>VZRQ01010551.1:375381-428025 GCA_013397975.1 Machaerirhynchus nigripectus | reverse complement strand
AAAAAAAAAAAGAAAAAGAAAAAGAAAAAGAAAGAAAAAGAAAAAGAAAATAAAAAGAAAAAGAAAATCCAAAAAACCAACCACAAAAAAACCCAAAAAAACCCCAAAACCACCAAATCCAAACCCCAAACAAATACCAGATCTTCAATACAAAAAAATTCAACCACTCCAAAACCTTCTCTTCCAGATCCAGCTTGTGACTTTAGTTAAAAAATTAGAACAGGTTAAGACTACTACTACAGCATGTTGTATGAGAGAGAGTTTATAAAAAACCCCTGCCTATTTTTCTAGAGCATGCCAGAACTACAGGTTTCAAAGTGCAGAAAACATTTTTTGCTGGGTCAACATCATCACAGCCATGCATTTACAGAGCGTCCTTGATAAGAGTCACAAGGCTGCTTTACAATGAAGCTCATTAAAAATGATCAATATTTAAAAATTTCTGAGAGAAGCAGCAAACATATTTCTTTGATGTAGTTTTACATGCTAGAAAAGACTGCAGTTTTAACATAGTGGTGGAAAGCTTAAAACTCCAACAATATAATTAGAAAAATGCACGAGTTTTTAATGTCTAAGGAGGGCAAACAAAGCAGCTATCGGATTCTGGTGGGAAAGGAAATCAATAAAACCCGGGTGGTAGAGCTGACAGGGTGAGATGGAACGCAGCTGTCCTCACAGCACAGTGCTATGGAGGGGGCTCCCTCGCTGGCCATCGAGCTGCACCACTAACAGAGCAGCACTTGGAGTACTTGAGAGGGATCTGCCTTATTCTAAATCCATTTGCCAGAATGAAATAAAAAGAAATGAGAAGGTTTAACAGTGCGTTTCAAAGATGGTTGTGCTTTAAGTCTGTCAAACCTTGGCAAGCATCAGTCTGGACTGTGTGAATTTTGTTGCTTGGCAAACCCTGGATGTTTTGCCAAGTGATGAACTGGATCTTTCAACAGCGTTTCTAAACTGTTGGGATTGGGTTTACAGTCTCTCCAAATATCAAGGCTGGCTCCTTTGCCTCGACTGTGCTGTACTGTCAACCTCTGCCACCTCTGTGGTGCAGCAGCAGTTTATCCTGTGGGGAGTCTGCTAGGGAGAGATTCACTGTGAGTACCTTGCAGCTGTGAGTACAGGCTTTGGACTGCTTTTGAAAGAGATAAAGAAAAAAGGTCTGTTGGACAGCATCGTACATGGTTCTTGAAGAGAGAGAAACGTCAAACCCCAAACAAGCTCTGAAAACAGCCTTGATGGGACCCGTTCATCACTTCAGCACACGGCAGCTGGCAGTGTCCCTGAGGGAAGACACACCCCAGAGCGAGCTCAGGAGCTCCCCTGACATCCTACTGGTGCTGCATCTCGTAGCAGGGGAGAGATTAGGAATCAAATGTAACAAACCCGTATACACTCCAGTAGATCCCTTTGCCCAGGAGCAAATCACTTTTTTTTTTTTTTTTTTTAGAGAAAGGCTAAAATTTGTGGTCCTTTACTAAATTTTTACCCTTATGTAGTTGTTGGTACCAGCAGTGTTGCTAGTTGCTAAATAGGCCCATGTAAAACAGACAGATTGATGGTCTCAAACTGGAGCCCTTGCAACAGCTACTCGTCGTTGCCAGGCAGCTGCTGGGTGTGGGGCCACTCAAGGACGTCAGTCTCTGGTGAGCCACGTGGCTTCACTTCTATCTACCCTGTGCATTTTGGTCAGTGGCAATGCCGAATGGCAACCCAGCTATCTGTGGCCAGAGCTTTGCCCCCTCAGGGACAGAGCTCTCCTAGCCTGGCAACGCACAGAGCTCCAGCCACATCCACAGCCCCAAACTCGTGGGAACAGGAATTACGTGCTGTTTTGGAGTGCTGGAGGATGAAGAGAGGGAGAAAATTTTACTTTATTGCCAAGCAGTAAGGTAAAACAAATGACAGCAGATGCATGTTCCTAGAGCAGTGCCACTCAGATGGGATTGCAGCTGGACTTCCCGGCTGCGGCTCTGCCATGCCACGCCACTCTGAGCTGTGCTATTCCTCCAGTAGCCAAACAGTGAGCAGGCTGCAGCACGAGCTTCTGGGCCATGGGGACAGATTTCTCTTGCACACGGAGGGGATGGGGCTTGGGCAGGTTTGGAACTTTCTAAGGTGTGGAGCCAGATGTCCAGGTCGTTTTGTAGGAAAGTCTCCCTAACTGACATGTTGATAGCAAATTAACCCCAATGAATTGCATGCACGCAGCTTAAAAAAATCTGGGACTGAGGTGAAAACAAACACATCAGTTTTTATTTCAATCTGTGCAAGGAGGAGAGCAACATAAGGCATACTGAATGATTGTAAATTTAAGCACCTCCTGAATTTTTTAAAACGACTCTGTCTCCTATCTTGAAGGACATGTTAAGTGGAAAGCATTTCTGATCTCTTTATAGATTGCCACACACAGTAAACCTTTAAATAACCAAGTGTCTTGAGCACATGGAATGACTATATTTTGCAGAGTCTTGGACCTTTACCAAATGTATTCCTCAATCAGGTTGGGGGGCAATTTATAAATGCTAACACACTTTTAAGAAAGATTTGAAGTGACAGCTTTTTGCATGCCCATTATCTGAGAGGTCTGAGCCCTCTCTCCTGCAGAGAGGCTGACAGACTGCGTGCAGCAGGGAGGAGAATGAGCAGGGAAAACCCACGAGAGCTGTATTGCCAGTTCCATTCTGTGTGTGCATACCTGGCTTTCCTCTGCAAAGAAGGGATGATTTCCTTTTAATCTATCACCACATTTTCAAAGGGTTTCTTTTCCGCTTGAAATGTGACTATGAAAAAATGTCAAGTTTTGCGGAATAAACTCACTCCCTGTGTGGATCCAGTCACATCTGCTAACCATAGTGATGAAGCATTAGCTAGTTCTCAGCTGAAATGTTCTGGCATTCATCCAAAGCATTTTGGTTTTGAGCCTAAGAACAATAATGTTCGGTTCTAGTGTGTAGTTTTTAAATAAAAAGAGGACACATCCCCCGTTTCTTTTTATTTTGGTAATGAAAGCAAATGCTTTTGGCCCTCAGTTCTGTTCAGTTAAAAAATACAGTTTTTGTCAGAAGGTGGTTTCTGTAGAAAATTTTACCAAGCTTAACACGTATCAGCTCCACCTACAGCCAGCAAAGCAATGCAAGCTATTAAGGCTATTAAAAGGAAATTTTTTTGGCTGTTGTGAGTCTTGGCATCAGTCACTAGTAAGTAATCCTTAGCTGAGTAACATGAGGGATGGGAAGAAGAGTCAGAAGCTGAGAGGCAGAATTGGCCAATGTCACAAGGAAGAGCTCTAATAGGGGATTGCCACTTTGGACACCGGGATGATCTGTGAGGAGGCAGCATTTGTATTGCAGATTATGTTTTATGGCCCACTACTCATCTAGAAGAAATGAAAGCCTACAAGGAATGGAGAAAGTGAAGTCCAACAGCTAGTTCTCGTTTATTGTCTACCTGTCTGGCTGTCTTTTAGGGTGTTACTGCCACTAATCAGTTGTCTCTGCACATTCATCCTGTCTCACGTAGCAAGGTTTTCCTGTAGGAATGATAAGGAGCCTTGAATGTTTCCCACAGAATTCACAATTTCTCCCTTAGCATTTCAGTATGACTAAGAAGATTTTTGTCATCAGCTCTGATGAGCATAAGTTTTAGTGTAAGCATTTCCCATGGACACATCTCCACTCAATCACCACACTAGACAAGCGTGAAGCAAGCAGAAGAGTTCTTCACACAACAATAGATCTTGGCACCGATGTTTAGGGGAAGATTTATATCTCCTCACAGGACCTCTTAACAACCTGCAGATTTGAAGAAGAGGAACAGAGGAGATGATAGTATCTTTTGTAAAGAAAGAAATATCCCTCTCTGTGGAAGAATGATCTCACGAAAAACAGCCAGCATAGCATGTTCTGCTTCCAGCCCATATCTTATCAGCTCGGCAGATTGCAGATTGCCTGCAGACATCCTGTCTGGACACCCTAGGGAACATGGTAATTGTCTTATTGCATTCAAGCGTGCAGCACCCTGAAGTATGTGCCTCTGACCATGCTGGAGGTCAGGCTTAGAGGCTTGCTGGCTGAACAGCTCTACAGCTGCTGGATATACACAGTATGGATGCACCTGGTTTTGCACACTGGGAGATCCTGCATTCTCACAGAGAACCTTGAGAGGGCTAACATGTATATCTGCTACTTATGGGAGGCAGAGAAGTAAAATTCAAATACAGTGACACCAAAATACATAGAGGGTACCAGGAAAAGAAAATAGATGTTAATAAGAAATAAGGAATACAGAAGAACTATGTGCTGGCTTGAAGCAGAGATGGAACTATGGTTAGGCAAAGAAGATAGGTAGGGTATGTACAAGTTAATTTAGAGGTATTCTATATTGGAAACTACTTTCCTGACACAGCAGATCTGCAACAAGAAGCAGATCAAGGAGGAGAATTCAAACACATTCTTTTTCAGCTGCTGCCAGGATGAGGACTCATGGCATTAACACTCTGCCTTGGGGAGAAACCTGGATCATGACAGTGCAGGGCAGAGATGCAGAGCTGGATTTGGGTGCACTCCATTTCTGAATCATCTCTGGAAAGCTAACGAGAAGTAGGCTGCATTATCTGAAAAATGTTTCTAATACAGTTTAACAGTTTGAAGTTTTAAGATACCTGATGATGTGGACATAACCTTTTATAAGCCATTTTCTGTCAGTTTTTAAGCAATTCCGTGTCATTGGACTAATACACTAGCAATTTATACAGTTTGCTCTAGCAAATAAGACTCAAGAAAAGATTCCACTGAATGAGTTGTAAAATTGTCATTGGGATACTAGAGAGCATTTTCATTCTTCCATCCAGCATTTATTTCATGCCACAGAAGTAGCTCATGTTCCTCTGATGTGTTTTGCATACTAGAGACATCATATTGCATGTGGATACTTTTTTAAAAACACGAATGTAGCTCTAACTTCTAAAGTGTTCTCAACTCAGGGATTCCAGCTTCTGCCAAATTTCTAGCCATCTAATGGCTTTGGTTCATTGTCTTTACAACCAAACAAGACCACAGATTTGCCATTGGCATCAGTAGGAGCATGGTCAGTCAGAACTTGGATTATCATAGAATGGAATACTAATTTGTATCCTGAAGCTGACTGACTTTGATTTGACTTTGGATCAGACCTCTGTGGAAAAATATATACAGCTAGTCAAGGAAATTCAACATTATAATAAAGTAATTTGTTTAGCAGCTGTTAAAAATAAATAGCTATACAAATGATGTGCCATAAAATAAGACTATTGTTATTTATAAAAGTGTGTCTCTTCTTAGATGATTGTTCTTTGTTTTGTGATAAGGTGGTGAATATCCATGTCCTTAGCAAAGCTTTATTATTGTTGGTGACATTCGTTAATTGTGCTTTCATGCAATATGAGTGCCACCAAAAATGCTTTCAGGTCTTCAGTAAAGACTGGCTGTCATTCTTCTTCCTGCTATACTTCTTGCAACTAGAAGAAGCAGCATGTAGTTGTATGCAGCACTCCCACTGCCTCCCAGGGAAACAAAAAAGTTTATCACCCAGGCAGCATTCACATTATCCAAAGCATACAAAACCTAATGAAAAATGTGAAATAAGCTGAAGGACATGTAAGTGAAAAGTTTCACTGTCTTGTTTTGATATGGAGAATTTAAAGCAGGATGAAACTAATGGTGCTATCACTTATTTGGTGTCTTTTGATGAAATTCCTTGGAAAAAATCTTAATATATTCTATCTCTGTGAGATATGGAAGATGAGTACATGTTTCCATTTTGTGGAGAAACAAATTCAAAGACACCACAGTTGGGAGTTGGTTACCCAGCTATGTATTGAAACACTTGTGCAGATGTGCAACTGAAGAGCAAAGAGTCTTTGCTTTGATTCAGTAAGCAATATTCTCCTTCATCTTGTTTGGTTTCCAATACAAAATTGTTCAGTAAAGTGACTTTAATAAAGAGCCTTCTGTTCAAATTATTTGACAGTCATCTTTGATATTTAAGCTGTGATATGTAACTGTTCGAGATTTTTATTCGTATGCAAAATACGAAGTAGCACAGCTGAAAAGGAGAAATTTTAAAAATAAAAACATCCCACTTTGCAACATTCAAGTACATGCTGATTTTTCCTTATCTGACTGCAAAAACTTTTCTATATCAAGAGCTGAAGGAAGATAGAAGAGGAGGCATTCATCACTGAGCTTTATATACAGACCCAAACTTCCACTAGGCCTCTGAAAAATGCAGTTTGATTGCAGGTTTCTGACTACCACTCTGTATGGGACAGATCCATACAAGAAGCTGTGTCATACTGAATAAAAATATTAAGTGGAGTCCCATAGATTGTTGGTCAGCCCTTGAACCTCTGAGGCATGTAATAGATGTATGTTTTCCACGGGAAAGGGTGAACTGTGAACTGGTTCATCCTGAGAACAACATAGAAATGAGAAAATAATGAGCTGCAGGTGAAATGTGAAAGGATTTCAATCAGATATATAACTGGTTTGACACAAGGCTACTGTCATTTCACTCTGACATATTGGGAGCTATAAAAAAGTACTAGTGCAGTCTGTAAGGAGTTCAAACAGAAGCAAAGTGTTGTGTGCAAAAACCTGACAACAGTGTACACAGCATTTCTGCTTGGGGAAAAACATACAGAAACTCGGATTTCTTCTCTCTCCTGTTCAAAGCACTCGTTGTTTGTGAAGCTGGAACAGGGAATCTTGGCTTCACAGGCGTTCGAGTGGAAGCCAGGCTGTAATGATCTATGCTTGCTGTATGTACACACAGCATTAAGAGAAGGCAACGTTATTCAAATGAGCCTGTGGTTTACTAGATGAATTTAATTATTTCTGGTTTGTTTTTGCCCCTAGGGGCTAGTTTTTGATGGAATAAATTCAATATTAGTACTTAGATGACTTGCAGTATACAAGCAACACTGTTGAGAGCATACCAAAAGCAGTGTTCAATTATAGCTCGGTGAAGTCAGTAAGGACAATGAGGTTACATCTGTTATTCACAACCTTCAGTGGAGAAAACTAGGTTGCACATAAACTGAATATATAGGGAAAAAAAGAAGATGCTGAGATCAAGCGTGGATACAATTTTCAGTGGAGACCTTTATTCTCAGATTAGTTTCTCCCAACAATGATTAATAATATTTTCTCACAATAATAAAGAGAGAAAGTTTACATACTTGGAAAAGTCTGTAATTCCAAACTTCTCACATCTAAGGTGCTCACAGACAGCTGTTTTAGTGAGAATGATTTTTGGGTGGAACCACTGCAAAAATTTTGTAAAGGAGGCTTCTTTCCTGCATCCTACATTAAAGCTCCTCAAAATGCTAACTGCTTTTGAAAAATCGTCTCTATCAGCAGAAAACAGAGGGACATACTTTGGAGTTTAATAGAGTGATGGGCAGTGATTCAGGTAAGCTCTTGTAAAATCATGAATCTCCAGTTAAAAACAGCTAAAACATTGTCATGCTTGGGGTAAGGTAAAACCAATATTTATATAGATGAGGTCTGCAAGCGAGTTCTACTTAGGCTAAAGAGCATTGAGGTCAGTGTTCACGTAGGTTTACAGTCATATATCACTACTGGCACACGCAGTTGCTAGTAATTAGAAAAGATTACGTTTCAGCTGCTGCTTTGCCCGAATAACTTCCCAGGCAAGTGCAGGAATGAGTGGGAAAAGGAGGTGTGCAGCAGTGGGCTTTTCATGCTGGGAGATGGCAAAGCTACTGTGTGCACACTTGTGTGGTTACCAAAAATAGTAGAAAACCCAACTGAGCTAATATGAAAATGCTCAGCTGAAGGGTTAGAGCATTAATGAGGAGAAATGTGACAAGAAAGGTTCCCTTCTTCCTCCACAGAAGGTGCTGCCACATACAGATGCACGACAGAAAATGCTGACACTGTCTCTTGGTTGCAGTGGGATGTGAAAGAGATTAAGGAGATAAAGTGAGAAATTCATTTCTTATCCTCCACCATGTTTGGTTACCATGAAGCATCCTCACATTTGTGTGGACTGAGGCACTGACCAAAAAGCCATGTGGAAGAAGAAGCACTGACCAGTTAAAACCAGGCAGTATCTGTCCTCTGCACCACCAGCAGTGCCTTGATGAAGAAGAGCTTGTTACTCTCTCAGTCACCTTGTAGATGGCTCTGGGCTCAGTGAGCCCATCACTCCTACTTAGGACCACCTCCCTCATGAAAATTGAGTGGCATATTCCAACACTGCCTTTACACTAAAAAAAGCATTAAAATTAAGGACTTGAGAAATTAGCTACTCCACTAAAAGGAATGTAGAGAGAAGTTAAATACTTGTCTAATATATGTTTTGCTAATGATGATTTCAATCTGACTTTGAATTATATTCTGGTTTGTAGATCGACCTGTCAAACTGACTGCCAAAATATCCTACACAGCCCTCCAACACAATAAACATCTCCATTAACAAATCTGTCACTGAAATTTGCCTTCCTTGGAGTGGAGACCGACTTGGGAGTGAATTTTTTCTTTCCCCTTACTCATTTTTTTGGTTGCAAGTGAATTGGCCCAAGGAACTTTTCAAAAACCCCTTGCAAGTAATTTAATTAATGCAATTGTTCTACTCATTACAGCCTTTCCTTTTTTTCATCTTTGTCAAATACGGTTTCCCTTTTGCTCCTTAATGATGCTTGTGGAATCTGCTGTCCCGCTGGGAGGATAACATTTGTCTGGATAACTTAGGTGCTACAAACTCCATCTTATTTACAAAATAGGAATACGCCTTTTCCTGGCAGACAGGAGGGTAGTGCTGAGTTACATCACTCTAAATATGCATGAGTTTTTAAAATAATTTTTAATGCCATATAACTTCCACAGGAGTCATTATACCGACATCTGAACAAGAATGATGAACATGGATCATCAGAAATCCTTGACAGAAATTAGGTACAATAATAAATAAATAAGCGTGGAGTATTGCTATGTCTGGATCCGGTAATCTTTAATTATGGCTTGTTGAAACTCCAAAGTATAATTTCTGTCTGTGCCACCTTTAGCCCGACTGCCATTTGTATGAAGTGTTTATAGTTTGTCCGCGTTGTTCATTAGCCATTTTCAAAAGAGGAATGTTGCTTGTCACTGTTGATGTTACATGACCATGCTCGGGCTCCATGCACAGCAGTCAGCAAGGTGTGAGCCTGTGTGACACTGAGCTGGATACCTGTTTCAGGTCCCCCAGCAGCTCAGTCACTGGAAACAGCCAGAAACCACTGAAAAGACAGACTGTGACTGGTCCCAGCTTTATTTTGAACAGACCTGACTTTTCAGTCATTGGAAAATCATCTGTGAGCTGCTTAACCTTGATCATAATTTGTTTCTCCCAGTTTCTGTGGCAACTCTGTGCCAAAATATTTTAGGGTGGATATAAATCTTCTGGTGGGACATGACTTCTTGGGTCACAGTCCCAGGTTGCTTACGGTAGAGTGTCAGTTTCTGTTTGCTCAAGGCAGTAAGGAATGTGTCTAAGTTAATTATTGCCTGGGACTTCGGTAGATCTAAGTTTCTAACCCAGAAAAATATTGTTAAACTCTTCTGGTAGCACTGAGACCTCTCTCTTTTTCTCTTACATGTCCTGGACTGATTCCACCATGCATATTCACAATGAGTTGTATCTAATTCTGCACATGGGATTATGTCATAGGATCTTATCTGGTAGGTGCAAGGTTGGAAAAATGCAATTTAAATTTTCCTCCTGATTTTACATTTCCCAGTAACTAAGGAACATGTACAGCAATAGTGCGTGTTGCAGCTCTGTAACACACTTGAAAATTAGTTTGCTTGTTTTACCAATCTGTTTACTGGTTTTAAGATGATAAATAATAGCATATGAAGAATTTTCCTAAGGATGTCAAATGCTTTATATAGCTTTGTTGATACAACATGAGTGAAGAAAAATTACTTGATTTAATGCAAACATCAATACATACAAGTCAAACATAAGCTGAATGTTAAACAAACACTTTGCAATTCCAAACAAACCACAGATACAAGATTAGCACCACCACTTCTCTCCTCCAGCTCTGCCCACTCTTTTCGGTGAGCCTGGGACATGCTCAAAGCTCCAGCACTGTCAGTCTGCCCCCAGTTTCTGTTTTTCCCCCATCCCTGATTTTTCCACACCTCAGTTCCTATCACTAATGGCCAGCACTGGAGATGAGCTTGGAAGGAGAGGAGGAATCCACTTTGCAAGCGAGAAACTCTGTATGAAAAGTTCTGACAGAGGGTGTAATTATGATAAACAATGGGAAGAAGACTCTTGCTGAATACATTCAGCACCCTGGTCCACCTGAATTATGCCCAAACTCAGTGTGCGGATCTTAATGTGTTGGGGTTTGGGAAGATGGGGGAGTGTTGGGCTTTTAGGAAAAGAGCCAGAACATTGCCAGAGCATGTTTTTCACATGATTGCTGGCAAGCCTATACTTTCTGACATGTAAAAGGTTTTCTTCAAAAACTTCTTTTCAAACCTCTGGATGCCCTGATTCAGTCACACCAGCAAATGTAGTTTTATGGAATACTGCATCAGGGGAGCAGGTTTGGATACTGGCAGCTTGGTAGACCAGTGTAACACCAAAGTCCAGTCTACATCTTGCTTTCATGCCTCCGTAATATAGACCCTCAAGGGAGGTTCTGAGACACAGACCTTCACTTGAAGTCTTAAGTTCAGAGCTTCTCATCTAGCTCCTATTCTTCTTTGTTGTACACGAATTGTTGCCAGTCTGCAGTACCATACACCAAACACCTCAGACAGACAGAAAATGGAAAGAAGCAGGCATTTCTAGGCATTATTCATCTTAACTGTAAAGCAGCCAGCTGAATTAGGTCAGATGACCCACATCCTAGAAGCGGCTGTGGCAGCAAGCCGTGGGTGACCAGCAGAGACAGCCAACAGCACCATAGGCCTCTGGTGTCAGACGATGCGAGTCCTGTTTATGAGAACTGCTGCCAAGATCAAGTGAAGCTAGAGCATGTCTAGGCTAGCTGTTGTGTAGAAAAAAACCACCTCTTTCTTGCCCTTAAATAGGGTTCATAGTATTTTTATTTTTTTCCAAACTGAATTTGCCTAACATGCTGTTTAATAATTGCCCTATGGTTTTGCCACCATACTTGACCTACTGATAACTTAAAGACTCCTCTGTATTGAAATGCCATCAGACCTGAGCCACTGACACGACATGCAAAGTTTTAATTTTTTAATAATTCCTATGAAACGGCAGTTAATCTCCTTTCTAGCAGCACGGTCAAATTGGCAACTTATCAGCACTGTTCTGTGTATTCATTTATTTAGCAAAGCCTGCCTTTGGCTTTACAAAATGGTATTGACACCTTATCCATAGAAACCACGTTGCAGCCAGCAGACTGAAACTGACATAGAGCAAAAATAAGGGCTGGCCCCACTGTAACCCAGAGCAGCCATAGAAATCAGGATGAGGCTTCACCTTGCCTCAGTTTAGTGGCCAGCCCTTCTCTTATAATGGGATTCATTGGACTCAAACAAATCTCTACAAAGCTGAGATGCATTACATCTACAGGTGCCTTATTCTTTCATAATTTTGGAGTCCTGGATGAGGGGATTAAAAGCCTGCACTTGGTAAGATAGGTCCCATTCTTCCAGTTTAAATGGAAAAATGTTGGACATAACAGTGAGGGAGAAATTAATATTTTTGTGAGTTCTAGGACCACTGTTATTATGGGTTTAGCTGATTTTTGTCCTTTTTTTTTTTTTTTTTAATAGCATGGCATCTTTTCCAAGGTTATAGTCATGTTCATCTCAAAAAGTCAATCGTATTAAAAACAAATCCTGTACTGGAATTACCAGTTACATAACTTATGAAACCCTTTATTAAAGACCAGTTGTCATGGCTTCTAGTGCATATATATTATCATTGCTCTACTGGTTTCAATGTGTGTGCATCAAATCATGCCAGATGAGCATCTGGCCCCAAATGCTCAGTACGTGCTTCTCAAGATGCTATTAAGAGTGTAGTGAGAGGAAAGGATCACGTTAAATGCTAGTTTATTTCATCACTGGTTTGTTCGCAGGAGATGCTCTGAGAAGAGCAAATAAATAATATTACTTTTTTCCCTCTCTAGTTCTGTCAGTGCCCCTCTTGCTGGAATTTCACAACGGGGAAGTCTAAAAAGGTGAAACTGCTGGTGCTGAAGGTTGGCTTCTGGGAGCTATCTCATTTTGTATCATGTCATCACTAAAATGATCTCATGAATTTCTCCTGAGTAATGAGTTTGACCTCAGTGTCTAATGGTACAGGAATAACTTCTGCCATGTCTTACATAGTGTGGGGAGATAGCAAGATTGCTGTACAAAATATTGGAGAATCTGAAAAATGAGTCATTAGAGATCCAGATAAATCACATGCAACTGGGAGAAAACACAAGAGTGTAAGTAAGTGATCAGATACTCAAGTGCACGTGAGGAAGTCATATGGGGTAAACTACCTACATCATCCCTCAAACTATTCCACAAATACCGCCTGAATAATCTTTTAGATATGTAAGCTTTTACTCCTCTTTTGGAGATGTGGAAACTTAATGCAGTCTGAGTAGCTGTGAGGCTTGTTGATTAGAGGAATACCTCCAAAAACACTTGCTGTGTTTGTTGCTGAGCTTGAGATGAAAACTTGATTTTTTTAAAAGTGGCTTCTGGTTACAGAAGTCAAATTAGTGGTATCTTGTATCTAGATGAGTTTAGAGAAAATGATCATCTGTGGCTAACTCTTTAGGATGACACTCACTTTGAAAATACAGCCCCATGTCTCAGGCTAAATACTGAATATCAGCAGCTCTGTTTGAACAAATGTCTCTACAAGTTGTCTGTTAATGATTTTCCCACTGTCAAAAATAAAATTATTTTCAGAGCTAGGATCTGAATTCAGAAATTAAGCCTAACCCCATATTTATACCATTCTGCACCCAGAGTTTTTCAGTACCCTGGTGTTTTTTAACTCTTAGATCATATATTCAAATCACCCTTGAGGAAACAGCAATTACACTTGTTTAGGCCTGCTTAGCTGGAATCTAAGTTTACTCTAGGAAAAATTCCTGTCTGCTCTTTGCACAAGTGGAGATATTTACCTCATCTTGTGATCCCAAAAGAAGGGCCCAGCCACAAATTTGCTAATAGACCAGAGTGTCCAGCTGTCATGTAATAGACCCTGCAGACACCAGCATTTCAACAAGGCTGGTGATGGAATGTGCTCAGTCTCTGTCCTGAAAACTAGGACTCCAGACTCTCAGTTGGCACTTTTTTAATGGAAAGACACACAATGGTCGTCATTTCTTTTCTCCGCTGTGTGAAAATATGAGTGGCACAGTACAGTAAAAACCCACCAGATTGTCAGCTTTGCTTTTACAGTGAGCCTCTGGAGCCTTGGTGTGGATTTCTTAAGAGTGTCCTCCATCCACTACACTGGAGTGATTCTGTCTTCTGTTGTCTTGCTCTTCTTGGGCCCTGCAATGAAAGGTCCTTAGCCTTGGTCATTAGCCTTTAGCTGAAATGATCTTTGTTAAACTTTGGTCCCTTCCAACCTTACAGGGATTCTGTAACCATCACTGCAGCAATGCCAGCAGTTTGTGATCCAGCTGCCTGTACTTCTATTCTGGAGGAGCTTTTCCCCTCACGGGGAGAGATGGCATTTTTTTGTGATTTGGTCGGCCAGAGTGAGAGCTGTGGGAGAGCAGGTTGGTCTAGCTTGTTGGAAATGGGATGCCATTTAACTAACTGCTTTCAGCACACCCATTTCCACGGTGGCAGCCTTTTATGGTAAAGACTCACACATCTGGTGTGCAGCTCAATGACCAGAGCCACCACTTTTCCCTCCCATTTTGCTTCTCTTCATCTACCTGGACACAGCAGTTCCTGTCACCCACTGTAGTCTGGGGGTAAGGGCTGGTGCACTTTCCCACAGCTTCCCACGAGCCTGTCACCCCAGCGTCACTGTACCATCTGTCCTTTCTCCTTCCCTGAAAGAAGCTGCGCCCAGTGCTGCACTCCTGGAGTAGGGGCACTGGGGGTCTGAAGAGAGGAAGGAGTACTCCCTTGGAAGTTCTCAGCTGTCATCAGACTTTCTGAGCTGAAGGATTTCTTCATGCAGGATCACTGGGGAATAATTCAACAAAAGGAAATACTGTTGCTTTAGATGAAGAAATTGTGTTTCTCACAGGTGTTTGTAAGATGCCTGAGTTGTGGAGGTGTAAGATCCTTTTAAAGACCTACTTTTCAAAAATAAGAGGCATCCTCCTTTGAAAATCTGAGGTCTTCAGCTGGGCAGAGGAAAACTTAGACATACGCTCATTGGGTTTATTGGACTGGTTTGTACTGTTCATCCTGTGATATTTAATTGACAAAGAGTCTTTCTCTCGCTGTCACTTCTTTTTTGCATAAGCAGAAGAAAGCTTTGTTTCATTACAACCCCCAAAGTTATATTCTAGTCTAAGAACCCCAGCCAAGGCAAAGAAAACAAAGCACAACTATGCCTATCCCTCCTTACACCAGCAGACGTTGACACACCATTAACACTAGGCTGGAATCACACACGATCCAGTCTGCATGAACATTCTTTTCTATGTTTGTTAAGGTTAATCTCAAGGATTGTTTCAAGGTGAAGCTACGCAACTGTTTTAAAAATTGTCATTAAATCATTACAGCCCAGACCACGGGACTGCAATTTTCCCATTGATCCTCCCGTGTCAGCAGCATCGACATGGATTGGCATGTGGGAGTGTCACTGCCATAGAACCCCCTGTGTCCCCCCACTGCCTCTGGTAGCTCTCAACCAACAGCAACGTCCGTGGTTCGATAGCCAGTCTGACAGGGGCAGCAGAACGGGGTGAGGCCGAGCAAGACACACAGAGCAGGGCTGTGTGCGTGTTTGTGTCTGTGTGCATGTGAAGGGTACAGCAGAAGAGGCACAGATTCACCCACCAAGACTGTTGAGTTCCAGGACTTTGCCACCTGCTTCTATCGACTTTAAATACAATGGATCTTTATGATAATCCGTTGGGAATCTTCACCGTGATTCAGTGAGTAAGCTAATGCATCTGTACTTCCCATTTTAAGCTAATGGGAATATAAATATTTAAATATATGCATACTTTGCAAGGGCAATATGGTTTTGAATACTCACACCTCTGTGTCCTTAATGGTAAGACATGTTTTGAAATGACTTAGTTAAACACTGAAAATAGTTTGACCTTTGAATTAAACTAATCTAAGTAGCATTTCAACAAGCAGTAACACAGACATTCTAGATAATTTATTGAAAATGCCATAGAACTGCAATGAACTTCAGAAAGTGAAGAAATGAATCAAGCATTTTCTTTTTGCAAAGAATGCTGACTCTCTCAGAGTTTTAAGAATGTTTTAGTAAGCGTGTATTTATGTCACAGATGGATTTGAAAGATCCTGAAAGTAATGAAGTAAATTCCCATTAAACTGCATGGTATGCTTGTCTTTGAACAATGAATTCATACTGTAGATAAATTATTCAAGATTTCACTGTATTGTATGTATGTTGGGTCATAGCATAAGAAATTATGTTTGTTTAAAGTCTGCCTCTCTGCATTTATTTGCTAAATGAGGTTGTCCAGTATTTAGGAGGGCTGGGAGTTGGTATGCCTGGATTCTGTTCCCAATTCCACCAAAGACAATTCTTCAGCCAAAGTCATGTTCGGTTGGGGTTTTTTTCTTTGGTTGGTTTGGTTTTGGTTTTCTTATAGTGTTGTTGTTACTATTTGTTTGTTTGTTTTGTCTTTTTGGATCTCTGGTGTTTTTTCATCTCTAAAATGGATGTAAAACTAGAACTTAATGAATAACAGTGTGTCAGGAGAATTAAATTTTGCGTAATCCAAGTCTTCCAGAATTGTAAAGCTTTGGACTCATCTGGTCCCTTTCTACTTGAATAGAATTGTCTCTTCCCACTGAACTTTACTGCAGCTGAAGTAATTTTCTCTGGATCTTTCAGTAATGTAGCTTTGTTGTGCATTATTTAACTTGATTTGCCTCTATTCATTTTCCACAAATGCAGCAAAATAAAAAAAGCCCAAAAACATCTGTAAGTTTTCATTAATCATATGATTGTCAGATTTGTGTATCTATTCCTTCTTCATTGTTTGCTTTTCATTACTCTTTTTAAAGTTTTAAATCTAGTCTAGAAACCTTTTTGAATAGGTACCTTGTCTTTGCAGGTCACCAGTGAAAAAGCTAGTATATTCTGGAACATATTAAAAAAAATTCCAGAATTCTCAATAGTCTCTTTATCAACAAAAGTCTGTCTTTCCTCTGCTTCATGAACCCCAAGGCAGATGGGCCACTGCTATGAGGCCAGCTTGCTCCCTTGTCCTGGATGCAGCAGCTGAACACAGGAACTGGTCAGACTGCAAAAAGAGAACAGAGACACCAAAAAGATAGCAAATACAGAACCACATTCATAAATATTTCCCTTTCCCCACCTTCCCTCCTCCAAAGACAGGAAAACAAACACCAAGCCTGGAACAGGCAATGCAAATGGAATACAAACTGACACAGTCTCGGGAGCAGCAGAGGGATTGCACGCGAGACCTGCTCGGGGCAATGCTGCTGCTCTTGGTCTTCCAGAGCCTCTGGATACTTTGCCTTTGAGGTCTGCTGGGCTGCTATGTAAAGCAAGGCAACCACTGCCAGTTTAATGGGGCATAGCAACTGAAACCCTGCAGGAAGATTTGCTGAATAAATTGATGGAAAGATAGGTTCACCTTTCCACATGCTCCTTCACATTTCAGGGGGGGATGAAACGTGCTTGCAAATTCAGACTCTTCAGTAAGGGTTAAGGGCACCCTAACCCCAAAGACTGTACAATGGGTGCCATTATTAAAGTTCATATGCACTGGAGTTATGCTCAGCAGGCTTAGAACTGATCATTAATTTTTTTTTCAAGTGGAATTCTTTGAACATATTACATCAGAACAAAAGATGCTTGGAATGAGTGGGCAGTGCTTATGCAGGCTCTACCATAGAGCCATGAGAAAGAGGCAGAACTCTCTATTATGCACATTCCCCTTAAAACATGAAGAAAGCTGGCAAGTCCTGAACAAGCATAAGGAATTTGAAAGTTTAAAAAGAAAGGAAATGTTCAGATACAGTCATTACAGTCTCAGGTCTTTGATTATCTGGATGAGGAGTGCCAGGCATACAGAATGAATTAAATAAGGTTCTTGTATAGTCATCAAGCCCCTGTGTTATCTGCTGCAAAACCAGAATTCAGTCCGACACAGGCTTTTTTTTCCAGAGAGCTGAGCTACCCCCCGAAGTCAGTAATACATCTCCCTAACTGCTTGTGGTGTACCCACAAAGCTTGATTAGGCATATGCTCCTTGATATGAATGGCTGAGTCTTCATGTCTGTGCAAGCCGTTTATCTCTATAAACAACTGCGCTTCATTGTGTTCAGAATGGAGAGGAGCAAGAAAAACCAAACCACACCAAACCAAAAAAACCCCAAAGAAAGCAGTATATGTCATCATCTTACTTGCAACATTTGAGCAGTGAGGGTTATGCCTATATGTTGGGGTGTTCTTCTGATTCTGTTGCTGACACACCCCTCTCTGAATGCCCATCAAGCTCACTATGAAGTGAACTTGCAGGAGTTTAACCAGAGGAATCAGACTGCTGGAACCCAGTGTTTGTGGTTTCTGTGATTGGGCAGCGATAAGCGTCTCCCCTGTGCAGCTGCACAGTGCTGTTCTCAGAGCACCACTCCCGATCGTGAAGCTTCGTAAGAACAGGTGTCCCACCATGGACATGCCTGCAAGATGACAGTGTCTGGCAGTGATGGCCTGAGACAAATAGACTTTAGGAGCCAATTCTCAAAAACTTGACAGAAAAGGCTCATAATGTAAAGGATTCCAAAACCAGTACATTGTACTGCTCATTGTTAAACTTTCAAATTACAAAAAAGGCAGGTATTTCCTAATTTGAATCTCTTTGTCTTTGTAACATAAAAGTGCTACCTTTTCCAATAAAGAGGGAAAAATAATTTACTAGCTCTCATAGAGGTTCATCAAACTTCACAGTTTTCTGTTTAACTGTGTACAGACAACGTGAGCAGCTAATGATGCTTTTATTAACTCAACAGTCAGAATCTCTTCCTACACAAAGTATTTCCCTGGACCAAGACCCCTCCTAAGAGATCCCAAGATGTGTTTGCATTAGCAGTTTAGTTCAGATCAGAAATGTACTCAGGAAGCAAATATTCTGTTCTGTTTACTCTACTTGCATTCTCAGTGTGAAGTGGTCTTAGAGCACACAAACAGGATGTCCCTCTGCTGAACCAAGTACATGGGGTCCAGCAAGGCACCTGCTACACACCAACCACTCAGCACCCTGTGCAGGGCCCAAACAAGAGACAGTCCAAAGTAATATCCCTAAAATGTGTACAGGTTGGCCCTCAGCTGCTCTGTACCCACCATTTCACTCTACAGATCCACTCAAATTACACTGTGCTACTTGCTAATGCAGAGATGCCCTAGACTTCTAAAGGGGACAGTCAGAATCAGACTGGCACTGAGCCAGATCAGCTATTAGCTTGCCGGCCTTTGCAGCAGTTTGCATTGAGATTATGGAGAGGTGCCGAGCAGGAAATCTATGACTGCAGTGTGGGTGGTGTTTAAAGCAGTTTTTAGCTTTAGGTTAGATGAGGGTTTCCAAAAGAGTGGTCTTAGTGACTTTTTTTTTGCTTCTAGATAAGATGTGTTGTTCTCTCTTGGTTTGTTTTTTTTTCACTCTATGCTCATCATCATTATGTGGAAGGTTGTGTCAGGACAGAGCAAGTTCCAGCCAACACCAACAAAAAATGGCAGTAAAACCCACTGTCACAAGCCATCCACTTTGAAACAAAGGTAGAGCAAGTGTTACAAACACTGTCAGAGAGATCATCTGGGTGATGTAACTGGATCTGTGACCTTCCTTAACTCACAGGGAATCTTTTCTGCTCAATAGGCCACTGAAATAGCTGACTTCTGGCTAGATTTAAATAAGCCACTTGTAAATAATTTTGTCATGTGTACTGGGAGGGAAAAAATCTGGCTGCAATTGATTTTTTCCTGTACTTTCACAGCATTTTGCCATAAGCCCTCAGTATTGACAGTCTTCCCAGACCTACAGTGAATTCACAGTGGCTGCCCTAAATATCTCATGCCTACTATTTTTTCTTTTCCTACATGCTCATGTTGAATAAACATTGAAACCATTTCTGTCCTTGAAATATTTGCATACTGTGGTAAAGTCTCCAAAAAGGCAAATGGATAAAATTGTTCTGTGATCAAGTCTGTAAGCGATACTTTACTGAGAAGGTACAGATGGGAACAGCAACCATCTCACTGTTAATCTGAGTTATGCTATGTTTGCATCTACTGCAAAATATACATTAATTTTAAAGGGTGGGATATTGAGATTATGGAATCCTTTGCTTCAGTCAGCTGTTCCACTTTGGCTAAGTGATTATAGCTATAATCTCACACTAGACCACTGTCCTGTTTTTGTGGAACGATAGGTGCCCTCAGACATGGGGCACGGAACTCTTGTTGGACAGGAAAACAGTGGTGGTCTTTGAGATGGTGACCCACAGCTGAAAGTAAATCATTATGACAAATGCTACTCTCTTGAAAAAGGCCAGGCTCTGACAGCCTTGGCAGAAGGTCACCTGGCAATATGTTCAGTGTTGGCTCTGCTTTAAGCAGAAGGTTGGAAGAGCGACTTTCCTTTGAAACATCCACTCTGAATGACTCTGTGATGATGTTAACAGACAGTGGAGAGGAAATATGCTAGATGTAGCTTATGAAAAACATGTTAATGTGCCTCTCAGAAGTCCTAGACCTCAAATGTAAGCAAAATACTGATGTTGATGAAATCAAGAGAGCTGCAAGCTATTACAGGACAAGCGTGAAAGATTGTATTAGGGAATCAGATACATGGTTAAATTGGCAATAACACATTTGTCTCTCTCCTCTTTGATGTCCTTCCTTCCTTCCACCTTAATACCCAAACCTGCCAGTGGCACAGTTTGTAGTGGCGACTTCAGTCTTGACAAAGTTGATAAACTGCAAAGGCATTTTTTGTTCTGTACTGGGATTGGCCAGCTATTTTTTGGTCTTTGAAACTGGGAGACCCAACTGAAACACAGCTTTCAGTGGTTCTGACGGTTTAAATATGCTTAGCTGGTGCAGCCGCAGACAAACATCCCCAGATTGTTCCGTTTCAGTTTGCAATAAAATCTCAGTATCAAGATAGCTCAGGCTTGCAAGGGCCTGTATGTGGCAGAGCAGAGCTTAGTGTGGGCTGAGACGTCCTGGTCTGTGATGCAACAAACTAGAGCTCCCTCAGAGCTCGGGGTAACTCTCCTCTGCAATCCACCATGAAAACCTGTTCTTGCACACCTCGATCCAATAGCAGGTAGAATTTTTTTTTAAATAGTTGTCTGGCACCTGCCTGCATCATGAGTCACCTTTGATAATGTGCCTCTTTAAGCCCTGTTTTCAGAGGTATTCTTTGTTCATGCTTCCACTGACAGAACTCTGTCTAGAACAGAGAGCCTTTACCTGCAGGTCTGTTAATCAAGCATCAGATGTTTCTAGTGTTTGACAGCAGAACTGATGGTCATTTCAGAGAGTTCTTGAGTATATTTCTGTGATTTCATGGTGGGTTTTAATGCAGAGCTGCTGAGAAAGAAAAATACTCATTTGCATGCTGCAAGGCATAGGCAAGGAGCCAGATCTGTGCTATTACAATATCTGATCTCTCTAAGGCAAACATCCTTTTGAAAGGAGCTAATGTTTCTGTCTATTCAATTCTGATTCACAGTTCAGCACTTTTCTCATTCAAACACCCTGGGGAAGAGTTAACTGTATTTTTCTCTTCTCCTTTTATCTTTATTCCTGGATTAAGTGAAGAAATTATTGGTTCATGTTACAGCCCCTTTTTCCCCTCGCAGTAAATCGTCTGCAGTATTTTTTGCTGTTGGTATGCCGCATGTCACGTATACCCTGTTCATGTCACACTGAAATAGTTAATTATTTGCAGGACGAACATTCAGGTTGTATCCTATGAGTTGTCCCATGGGGGTACATGTTGTTAACTAATGCATACAGTGCACATATCTTCAAATGAGTTTTTCATCAAAAGCAAAAAAATTGCTATGAAACGTTTAATAAAAAATGTTATTGATTATTTTTCCCTTCTGTTTATGAAGAAAAATAATAATATTTAATATAGTTATTAGTAAAATCTCAGCAGTAATTTTTTTATCTGCTGTTCACTTGCTGCCTATGCATCGCAAACACTTCCGAAAAATCAAATGACAAGAATCACGAGCTGTAATTTCTTCTTTCTGAGGGAACATGACTGACTATTAAAAGAACCTTTAATTCTGTGAATGCAAACTTTAAAATTATTTTTCTATAAATACCACGCAAAATGCAATTCATATTTATCACTTGTTTTCCTGCCAGGAAATGTAATTGCTGTTCATAGAGAGCAAGTATGGAGAAAAAATTTAATTTACATATTTAAACATTTAAAATGTTTAAACATTTAAATATTTCCTATATATATTTAAACATTTCCTTTATCTGTGAAAAAAAAATCCAAACAAAACAAGCCTAGACCAAACCCACAAAACTCTTAATGATAGCAAGCACTTTGCATTTATCAACACAAAAGCTAGTCATGTCTTTCTCATCAGTCAGCATGCTTATGCTTTCCCTGACACAGCAGTTGCCCTCTACCTACACCTGCAGAGTCCGTATGGACCCCTTGCCTTTCCAGATGAACAGGCACAGGAGCTAATTATTCTTGAGATGATCCTCCACATAAAGTCTGGGGAGCATTTCAGAAGCACAGCACAAGCCTCTCCCTGCTGAACCAACATTCCCAGCATGCTGAAATGCTGAATGAATAACATGTTATATACTGCTCCTTCATTTAAATAACATCTTTTTTATCTCAGGGCTTCAGGGTTAGATCTGTGTTCTGTGAAGGCAAGTTATTCCTGTATGGTTTCAGGCTTCAATTGCAGCCCAGGCTATTCAGGAATCTTTTTCTTCCAAATACTTCTGCTTGGTCCCACTGTGGCAAATTTGTCCCACGGAGAAATTCTCTGCCCTGTGAGTGACAGCCCACAGCAGCATCAGGTGTGAATTTAAGGCCTTTCCAGCCACTCCTTCCTTCCAAAGGAAGGCCAAAGGCGCTGCTGGTGCCCCAGAGCCTTCCTGCTGCAAACCCCTGGTGGAGCGGTACCTGCTGAAGGACCACCTTGCTCAGCCCAGGGAGGACAGGGTTAAGGAGGCTCTGAGCTCCTGATCTGGGGCTGCCCGAGCAGAGGCATCCCAGCCTGAGTGGGTTTGTCTGTTCTTACCCCACTCTCAGCCCTGCTGGAGGGGGTTGTACAACCGCTGTGCCTCACAAACTCAGCTTCCCAGGCTAGGAGCTTCCAGATTAAAAGCTTCAACAGTTCTTTTACGGTGCTACAGCAAGAGCCTTTTGCAGGAGGTACAGCTGCTTCTAAATACCTGTGGTTCCACAGATACATGTTAGCAAAGACGTCAGAGTTTCACAGCTTGCCTGGGGTTTACTAAGATCCTGCCATCAGTCCCTGGGATTTAAAGTGGGGGCAATGGGCTGCATTTCATTACATGTTTCTATTTCAAATGGGACTTAATTTTCTTTTACCTCAACAGTACAGCATAAGTGTTTTGTTAACTTTGATATATTGAAGCTGGAACAGCACAGCTCAATGGATGCTAATGAGCTTTAAACAAATGGCAAAGACATATGAATGCTTGCCTAGTTCCAGCCTTGGCCAGCTGCACCAGGTAGCAGGGGAGGTTGCTTGTGGGATACAAATAAGTAGCATCAGTCCTCTCCAGAGAAATTGCTCAACAACCCTGCATATACTGACACAGGAAAGTATCTCTCCAGCTGTCAATCTTTCAGCCTCCTACAAGAGGAAAAATTGCTGTGGTTTGTTGTGACTACATATCAGTTTAACTGGTTTTTATAACCAAATATTTTACCCACATAGAAAATAAATTTTAACAGTCAAATATAATAACAAATCGAAAAAATACACATGGCACTAGGAAAACTATATCCTTTTCGGTAAAATCATAAGCAAAAGCAGGGAGAAAAATCTCATGCTTTTTTTAATTTTGAAAGTCGCTATTTACTTATTCCTAAATAATTAAGGGGGTCTTTGAAAGGATACCTTGAAACATAAGGAAGGAATGAATTTTTTTCAGGATTTTCAATTTTATTCCTTGCTGAAGGTTATGATTTTTTTTCTGTGCACCACATTAACCTAGTCAGGAATATAATTTTAAAAGAATTAAGCAGTATTGAGCAGTCAGTGTATTCCTGATCATCTCTATAGGAGGAAAGGTTTCTTATAAATTAGTATTCCTCAACTCTAAGAAGTTTTCTCTCTGATTCATATGGGTCAGAGAAGTTCCTCTCATGAAAAAAATTTAGAAAATTCAAAGGTAATCCAGTTCTAGGCTCTCTGCCATCCAGGTGCTTCTACCCAGCAGGAAAAAAAAATATATCTCCTTAATCCTTTCTTGCTTTTTTAATTACTTGTTTTTCCTCTTCCTAGCAGTTCTTCTGTCGAGCACAAAATTACCACATCCAATTATACCTTTTTGTTCTTGCTTATAAAATCTTCATGTCTCCTCAGTTATACATTAACATAAGATTAATCACTTGGTTAATCTCAGGTTTTTTTCTCATCTGGCACAGTGACAGCTGTCAGCCATTTGGTGGCATGTTCCTATGTTTTTTGTGCAGCCAATATATGTATGTGACTGCATGGGGGAAAAACGAGGGTGAACTAGTGAGAAAGAGAACAAGAACCCCAGTATCACGTTTAGCATGGTAAATGCCACAGTATTTTGGAGACACCAGCTTCCACATGTGATCATCTAATAGCTTCTGGTCCACGTTGCTGTGTATTTCATTGTTTATGTAAGAGAGGCTGACAGGAAGGGCACTTCTTGGCAGTTAATGATCACTGTCATTGACCAAGCCAATCAGTCAGTAACTGGAAATATCTGACCTTTATGGCTTCCTTCATTTGATGAGTCTCCTTAGTCATATATTTTTTTAACCTTTCCTCTTGGATCTGAAACTGTGTGCTTTGATATTAATGCGACGTGCCATAATAGAACGAAGAAATTTTTCTTTCTCAGACTGTTCCTGACAGTTACTGTAACCAAAGGGAAAGCAAGACTTGGTTCTGAAAGCTCCATCATATTTACACTGTCTTCTAATGTTTTCCTTTACCTCCCTTTCCTTTGCTGGAGCTGCTATCACTTTGTACTGTCCACTGCATATTATCTTCAGAGTACATTTCAGAAAAAGCCCTGAGTTTGTCAGTGATTGTTTCTTAAGGTCTACTACAACATGAGTATTTTAACCTAGGGGATTTAAAGGTTTCCAAAATTTACTTTCTCTGAGAAAAATGCACTGTTTGATGAAGATTGTAGCCTTTCTTTGGGAAAAGGTCATTAACAAAATTTTAGTTTTCAGATTATTTGGGGTTTATTTGGTAAGTCATTGTGAGTTCAAATGTTGGCATGAACAGAAATCAGTTTACTAGAATGTATCATATTCACAAAGCTCTTAAAAAAACTTGGCTTTCAAAGCCATCTTGTGAGTAGTTGCATTTATTATAGGAAATACATACTTCTGGGCAGGGAGAAACATTCTGATACATTTAGGCACATATGAATATGAAGCAGAACCTCAGATTTACAAAGTGTATTATCATCTAATAATTTTCTTTAAAATCATGGCTAGTCAGCAAAGCGCTGAAGGCCATGTTTGGCTTGGTGGCCCTCACTGAGCAGAGATCTCTAATCAAACATGGGTGCTGCTGCTCTGGCCTGCTGGAGCCTTGGAGAGATGGCTTTGCTCCCCATGAATGAGGCTCAGAAACACATTGGCTGTACAGTCAAGCACAGCAGACATGGGGCAAGTTCAACTCAGTGGCCAAATTTATTTCCATGGTCATATTATGTTTTGTCCTCCGGTTAAGCCTATTTCATGTATAGCATAACAGCTACTGTAATACACAAGAAAAAAGGACCAGTCCACGGGCACTGAACCAGACACTTTGCAAAGGGAAAGTAGCAAAACTCCAATGGTTCCAGTGGGCATTCCTGTTGACATAGTGCCTCTAGCTGGAAAGATGCAAGAAGGTTAATGTTTGTTAAAGTATGGTCCTCATTTGGTGAAGCTCAGAGACACTCTGTCCTGCCCAGTGTGAAATCTCTGTAGCTGACCCAAGTGTCAGTGGAAAATGTTAGAGCTAATTATGAACTGTACCTTTAAGCAATAGAATTCTATATTACAGCACTCGGGTAAGTTTGGACAATATTTCTAAAATTATATTAAAATTACTTCTTGATTTTTTTTGAATTATTGTTTGTGAAGCATTTGTTGAAATTACTATGCTTCAGTGAATTGGTGAAAAATTACCTATCCCTGAACACCTGAGATACTACAGTAATTTCTGTATCTAGAGCAATATAATATTAGTATAGCACTCTATGAGCATTGTGTCCATGAGAGTGGGCTCTCATTTCTGGCACCAAGCAGCCAGTGAGCAAAACAAACTGATGTTCAAAATGCCAGGCCTCACCTCTAGAAATACACAAAACAAAGATCTGTATCTTGTCACCACACAGACCCCTGCCTTGTTTTGCTCGGTAACCCTACACATCCCCTGACTTCAGTGGTGACAATTTTGATCACATTGTGAAGTGCCCTGAGACCAGCTGCTGAAAAATGCCACCGCTGAGATGCTGGTAGATAACCCCACAAAAGCCAGCCTCCCCCTCTTGAGGGAGAGCAATTCGTGCTGTGCCTGGGTAAGGGGACGCTGGGGACTGAGCTCCGGTTTGCAACTCAGCTAATTAAACATTAATGAAGTCCTTTCAAAAGAGGGAGCTTTGTTTCACACTTCTGAATGCCTAAACCCAATCTGTAAATGTTTGTTTTCCCCATTTTAGCTTTTAAATTTATTTCTCAAATTTCTAACCTCTGAAATGATAATAAAATGTACTAGATTTGAAATAGAAGTCTCCAAACAGTATTTTAGCAATCTGTTAGGAGCTGGGATGCATATGGATTACCCTGTAAATCTAAATTATTGGCACTCAGGAGAGATTATTTCCGTTTATTTGTTTTGTTGTGTAATATTTTGCAGCTATGGCTGCAGTGCTGTTATTAACTTGTGATAGTTCTAAACCCTGGTAGGTGATTAGATCATTTACTGTGTAAAATTCAGGCCTCCAAAGTAAGATGGTGCTAATCAGTCGAGCCATAGGAGTCCCAGCTGCTCACCCTCTCTGAAGATTTGACCCCTACTGTATTGGATAAGTCTCAACAGAATTTTAGTTTGTAATTGGAAACAGTTGCTAGAATATATTTTTTATTGACTTCCTATAATAGAGATAAGATACAGAAAGCATTGTCACAGCACAAGATGATTTTAATTTATACAAAGAAGCTCATGACAGGAAAACTGTCTTTCCAGATACAAAGAGAGTTTTGCATATTGCAAGCATGCTTTCAGCCATTTGGAAAGAAGTATTTCTCTCTGTTGAAGTTAATTCCTTTTCATATTAGCATGAATTACGTATGTATCTTTAAAAATAAGATAGCCCTCTATGTTAAATGACAGCCGGCCTTGGTGACAGATAATTTTGCAGCTTGGGCATTCAGGAGATAGGGAATTGCCACAAAGTCACTGTTGATCCTCAGGCAAGTGATTCTATTGGATTTCTTGCCTGTAAAGTGAGATAAGTCCTCCCTCATAGCTAAGGTAGGATTTTCCTTCCTTTTTTTCTCTCTCTCCACATCCTTGCACTTTAGATGGATTTGAATTTATTCACTTAGGAAAAAAAGTAAACCAGTGCTTGCTCAAGAAGCACACAAACAGACTTAATCGAAAAATCTTGAGAATTTCAAAGCCTAGCACCAGTTTCCACAGGGAGGAGAAGAGGACAGATAGAGTCACTCACAGATATTCACTCACAGAAAGCTGTGAAGATTTTTTTTCTGGGCAGCTGGAACCTGGCTGAGAGATGTCTTTCACCAAAGCCTTTCTGAGCCCAGCTGCAGCCACCATTGACTCAGGCAGTACTTGCTGTTTGCACAGCTTCCCCAGCTGATCGGGGCTGGTAGTAGCTTGAACTATGAAAGGTTGTGTCTTTTCAGGGTTTTATAAATGTAGATTGCCACTGTAACCACATACACAACAAACACCAGATTTCTTAGGTAAGTCAGTGACCAAGATGGAAGAAGACCGGTTCCAAGTCCTGCATTTCACATGCAATAAAATCCCCTTCCCCCAGACACTCACAATATTTGATTTGAAAGTATAGAAATGTATTACCCTTGCTCTGTTACGTCTATTGGGGACTCATTTAATGCACTTTTACTGTCCTAGCCCAATTGATTCAGACATAACTGAAATAAAAATGTTATTTAGAGAAGTAGGTGAATGTTATGTAAAACCAGAAGAATGCCATTCAGAATTTCAGTTCCTACTAACCTGCACGAAAATGCTGGAGGGAGTGCTCAGCTTATTTTCTCAAACTATCACTTATGGCTTAGGTTTTGGACCATAAGTCAATGACAGCGGTTAATTCAAGTAACAATCAGAACAGCCATTTAGAGATGAAGTGATTTTAACTTCTCACCAGTAATACGTCCCACGCTAGCAGAACATGCAATGGAGAAACTTCTCTCTTCGAACAGTAAGCATTTGTATTTGTTTGATATGTTTACAGACTGATGTTAGTAGTTCTCTTTATAAGAAAAAAGAATATATATATAACATGAATTGCAACTGAAGAGCAACTGGCTTTAGAAAAAGTACAGGAAGACAGCACAGGGACACTTTCACATCCTTAAAGCAACAAAGAATGACTTGTCCAAGCATTCTGTCAGCTCTCCAAAATGAAATTCATATGATCAGACATCCATGCACATGATCAGACATCCATGCACTCTGTGGCGTGTGTTCTTTGCACATTTTTGTCACTCGCATCTGCTGAGAAGCTTGCTCAGTAAAGTCCAAAAAAAAAAAAAAACCCAACCAAAACATAAATTTTCCTTATGCTTTTGATAAAGGTGTTACATTATCTACATTATCAACATTTGCAGCAACATCGCACCAGTTTGAGATCCTGTCAGAGCTTACAAAAGTAGCTGAGCCAGGTCTTATTGGCAGGGAGATGGCAAACTTCCAGCAGCTCCCAGGTGCTGCAGAGCTCAGCAGCAATTAAAGATGTGCCATTCTTTGCCTCCGAGCCAAGACCATGATAGCTTGTAAAGACCCAGAACAAAGCTAGGAATATCCTGTCAGCTTTTGGACACAATGTAAAACTGGAGGTTCTGGCTACATGTGGTCATTAAAAATCCCTTCAAGCGGTTGGAAAATATACTGCAATAACTCCTTTATCCTGGAAAGCTGCCACTCAGGTTTACTCCCTCATCTGGCAGCCAACGTTCCCTCTGTGGCCTCCTGTGAGTGTGGTGGTCTGGCTTTCTCAACAGGCTGGTGGATGGGAGCTCTGCCTCATTTCATTCCCTGTGTGCCCGCTGTGATAGTGTGCTCTTCAGCTTTCAGCTTGCCCGAGAATTCCATCAATGAGAGCATGTGCTGAAGTTAACATGAGGAAAATGGGTAACCTCATTACTTGAGAAGCATTGCCACACAGGAGTTTTGGGGAATATTCTAAACATTTACAGGTAAAACCTGTTTTCCATTCCACTCAACCACTTCAGGACTGACTACCTCTTAACAGTTAAGACCCTTAGTTTGTTACAGAGATCTTTTAGAATATTTGAAGTTAACCACGCTTTGAGCATGCTAAAGTTCCTGCCCCCTGCAGACTGGACTGAAAGTCAAACAGAATCATAGAAATATCTAAGCTGGAAAAGACCTATACAGTCATCGAGTCCAATCCTGAACCCAGCACTGTCACGTCCACCTTTAAATCATGTCCCTAAGTGCCACATCTAGACATCTTTTAAATACCTCCAGGAGTGGTGACTCAACCACTTCCCTCATCAGCCTATTCTAATGCCTGACTACCATTTCTGTGAAGAAAATTTTCCTAATACCCAATGTGAACATCCCCTACTGCAACTTGAGGTCATTTCTTCTCATCCTCTCACTTGTTATCTGGGAGAAGAGACTGACCCCTGCCCCGCTACAGCCTCCTTTCAGGTAGCTGTGGAGAGTGATAAGGTGCCCCCGAGGCTCCTTTTTTCCAGGCAAAGCTTCCTCAGCCACTCCTCATAGGACTTGTTCTCCAGACCTGTCACCAGCTCCGTTGCCCTACTCCGGACATGCTCCAGCACATCAGCGTCTCTCTCGTAGTGAGGGGCCCAAAACTGAGTACTGGCTCCAAGGTGTTGCCTCACCAGTGCTGAGCACAGGGGGATGATCACTGTCCTAGTCCTGCTGGCCACACTATTCCTGACACAATCCAGGTTGGCAGAACAGCATACACAATTTGCATTGACATAAATAACTACTCAGTATCCACAGTCATAGAAACGAAGCAATTTTTATCTCCTGGCTGCCAAACTAAATAACGGAATAGTGTAGCTCTGTAGCTACAGCATGGAAAGTGAAAGGTGTGAATGGTAAATGCCCTGAGGTCTCTAAGCTACCTAAAGCATTCTTTCAGTAACTGTAAGTTGGTTATGGTCTCACCAACTGCATTACACCTGACACTGGGGATCCAGCTGAAAAAATGTGGTTTGGCACTTCCCAGTGCAATATAGCCCCAATTTTGTGCTCCTCCTGGATTTTTCGTAATACAATAAAGCTGTCCCTGGTTTCCAAATATACACACACACACACACACACATATATATAGTGCCCATTCAGAGCTCAAGGTCAGTATATGTTAGAGAAAAAAGAGGAGACCTTTATGGACCAGCTGCATTGTTGGGTAAAAATATGTAAAAGAGCAACTCTTCAAAGCTATAGAACTATTCTAGGCACATGCTGTGATTCATGGGGTTGTTCTGTGCTGGGTCAGGAGTTAGACTTCAATGATCCTTGTGGGTCACTTCCAACTCATGGTATTCTAAGATTCCATGATTTTAGAAGCTACAAAAAATATGATTGAGGTCAAGTAGTCAGCAAAGCAATTCTGAAATGGTCAAGGGTAAAAAAAAAAAAATTATCACCATGATCTACTTGCACTTCATCATCTGGATACCACCACTGAATTCACAGATTCAGACAGTTAGAAGTCCAGGAATAATGTGATAAAATAAAAAAGGGAACAAAGGTTTGGATTGGAATACAAATTATATTTTTATATTATTTTGAAACTGATGTGGAACAAATTGCTACCTGCATTCTTTTCAGTCATACCAATAACAAACCCATAAATAAATACAAAACTTCAGTGAAGTAGAGCACTGCTTTCCACAGCTCCTACCCTTGATCCCTGAAAATACCAGGCACCACTCTACTTGTCTTCCACATGGTCTGATTAAAAGTTTTTTAAAATTCTATTTCACAGCTTTAGTGTTTTGAAAATGTTGTTATCCTCAGTTCTTTTCAATAGACAGAAACAGAGGTCTCCAGAGAGCCACTCATCTCATCCTAAGATAGGCATCTAAGACAGGTCAGCAAATGGTCTTCTGAAGATGATTCTATTAACTATAAATGGAGAGTAGACTCAGATGTCCAACTTTCAGAAGTCTGTAATTAGACAAGATGATTTTCACCCATCAAGCTACTTTTAGACAACTTTTTTTCCTCTTAAGATATAAAATCTCAACTTTTTAAACTAGAAAAATACACCCTTGCTAATTTTAAAATCCTGCATGTAGTAAGATGGACTTTATTCTTCTGCACCCTAGACAAACTTTCAAGCCTTTCCTTTTCCCCCACTTCAAATGCCAGCATACTAGAGAGACATTGCTTTCTCTGTATTTCTAGGTGTAATGCAAATCAAAAGTGTTTGAAAACTCATGAAAAACATTGTACTTGTCACATTTTCAGCTCAGGTTCAGAGATTTCCAGTTCATGTATGATTCAAAGGATCATCTAAATATTAGGATGCCTGTCCAAATTAAAATGAAATTCCTGATGCTTGAGATTCACCCGTCATTGAAAATAATGTTGCCATGAAGAAAACCTCAATTATCGCACTAGCGATGAAATACTGAGAATAACCGCAGTAAAAATGGCACTGACTGAATTTACAGCGATGCAAAGCTATGAGCTACCAGGAAGATGAACAAGGAATGTGGGAGACATTTTCCATTATTCATACCAGGAGCTATACTCTGCTCCTTGCTGAGAACATACCCCTCCTATACAGTTTGCACAGAGTCAGATACTGTCCACCCCAAACAATTGCATGTCAGTTCAAATTGCTCATTGAACGGTGACACCTCAGTCATTTCATGCTCCTCACCCTTTTCTCTGTATCATTCCTTTGTTGTGACCCTTTCTGTCAGAGATGTTAGTTTTAAAGCCAGCATGAGATTAACTGCATAATGCTCCCCTTTCAAGGCTGCCTTTGCTTTATCTCCATCCAGCTGAGCTGGACACCAGGATGCACCAAGCCCCCCCGGGAATGGCCACAGCTCCCTGTAGCCTGTTTGCATAACAGCTCACTCCTCTTCCTAACATGACCACAATAAGAAGAGGGGCCACATTGTTTCCAGAAATAAAACAGATTACTTTAATCCTAAACCTACTGCAGAGCCTACACACACATTCTTTTTTTTTTCTAAAAAAACCGTTAAACCGTGTGTTTAACCATTTCCTAGGAGGCTAAAATAGCTAGACATTTGTGTGTATGTTATTCTTGTTTAAGGCATAATCCTCAGCTGGGTTTATTAGAGGGTTGGGTTTCCTCCCCCCAGTTTAAAAAAATACATTAAGAAAAAAAAAATCAAAATCAAGATTGCACAACCATTTGCTAGTCTCTGTAAAAAAAATATATTTAGAGTTTTCTCTCAGTCTCCACTGTTTCTCCAGCCCGTTATTACTCAAAGATATGTTCACATTCTTTAAAGGAACAGTTATTAATACATTTTTCCATGAAAGCCTATATCTGCTCTCTTGTCTGATGAACCAACTAACTGACACCTTTTATAAGGAGGCTTTTTTTTCATGTTTTTCCCCTGCATGTTTAGTCTCCGCACAAGGCATTGATTTTCTTGTGTTTCTGCTCTTCCAGGCAGTTCTGACTTCTTCCCTTCACGCTACATTGTAATAAAACAGGACAAATGCTGAAGTGTTCTCTCCTTAAAAAAGAGTAAGATTTTAACATGTATGGTATTTGCAAATAAAATTCACCTCTCTTAACTTTATGCCTCTATAAACTAGAGTTTCTAGTAACTTAAGTCTTTGTAAACTGCCCATTTACATTGCCTACAGTCAACATGGATAGAAACTTCCAGAGGGTAATTTATCCCCCGCTAAGATGGGTGCTCAAGGCAGGCACCTGCAGGAGATGCTGGCTCCTATCTCATCCATTAAATAAACACAGAACCTTGATGATCTGGCAAGAACAAGACACATCTGGTTTGTCAGGGTCAAGGTGCAGGAGACGAGATTTGCCCAGTGTGTCTGAATACCTTTAGGAACATCTAGTCTTAAAAAACCCCAAACCAGATGTTTTCATGTAATCTGAAATAACCTTCAAGTGAAATGAGTGCTGCTGGATCATTTATCACAGTTTAACATGAAAATCAAAGCAATCACAGAGGAATGAGTTTCGAATTATTACAGACTTTCCCTCCCCCTCACCATTTCTGTGTTCTTTTGGAAAGATAGTTGCTCAGAACAATGAGTTAGTAGTAGCCTTGCTATTACTAACTCATTGTGCATCACCCAATGATACCCTGCCTATATACTTAAGAAAGAGATATTTATTATGGTAGTATGATGTTGCTAAGTACTGCTCAAGATCCATGTCTTACTGAGGACAGAGAAAAGAAGAAGAGTTATTTTATCTTACTCTTAAATCTACTTCAATATACAAATTTTATCCTTTCTTGAATGAGTTTTAAAATTTTAACTTTCCCAATGTTTGAAACTGCAAGCATTCTAAAGCAATGATACGCGTAGATATATCAAACTAGTGATAAATATCAGCTCACCTACAAATAGCCTCCTGCTGAAGCTATATAGCTATGTTGAACAAGAAAGTATCAGTAGATTTGGGAATTAAAGCTCCTAATGAATCTGGTAAGCTTATTCTAAACATAAGTTTATTTCTACTTTTGCAGAATAATAAAAACTTGCACAGATGAGAAGTATGTGAGGTAGGTTGAGCGATTTTTGTTTGCCATATGCATTTACTGCATTGGGTTTTCTTGATGGCATCTTTCTTCTGCCCCTCACTGAAGCAGGTGTTGCAAACCTAAAAGCACCCCAAAACAGCAAGATCCCACTTATCCCATGCCTGCCTATGATGTTGTCAAAGCATTTCGCAATCTCCATCCCTGCTGCCTTTTGACAGCTGTATGCAAGATTAGAGCTAAGAGAAGGCAAATATCTTCTAGGTAATATTAGTGGGTGGAAGTTTTGCACCATTTGACTAAAGGGAACTCTTTACTTTTAGGCCAGCAAGCAAGGAATATAGTAGTTTTAGGATGCAGAGTTTTCAAAAGTTTAACTTGCTTTGACAGTTGAATTGTTGTAGCACAGTACGGAAATACTGAGGGAACTCTTGGTCTTTTATTGAAATAAGCTGTGGCTCATGACAGTGATCTGTTCATAGATTATGGCAGGAGAAAAACTATTTGGAATTAATCTGGTACGATGAGGGGAATCAGATGGGACCCAACAGGACAAGAGATGCCTCCTGTTGTCTCTCCAAAATGGCTTCTGTATTTTTAACTTATGGTGAGCTCTCTTTTAAGTTAGTACTTTCTCCCCAGGAAAACCAAATTTCCAGGAAACCTGAATTTATGATGAGCTAATCTACCAAATTGCCAGGAAACCTGAATTTATGATGAGCTAATCTAAAGATCACGTAGTCTCACCCCACTGGAACCATGTTTATTATCCCTAAGTAGCAATCCAGGCTTTCTGCTATTCAGAAATAAATGAGCATTTTTATCTGCTTGTGTGCAGAATTTATGAAGCATAGAGGAAAAGTCCCAGGTCACAACATTATTTACTTAGTGCTGCAAGGGGAGTTCCCTGGCAGCAAAGAAGAGCTGTGATATGACATGTTCTCAATATTCCTCTCTTCCCATCCTTGTTATGTTCCCTGCAGTACTATGGGAGAAGCTCTCATCCCCATTCTGGGAAATAAGCACATCTGGGTGCCTCCCTAGAGTGTCTGTACATTAATGCCCACAGCATGGGGAACAAATAGGAGGAATCAGGGCTATGATCTCATTGGAATCACAGAAATGTGGTGGGATTGTTCACACAACTGAAGAATTATGATGGATGGAGACAGACTTTTTGGAAAGGGTGGAAAAAAGGGTGACTTTTGCTGTATGTGAGGGAACAGCAGAGATGGATGGAGCTCTGCTGTGGGATAGGTGATGAAAGGGCTGAAAGCCTGTGGGTCTGGACAAATTAGCACAGGTAGTGATGTGGGTGTCTGCTACAAACTGCCTGGTCAGAAAGAAGTGCATAAGGTGTTGCTCAGACTACTGGGAAAAGCCTGATGTTCACTGGCCCTGGTCCTCTTGGGGAATTAGAATCATGGTGATATCTTCTGGTGTGCGTTGACTGAGCAGATGATGATGGGAGCTGCTTTGCTCATGTCATATTTTGCTCAGGGCCATTCGGGGATCTGAGGCTGGGAGCAACCTTGGCTGCAGTGATTATGATGACCAGAGTTCAAAAGCTGGAGAGGAGGGAAGAAGGGAAAAATAGGATTATAAACCTGGGCTACAGCAGAGCAGGCTCTGGCCTTTTTCAGAGATCTGCTTAAAATAATGCCATGCAATATATCCCTGGAGAAAAGAGGGATCAGGGAGAGCTGGTTCATTACCAAGAATCACTTTCTCCGTCCTCAAGGGTGGTCCATACTAATGAGCAGGAAATCAAGCAGAAGCAGTAGGAGGCCTGCATGGATAAACAAGGAGCTCCTGACTCAACTCAGACATTAAAAGGAAACATACAGGAGGGGGAAGAAGAGATTTCAGTGACTTTTATGAGAAAAGTCATCAAACATCAACAGTCTCAGTTTCCTAAAGAAAACCTGGTCGGGGACAGGACAAGGAATTTTGGTTAAAGAGAGCAGAAAAAACAATGCAGTCTATGCAATTCATATGGCATTACCTATGGATCTGAGAAGGTTTAATTCTAACTTGGGACCAATCTGACAGAGGGTAACTTTTACAGGATAAGAGACTTATCATCCACTGGGACAAAAAAATGATCTGTGTTGTTGGTGTTTTAGATGATGTCTCATAATTTTTCCCAGTGCATGTATATGGATAGTGAAAGAAAAGAGTGATTGATGTAGAACTGGAGGGTCTGCATATCTTTGGCAAGTAAGACAAAGCAGGCCATCAGTCCTCTGATTGTATTTTGTACAGTGGATATTTTCCAGCTCAGTGCTTAACCATTAACTTCTCAAGGTAAAATGACTACTCAGTGCAGTGAATATATTGAACATTGTAGAAAGATATAGGAACCTTTAAATTGGCAAGAGTGGGTCATCCATCACTCCAGCCAATGGTGTGTGTATTCCAAATTCTGGCTGCCTGAAATTCAACTGGAAGGAGACCATAAGCCCGGTGGTAAATAAGTCAGCTGTGCACAAACACAAATCAAAAGTGGTGTGAGAGCAGAGGTGATGGAATAATGGTAAATAGCATCTAAAAAGTTTTAAAAATTTGCATTACTAAGTCTGCATTCTCAAAGTGCTCTTTTTTTCCCCACTCTTTTTTAATATAGAACTTAACATCTACTATACTGATGCCTGGGGACAGAAATCTATGGAGAGGATCTGGTACTCAAAATACAAAGACATATCTTCATTTTGCAAAGTTTCTGACCAGACACAGTGAAAAATAGCAAATATAATCAGTAAAAAATACATATACTTTAGCACTTCCCTGATCTGCAAGGAAAATTTACAGGCTTCAGTTTAAAAGATGGTGTAGAAGACTTTCTTGGACTATAAAATTTTAAAAAGAGGTTTTTTATATGTTTGGTGAAGAGATAACCACTTCTGTTTCACATAACTCTATATACCTATATGTATACACACACACAATGATGTATGAAGGTGGTATAGTTAGGTAGTATTACAGTAAGGAGCACTGATCAATGCACCACAAAGACATAAAGTTATGTGCTAATGGGTTTTTGATGTTGCTGGAAAAAAACCCAGGAGTGATAATATTAGCCAGATGATTCAAAACATGTAGTAAAAATATCACTAATGAAAGGTCAAAACTTTGCAAAAGGAACATTAAAAAGCTCTTGGAAAGAGTTCTGGGACTCTCAAGGTGCCAGCTGACTCTTGGGGATTATCAAGAAGGATCAGTCGTACCCATTCTTGAGTACGTGAAATGAGTAAGATAGCTTCGCTGTCCACATTCACAGTATATTTTTTAAGGTCAAGTATAAACAGAAAATGTTAGGGGACCACAGGAGCACACCCTCCAAAACAGACTTTGTAGCTTCCTGACTTCAAAACTGTTATTAGCAGCAACATTCACCATGCTGCAAATCTCAGTTCCATCCACTGTATTCCTTACTTCTGGACTTACTGTGTCCAGCAGTTAAATTACTCTCATAGACATAGATATTTAGACTTACCAAAATTAATAAACTGAGGTCTGCAGTATACCTTTAATGTGCTCAATGCTTTTACTAAATCTATAGACATTAACATGTGATACAGACCAATGCCAGAATTTACCAAACTACGAAACAATGAAGGAACTAATTGGAATTGCTAGAGTAGATGTTATGCTGTCTTTACACTAAAAATAATCCAAACCCTAGCTCTACAGCACAATCTTAAAATAATATCAAACGATTGTGTAGTGAGAATGCTCTAATCCCTGTTACAGCAGTTTTATTACAGTCCTCCTTTAGGTGGCATTTGTTTGAATTATTTTACAGTAAATATGAATAGGGATAAGGGGCTGAAAGTATTCATAAAGTATTTCCTTGCAATATTGCTCGCATTACTCTCCTCTGGTGTCTGTCTTTATCTGGTGAATTTAAAATGTCACTTTTTATATTAATTAATTTATAGAAAGCTTTTTGATACACTACAATATAACAAAAATTCTCTCAATGTTAGTCTATTAAGCCTAATTTTAAAGGCTATTATATTTTTAGTGTTTTTAAATCACATTGGTCTAAAACAAATATGCAATGCGACATCTGTCTAATCATGTTCTTACAGTTAAAGACAAAAAAAATATATTCCTCATGACTCCAACTGCTTTTCTTACAAACTATGCTATAATTTGAAGAAAAATAATGAAACTATACATAAAGCTAGTTTTAACGGGATTTTGGAAATTTTAGTGTTCTTACTGAGGCAATTGACTATCAAAGCCAAATCCTGAAAATGTGCATTGTTCAGTAAATGTGTATTTTATTCACAGTAGGATGGTGTGAAAAATATCAGCCATGGAAAATAACAGTCAGAGTCTACAGAGATCTTATTACAATGCCAAAACAAAACATCTTTCATGTAAATTATGCTAGCAACAAAATATAAATTATGACCACAGAACCAAATGGAGAAACTCTTAATCAATTAATATTGAATTTAGATTTCTTTATTTCTGTTCTATCAGCTTATAACTTTAATAAAGGGTATTTCTAGCCTTAAATTGGCATGCAGTTACCAATCCACTGCTTCTGGAACAAATAAGCTCCAGAAGATTACCCCTGATGTTTGAAATTCAGTTTGGGTATTTCAGGAAGCAAACTGACGTGGATCCTTCACCTCAAAAGTCTTGTATTTACTCTTGCAAGTTGCAGAACAATTCAAAGTAATCAGGGTGGTAAAAGCAGAGAAATCTCATTTTCCTGAAAGCTTTTACTGTTCTTATTGCAGTGTGTTAGTCTGGTGTTCTTAGTCTAGTGTGTTTTGAAGTTAAATTGTAAATCGGAAGGTTTTCAGGTAGATGCTAAGAATGTCTGCACAGGGCCATGGAAGGATACACTCTTTTTGGTGAGCCTTGTAAACACCAGACATGAAATTAATGCATACAAACTCATAAAAGCTGAAGATTAAATTAGTGAAGTCCCAAAATCAGTTATAGAATAATAGCTTTTTTTCCTTTTTAAAAAACTTATGGCCTACTTTCACCCTTCCCATTGCTTTCAGGTGAGTCTTATACCAACATCCTTAGCCCCTCAAAGCTATCATAATTAATAAAACATATTTGAAAGATCTGTTTCATATTGCTTCCTCAAACTGCTGAGTTTCTGTCCCCCTCCGCGACCTAAAATTCCTGACTGATAGATTCCAAACCTTGCATAGAGATTACTTATGATTTCATATGCATAACTTAGAACTAGAAAGAGATATTGTACCTCAAATAGGGTGTAAAATGGTGTAAAATGTTTGTGTCTAGTTCTGTCAAGTTGTAAGATACAAGGCTATATGCCTGCATAGCTCTGATGGAGAGACAAAATATTTTTCGTATTTTAGAGGGCTTTAAACTTGTATGAATATTATTTTCCCTGTCATTCCAAGGACTCTGCTTTGTAACTAAGCAACCATGCTATAGAGAGCAGCATTATAGAATAATTTTTTTAATTCTCTAAAAGTGATATAGTTATTTGTCCACATTGCTCTCTAAATTTTTCTATAATGCTGCATAAACAGACAAATCATGGATTTGTGCCTTTGTACTATATTGCCTTTATTATATGTATTTATCTGTATAGTGGGTGATCTTCGGAGCTTATTTCTGCCTTCATTCCTTGTTAGCAACTACCACTCAATCCTTTTTCCACTTTGTGGGAGTGGATCCAAACCAAAAATATGAGCAATTGTTCCTCTGTCCCAATGATTCTTTTGTGCAGGACACTGTGGAGCTCAGTTTAGTCATTAACCCTTTTCATCTACGAGGTCATGACTGTTTTAGGCTGTCTTGGCACCAGTGGCACTACAACCCTTAACTTGATTTCTCATCTAAACAGTACCAAGGGCTTTGAGTTCTCCCACTGAGTGGAACAAAACTGAGATTTAAGTGAGAATTTCTGTACCATATTTATTGCAAAAGATAAAGATACTGTCAGGCTTCTAATAATAGAATTTGTACCTCTACCTTACGAATTTCATTATCAAGCAGTCAACCAAAAATTGCAGAGGATTAATCAGTAGCAGAGGACATCAGGGTTTTGCAGATAATGTCCCTAGCGGGAACGGCAGAGTGGGATGGACCTGGATGTATGGAATTATGGAATGGTATGAATGTAATATTAAAGTTACCTCTGGCATTGCTGTCTCTTCCTTGTCTTGGACAAATATCAATCCCTCAAAGCTAATACCAAGAATCATCCACTGTTAAGTATGGCTGTCCACTTATTTTGGTAGATGGGCTTGGGATGAGTGTGATTTACTTAGCACTGTGCACCCTGACGGAAAAAGCCTGTCCCTACATTAAATTCAAAGTGTTACTTTTGATACTAAAAAATCATTTAATGGACAAACCCTGGTGACATGACTCTTAATTACACGGGAATCAAAATTATACTGAATTACACTGAAATGCAATACACAATTTGTGATGGATATTTAGCCTTGTGCTTCAGGGTTTATACACACCTTTTGTTCAGGCACAGGGATGGGATTGTGCGTGTGTTTGTGTGTATGTGTTCAGACTATCCCCCCTTTGCTATCATGGGGTTCCTCTGAAATGTGGAATTGGAACTGACTGAGGCAGGATACTGGATCTGGAGCCTAATCCAGCACACCAACTGCTGATTTCTCACTCTTATAAAGCAGAGGTATCAGCAGTGCTGTTCTGTGAGTCTTCACACGAGTGCACACCGCCCTCCCTGCCCCACCCTGCTCCAATAAGATCAATGTAATTGGCAATGAGATTTATAGCAGCTGCTTGAGATTAGTCTGTGACAAGCTTCTCCCACTGTTCTATGGAGGAACCTTCTAACTTTTAGCACCAGCAAAATATTAGTTTGCATGAAAGTATTGAACAGACAGTGCTTTAAAAAATATTCAGTAAAAACATGAAACAATGAAAGGACAGCTGCCCAAGAAGAAAATTTATTGTACTAAGGAGACATAGATAAGTGCACAGAAATTTGAACTAGATGCATGAGGTGGATTTAGTTGAGTTCATAATGGAAATTTAGATAATATGTTATTTACTTCTTTGCAATTTCCATGCATGCATTCAGAAGACTGGTTGGTAGATATTAGAAAACTAATCCACTCTTTCCTAAGTACTGCAAGGGAGTAAGAGCAGGTATTCTTTATCCTGAAGACTTCCTGAGAATCATCCTATATTTTTAAAATTGGTTAAAGTATATATTTTTACATATTAGTGTATCCAAGGTTGCCAACTCACCTGCTTAGTTTAAACCTTATGATATTTTATGATTTTTTTTTCCTTGTAACCATTATTTCTTGATAAATGGGATTGCCTAAAAGCTCTGATATCACTAAATGTAAGTTTCCAGACCTCAGGCTTGGAGATGAAACCTTGAAAGCATTAACTGAGAGTTCTGTAAAAGTTTAGAGACCAGAAAGGAAACAAATCATAACATACAACTTTTTAAAATTTTGTTTTAAAGTCAATCTCACAATGTTTTGGGCTCTGATCCATCATTTCTGAATTTTTGAGCTGATGAGAGATGAATGCTGCAGAGTATAGACACAAATGATCTGAGTTAATGGTTTGTGTCTCGGTTTCCTTTACTGTAAGTCTTCATTCACACAGAATTTTTTATTTTTTTTGCTAGACATTTTGTCTGAATCAGACCACAGGATCTTAACTTCTCCAGGTCAGATATTTTAGCAACCTCTGCAGTCTTTTGACCACATACACTTTCACTGGTCCAAAAGTAATTTTTACAATGTAAGCAACACCCTTAGTAAACTTCACAGAGCTTCCTAGGAGCTCTTTCATCTTTCCATGTAAAACTGTATCTTCATTTACATAAAGCAAGACACTTCCATTTGAATTCAGTGACAAACCATTCCAGTTTGCCCAGATATGTCTAGACTTCAAATGTCTGCAGACTTATTACTACTGTACACTTTATCTCCTTTGCAAGCAAGGTTGCAAATATGTTCAAATGAAAGAACAAAAGGTGAAGATAAATTTATCAATCCATAGAGCTTGACCCAGTGCTTACAAAGAAGTAACAGCAAGCTGGGAGCCAGGTAAGAGTGCAAGCCTGAGCAACTGCCAAGAGATTGGGAATCTCTTTTGGCAGGATAAACTATCTCAAAGCATGGTGAGGAATGAGGATAAAATCCCATATGATGGTGTGCACCAATGGCAGAGTGGGGGCTTCAACAGTTCAAGGATAAAAACATCATGAGCAACTGGCTCATGGATCAGAGCCAAAGGGTTTTAGTGAATGGGGTGACACCAGACTGGTTACCTGTCACTGCTGGGGTTCCACGGGGATCCATCCTCTGCCCTGTGCTCTTCAGCACCTTCATAAACAACTTGGATGCTGGACTTGTAGAGATGCTAAGCAAGTCTGCAAACAATACAAAACTGGGAGGAGCTGTTGACTCCCTCAAAGGCAGAGAAGCCCTGCAGAGAAACCTCAACAAATTAGAGGGCTGGGCAATCCCCAACTGTTAGAAGTTTAACAAAGAAATATAGGTGCACAATTCTGCACCTGGGATGGGGAAACCCTGGATGTACAGACAGACTTGGGAATAAGATGATGGAAAGCAGTGCCATGGAAAGGGACCTGGGGGTCCTTGTCAATGGAAAGTTGAACATGAGCCAGCAGTGCCCTGGCAGCCAGGAGGGCCAACCCTGTCCTGGGGGACATCAGGCACAGCATCACCAGCTGGGCAAGGGAGGGGATTGTCCCGCTCTGCTCTGCCCTGGGGTGGCCTCACCTCAAGTGCTGGGGGCAGTTTTTGGGCTCCGCAACATAAGATATAAAGCTGTTAGAGAGTGCCCAAAGGAGGTCAAAAAAAGATGGTGAAGGGCCTTGCAGGGAAGCCGTATGAGGAGCAGCTGAGGCCACTTGGTCTGTTCAGCCTGGAGAAGAGAAGACTGAGGAGAGACCTCATTGAACTTACAACTTCCATGTGAGGGGAAGAGGAGGGGCAGACACTGATGTCTTCTCTCTGGTGACCAGTGACAGGACCGAAGGGAATGGCCTGACGTTGTGTCAGGGGAGGTTTAGGTTGGATATCAGGAAAAGGGTGCTTGGGCTCTGGAACAGCTCCCCAGGGAAGGGGTCACAGCATCAAGCCTGACAGGGTTCAAGAAGCATTTGGAAAATACTGTTGGACACATGTTGTGACTCTTGGAGAGGGTCCTGTGCAGGGCCAGGAGGTGGACTTGATGACCCTTGTGGGTCCCTTTCAAACCAGTGTATTTTGTGATTTGCTTTGTGCCACTTCTTTTAACACAGCTGACAAGACCAGAGATTTGTTCCTCTCTGTTTACTCTGGTGAATGGTGCAAGCTTACCTTAACACAGACACTGCCTGAGAGATCCAATTCAGGAGCACAAGCCATGTTGCAGAGATGAAGACCCACCCTTATACTCCCACTCCTCCCCCCAAAAACCTAAACACAACCCAAACAACCAACCAGTCAGACCTTAGATGGACAGAACTGCCCTCAGAAAATGCTTGCAGTCAGTCTCCACTGACTTCATAGGGACCCGAGAGAACTACAGTTGTAAGGTGACTTTCAGGTAGGCAGAGTTTGTTCCTCTCAAATGCAAATGTCTTAAGCAGGAGGTTGATGGGTGTAGTCATGACCTCTACAGCGTGATTCTAATTCATCTTCCTACTTCAATGGCTTTTTGACAATTTGGCCATTCATCTGGCAGAGACATATGAGAAGTGGGCCCTGGAGGACAGCCAGCATTATGGAGTTGGCCTGATGGATAACCAGAATAATTATTCAAGTGGATGGTCTGATACAACTAAATATGTATTTTTAATTTTATATGTTTCAAAACCTCCAATCCTCTGACATGTTTTCAAACTGTGCTAAGCCAAACGAGCCTTGAGGAATTGTTAAACCAGATGTTGTGCATCTCTCTCTCAGATGTGTTTCTTGAGGCAGTCTGAGAACACTGGGTTCTCAATGACTGGGGCAGACTTGGCTTGGAATTTCATGGGCATCTGATTTATTTCCCTTAAGTGTATGTTGTGCTCTTTTTAAGAGGGGCCTTTTGGAGGAAGGGGATGTTGTTACTTCCCTTAGGGGCACTGAGTGCCCTCAAAAAGAGAAGGCTCAGGAGACTGTAGGATGAACTGAGAAAGTAAGTTACAGAAGGGGATCTAGACATCATGCATGGTTTGGTTTAGAAAACAACAGCAAGGATGACAGAGCAGGCCAGCAGGTTTTGGAGGTGAAGGGAGGAATTTCTAGAGGACTGAAGCAGACAAAGCAGAATTTGCAGCCAATCAGAAATCTGTAAAGTTAGCTGCAATCATGGACTACCCTTCAAAACACACTGGACTTGTAACAACTCAGTAGACAATTCAATTTCTCCTTATGTCTTCTTTTGTCTCCCCTTTAAAAAGCTAAGATTTTAGGTTTTAGCTTTCATTCAGACAAACCTTTTATTTCTGAGCATAATGCAGACATGCAATAACCTAACTTGGAAAGAATCATCCGGGTAAAAAAGTGCTTTGGTGTATTGTAAACAAATAGTTGTACTAATCTCAGCAGAGAAATACAAGAAGCCTTTAATAGGACATTTATATCATCTTAAAACCACTCATAAGATACTCACTGGACTGATTTAAATCTACAGTCACAAAAGTATTTAATAGAACATAAAGTGAGCAGCCCCTTTCCTCACCCCTTCCTTACTGCTCCACTGCAAGTAAAAGGAAAAATCTCATTTAGCTCTGTGTTCCTTGCTGCATGAAGCCAGCAAGCTTCTTGACAGTTTCACTGATGTTATTCTGGCTGCTAAGCTCCAAGGTAGTTCTGAACCTCAGCCATTTTATGAGGCCAGCACTGATTTGAAAATACCAGTGCCTGGCGTCTACATGGAACAAGTCCTGATTTCTTGAATTTGACTAAAATTCCATTTGCCTGTAGCTACAGAAACTGAGGCGGTAGGTTGGGTAGTGGGAACTTATGTATTGATGTATGACATTTTTCCACTGGCTTTGTGGAAATTGTGTTGTTTCTTTTTTGCAAGGGCTAGGAATATCTGCTAAGTATGTTACTGCTCTTTCATGAAACAGATACACTTTTAATTACTTCATTATTGCATTTGGATGTAAAATGCTTATCTGTAGAAGATCTGGGTGCACATTACAAAATTTAGATCAGAATTAGGCAACCATTTCTGTGACAACCCCCACACAGCACCAAAATAGCTACTCTGAAAAGGAGTGATATGAGGCACATGATTAAATGTCAGTGAATTCTAAAGACTGTTTCTACTAGGAAGCACAAAGAAAGTGATCTTGCATTGTGCTCTAAAATGCCTCTACCCTGTAAGCTGATCTGCACAGACTGATGGTTCTTACGCTGTGTGTTGGCTCTTTGACTCCCTTTTGACTCCAGAAGGTGTGCATGTCCATTTGTGAGATCAAGGTGCATGATCTAGGCTGAAACAGCCTGCCCTGGGGAATGCTCTGCAGCCCATCTCCTTGCTTTCAACTTCAGGGTGTAGCATGCTGCAAAGGAGGAAGGGTAAAACAGGTCTGAGATAATGAGCATGGAGACAAAACAGGTTATAAATTTCACCCAGACAAGGACTGGTAGCCAAAGAAGTGAGGATAGGTGTGAAGCTCTCTTGCCAGTGTTTCTTAATGATCTGGGCAAACAGAGTTCTGTTTGCAGAGACATGGCATGAGTGCCTTTGCATACAGGTTACTCAGCCATGTGACAGGCCACTTGCTGATGGGTAATGGAAGGCCAGTTTTCTATTTCCTCCTAACTGAAAGCATTAGGCTTGCACATTGTAGTAACTAAATAGCTTTCTAAATGCTCTGTATTTACAGAATACCTTTCATCAACCGCAGTACATTTCTAAAAATTGCACACACTTATTAAGAAAATTCTGTGATCTTTATGGCATGGTATCATCCCTTTCAGCTTTGCAGTCGCCTCTGGTCTTTCCATGTACCATATTCCCAAGATAGTTATTCTCCAGTATTTATTGTTAAGACACATTATGGACTCAGTTTCTGTCCACTACAGAGCCTGAACAAAAATCAAAATCCTTTGTGATACTCACCAATGGTCACTTGAATAAACAGAAGTGTCTTGAGCATGCAAGAGTCCTTATCCTGTTACTCAGTATGCTGAGCAAGATATTACTGTACTTTAGACTACAGACAGATTTGCAGTCTTCTGCCTGGAGAAAACAGCATTCTTAATGCAAGCCACATGAAATAGTTGCCTGTACACACCTTGCAAACACAGATTTTCACAGAGTACACCCCCTGATGCACAGACTGGTCATTCTGTCGGTGCTACGGTCAGGAATAGCAGCTGCAGTGTGCTGTAACTTACCTTAGATAAGAGTAATTCCTTGCTGCCTGATACCTCACATATAATTCACAGGCCTACATGTATTAAACCTGCAATTAAGATCAAAAGAACACACTGTAGTGGATAAAATACGGGGGTGTGATCTTTCAAAGTACAGGCTGGAAGTTTTAGGAGTAGGTGCTGAAGTTTGGTTCTTCAGATACTCAGGGCAACTTTGTATAAACTGCTTGGTTTTTAGAAGTAACTAGCAATCTCTTTTTCATTTGTGAATATTTAGTATTACTGACAAGTAGGCCACCTATGTGCAAGTGCCTAAATATGGACTGAGAAAAGTAGGTTTTGGCACCCAGATACAAATACTGTGTCTGTGAAGTTTCTGCTCATTGTGAAAATCTGCTTTATTTTTTTCCTTTTTTTTTTCCCTCTCTCTCCTCTTACTGTAAGCTATTTTTCACTTGTGAAATTGCTTTTTTCCCTCTTTTCTCTGATGGTTCCATATACTTCCCAAGAAAATCCACAAAGAACAAAAGTTTAGAGTATTTGTTGAGTTTCACCATAATGTCCCATTCTAATGGGGAAAACAAAACAAATACTTTGTGTTCATAGACAGACAAGCTGGAAAATTTTTTATCTATAACTAACACATGAATCTGATACTGGGTAATAATAACGATATCAATAACAATAATAATAATAATATTTTAAATGTCAGAGTACAAGCAAAAACAAAGGCTTCCTACCCCAATATGATTTTCTTATAACAGTCTTGTCCTTGGTTTTGATGATGTCTTAATAAAAATTTGAATATGTCTCTGATTTTTGAAATTCAGCACATATTTGATCATATTAATCATAGATAGTACTAGAAAGACTTCAGTGGTAGTCCTGGTTTTTAAAATGTTATTAATTTAAAAATGCATACTTTGATCACTTTCTCTGAAGCTGCCACAAAATTTTTATTCTGCAGTCGGTTTTGGTTAAAGTATGAAGAAAAGCCCTGGTGGCAGAATTCAGATTTGCCTTTAAGAAAGAGGGTGGACGAGGTTTTACTTTTCCTCAGTTTTCCTTTTTTTATAAATAAATATTAAGCACATTTACTTGCACATTAGCAATTCTTCTTCTCTGATTCATCTTTATATATTTTCTTAAGATTTGTGAAATCATATTTATTCAAACAACACTTAAATGCTTAACTTTGTGATTGTTTCAAGTTATATTTCAGACTAAGTGATGCCATGAATAGGTCTGAGTAAGCATGTCTAAGATTTTCTTGAATTGGGTCCATTTGTCAGTAAAAGATCAACTGTAGATAACAGTTCTTTCCATATTCTGATTTTAATATTTCATGCATATCCATTCCAGAAAAGTGAATCCTTTTTTATAAAGATAATTTTATTTTAATGTAACTAATGCATTAGTATTGAATAATTGGTATTTTTCACTGGAGTAGAAAATGTTACTATCTTCATGTTGTGTAAGGTCCTCTTCCTTACCTTAGTCTCATCTGTGTATTGCAACATAGGGAAATATTCTATTTAATGGTGGTTTTTTAGTGCTACAGGTTCAATATACTGCAAAACTTTCCAGTTCATAATAGCAACCAGTAGTTTTTGTTAACTGTCTTTATAACAGGTCTGCTTGTATAGGTTAGACTACATACGTCTGGCTTCAGCAGAATTGTTGCATCAGTTGAAATATTCTTGCTTATATTGCTCCTTGCAATTCAGTATCCTTTAGGCTTCTAGACTTTTCTTAACTGGCAAGAAAGAAAATCTTATCTCCTATTTAAATTTTCAACTATCTATGATCTAATTTTGCACTTGTATGTGATACAGCATGTCCACCACACTAAATGATTCAGCAAAATTGAAAACATGGCTTAACAGTCTGTATGGGTCAATGTTGGAGTGAGAGCTCCTCTGGACCCAGGCCCAGAGGAAAACCAAAGCACAAGAATTGAATTAAAACCTTTGGATAAGCTGAGATACATGAAATCACACCAAAGTGAAATAGAAATATAGATTTTTAACTCTTAGTAGAAATATATGCTAAGTGCCTTAAACATTGAAAAGCTGCAGCAAAGAGACCTTAAACACAGTTTGTACTGCAGCAGTTTTACCTTTTCACAGATTTTCCTTAGACAGAACATAGATGGAACTATATTGTTCACATTGTTTAGATAGAGTGTTCGCATAAACAATAAGAGCTGATAAAAACTATATACGCAAATTCGTGTAATACCTATGTAAGACTTGTGTAAGATTTACGATCATTAGAATTAGACCAGGATAGGTTAAGAAAAGAAAACTAGAATCGTGTGTTAATTTTATTGGTTAATTAACAAATATAATCCTCTAACTGTAAGTTAGTTGGAACAGCAACACCTCCAAATATCATCAAGCTTAGCCTGCTGTCGCTGCTGCTTTGCCTTACCGTGTATCCCCTTCGAACTCTGCCTTCAGAAAACTATGGAACTGCAAAATAAAGGACTTTAGTGAAGCAGCAGCCTCCTCTGCTCTTTCACCCTCGGCCGAAAAGGGAGGGTGTCCCGTCACAGCTCAACAGGTCGATAAAAAAATAGGCCTGAAAAAACTCTGTTTGACACAGGTGCAAAAATGACATGCCGAGGCTGGTGCACAGATTCAGGGTAAGCAGAGGGACTTCTTGATAATGCTGTAAATGTAGACATAGAGAAAATATCTAATGATTATGGTGTTTTTATATAGAATTTTTACAGTGTTGGCAAGCACCAGGATATAGAAATGGATTCTAAAAATTGTGTGTTTCAAAGGCTCAAGGCTGAAAAAAAAAAGTAACAGTTTAAAATACAAGTACCCAGAGTACCACAGGACTTACCACATGACAGTCATAACCAACTGTCTTTAGAAACAACATTCAGTAAGTAGCAGATCACAATGACAAAATATCTTCCTTTGAAACTTTGCATCACCAGCTATGTATTAACACATCCTTACTCAATGGATTTTAATATCACATTTCTCTACACATTGTTGGCATTTGGATATGAGTAATATCAAGCACTGCAGAAAAGTTGTAGAACCTTCAGCTCTTATCTAAAAAAACCATTCCAACTTGATGATTTTAAACCATTTTGAAGATGAGACACAGCACTTTAAAGTACCTTTTAAAAGATTCCAAATCATTAAATCCCTACTTGACTAGTCTTAAAAAAATTATAGTGATAAGTTTTTAATTCACTGAGAGAAAAACTTGTGAGACCTACAGAAGTATTAAAATATTATGTCTTTGGTTTAGGATTCTACCTGTCTTCATTTAAATGAATAGGGACTAAATTTGATGCATCTTGTAAATGACAAGAGATACTATTGGTCCAGCTGCAGGGCTAAAAGTTTGTGCTGTGCGGTATCCACGAAAGCCCAAAACATCTTCTTCTGGGAATTATTTAGTGCCCCAGAAGGAAAAATTAAAAACCTTAAAACTCAGGAACAACAACAACAAAAAACTTTCTTCATGTCAGTAAAGATATACTGTAAAGATTGTAAAGATATATACAATGCATTTTCATAGCAGATTCTCTATGACCAAAACAATAGGGTTTTAAAAAAATTAAGTCTTTACAGTGATTTTTTTACAGATTACTTGGTTTTAAAGTTTAGATAGTATAACATTCCTGTCCGCATTCCATATGTCTGCCATTTCCTTCAGAACATGGGGAATTATAAAATGACACATTCTGTTCTCTAAAAATGCCTATGAAACTGCCATACTATATGAAGTTAAGGCTTTTACTGGCCCACAGTCAACACAAGGATACCTTGAATTACACAAACCATTAGTACTAAGTGTCCTAATTTGATTACTTTGGCCAGGAATAATAAAAAAAGTAACAGCACATGGTAACAAAGCATCCCCAAAAAGTTGTATTTACTATTCTATTCTAAAAAAATGTGTAAAAAGACAGGTAAGAATTCAGCCAGGAATTGATGTCAGATTCCTGCTTTAAGATTAGGAATGTTCATGTTCAATTATTATTTGTTACTGAGATACTGAGTACGTGTTGGTTTGCTGTCTCTGGCTGTCTGTTCTCATTCAGTGTTTACATGTACCTTTGTCACATTCAAATGGGTTTTCCTTCACCTGACTTTAGTCATCTGGAAGACAGTCCTCTAGTCAAAGGCAGGCATCTATGCTTCCTCCCACTGGAGTTAGCAAAGAAAATAAAGCACCTGCAAAAGGCAATTCATGTCACTTTTCCTAGAAAGAGATGGTTTGGGGTGATAGGCACCTGTGCACCACAGAGTATGACTAGCTGAGGCTGGATCTTAAACTTTTGGCAGTTAGTGAGAAAAATCCCACTGTAGTAACTGAAAGGTATAAATGTCTGTGCAAGACCTCATTCATGACACAGTCTAACTGATGTTCCTGCAAATGAAGATAAACTACCAAAATATTATTTCAATGTACAGTTGATGGCTTCAAAGCCAGTCCAAACTACACATATCAACACTCACTCTTGAAACAGAACAACGCCCACCACTTCGCTTCTCTGGGCAGGCAAATTTTAATCGTTTACTATGAGACTGACAGTTTTGTATCCAGTTGCTATGACAGCAGAAGCCAAAGAACCATGAACCAAAGCTCACTCTCATACCCCAGTTTCCTTCCCCACGTGTGATTCTCACATTGCATAGCTCCAAAAGGTTACCAGGATTTAGCACAGTAGGAAGAACACTTGTCCAGGTTCTCTTTTCATGTCTCACATCTGGGAGCAAGAGCATCCTGTGACACTGCTGTTAATGGACCTCCAGGGTGTTGGCTAGTCCAAGAGTATCTCCACAGGCATTCTGGAAAATTTGCAATATTGCAATAGCTTCTGCTTAGGAAAACAAAAATATAAAAGTAACCATAAACACAGCAATATTAAATGTACCTATTTGGAAAGCCAAAAAAAGAGGAGATAATTTCAGCTTCATTTCAGATTTTAATGACTTCCGTAAAGGCCTATCATTTTGGGTACACACTCTGTCTTTACCGTATTGATGTTTATAAACAACAATCTTTTTTAACTCTTACTCTTTGTTTTGCTAGGCGAAACTCTTTTGTTTCATAAGACTGACTCTTCATTACCTTCAACACTCCTGGACTTGCTCTCATTTTTCTTAAATGTACTTTTTCAATAAGCTGAGTATGGCATTTCTGATCAGATCTTATGCTTTCTGCTTTTCTATATATGTCTCCTGGAAATATCCTAGAAAAATCCAGTATATCCTAGGATCTCATTTGTCTTTCCACTGAAAGACCCTGAAACCACAGAAATTCAAGTGACCCCTTAGAATTTCTTGATTTCTCTGGCACTCACCACTATGGTTTAAGGCACCTCTTGTGAGAAGCCTTGGAGCATGAAGTGCTCAAGATGGGAACCTTGTTTGATACAGAACATATGTGCTTAATTTTATATACGGTGTATCATTTCATCAGCTTCGGTTAGCTTTGTAGGATCTTGGCCTATCTCCTCAGTCTATAAATAAATAATGACAGATTTATAAATAAATCAGTTTCTAACCAGCTGAAACTGTGTTATCTTTGTAGCTCTTACCAATCAATAGAGCAGTGTGAATGACAGGCACACGTTCTGCAGTTTTAAGTCTGGTATAACAATAAATAAATATAGTAGATGTAAGTACCACATAAATATTTTGATGCACTAACACAAAATATTTCATATGGTGTTTCAGAATATGCCCAAGCTGTTTACATTTAGCTAGGCCAGCAAGTGCTTTTTAGCTGGCAGTTCAATGTTCTCCCAATATAAATAGATGATCAATCATTCTTTGTTGCTATTGTTTTAAAGAATAGTTTGAAACCCAGTTCACAGTGAGTGTTAGTACGGCCTGTTCTTTTTGTTCTCTTATCAATACAAGTTTTAACATTCAAAAAGTGCATTGTTTTCATCTAGCTGCAGGAGTATATGTGTTGGGCTTTACTATAATTTTCTAAGTTCTTGGTTGGTGGGAGAATGCAGGTGCAAGTCTGCAGAAGAGACTGAAACTCTGTGAAGGCATGAAGTAAAGCACATTATCAATCCACTCAGAGAACAAACACACAAATGAAAACCCTGGAGAAAATCCATTCCCATACTGAGAATTACTGTATTACAGTGTAGAGTTTGTGTGGAGATTAATTTGAATTTCACCTGCCTTCCTGTTCTGCTCACTCGGAGGAAACCTTTGGAGACCTAACTCCAGTGCCTCATTTAAAGCCTGGTGCAGGACATAGGTGTAAGGCAATGCATCTGTATTGTTCTTGTGTCAGGACCCTTGGATTTATAATTTCTCCACAAGATGTGGTATGAAGAATGCTTGGACATTAATTATGTTGTCATGAACCGGCCTTGTCATGTTCCTGTCACAATGAGGACTCCGTTCGTTCAGGTCTCTTTCGTGGCATCGGTAGAGAGGTCACAGGATGAAGCCAGAAGCCAGGCGGTGGATTCCAGCCCGGTGCCTGTCCTCGGTCGACAACTGAGGAGCACTCAGTGCAAGGGCTGAAAGCCAAAAAGCCCTTCGCCACCGTGGGGGGCTGCATGGAACATTGTGATCGTCGAAGGAACTTCTTTCCCAAGTTTTTGCTTGCAAGGCCCAGGGTGCTGCTCCCCGACTGGGGAGGAGTCGCCTCTTGCTCACCAGGGCTCCCCTTCCCCTCTCGCTTAGCGTGCCGGCCCCTGCCCCGGGAACCGCAGCCGTGCCCCTCACACCCCTTGCCTTCCTTCCCCGGCACCGCGGCTCCGGGAGGCCCTGGGGGAAGCCCTGGGCTCGGCCCGGCGGACGCAGCGCCGCCTCGGGCTGGAGCCGGCGATCGGCGCTGGCCCGGGCCGCCGCCCGCGCCCTCCGCTCCCGCACCGGAGCG
>VZRQ01010551.1:315414-375371 GCA_013397975.1 Machaerirhynchus nigripectus | reverse complement strand
CCCCCCGATACACCCTGCGCTCTCCTCAGCACCCCCGCCGCCTCCCTCCTCCGGGGTACTGCAGAGGGGCGGCGGAGCGCTGCCGCCTCCCCCTCCGGCTCCCGGGGCGCGGGCTGCGGGCAGCGCTCCTGTCGGGCGGCCCCAGCGCCGCTCCGTTCCCGGACTTACCCCGGGAGAGCGCACGGCAGGCGGGGAGCGGGGCGGGGGGGAGCGGAGGGGGAGGGCTGCGCGCAGATGAGCGCTGGTCCTGCGAGATGCTGCACGCCCAGCTCCCCGCCGGAGGGGGGTAGCAGCCGCTGTCTCCGCCGGCTCCTGCTTTTTTGCAAGGGCTGTTGCTGCCGGTGGACGCAACCTTCTCCCGACATGGAGCTGCTGCTGCCGCCGCCGCCGCCGCTGCTGCTGGAGTGAGTGAGTGTGACGGGCAGAGCTAGCCGGCCGCATGGATGGATGTGTTTAGCTTTGTGAAGATTGGGAAGCTCTCCGGGTAGGTGTTTGTCGCCGCTGCTGCTCCGCGAACCGCGGGCGTCCCGCGGCTGCGGGCGCTGCCCGTGTCCTGCGGGGGCAGGGATGGACGGGGGCTGCCCGGCGTGGGGAGCGCCCGCGCCGCTCCCAACTTCTCTGGCAGCGGGGCGAGGGTCTCGGGGTCGGGGTGGGGCGCTGGGCGCTCGCTGCCCCTGGCACCTGCCGGGGCCGCGCCGATGTCCCTGCGCGGGATGGGTCGTCGCCCTCTCGCTTGCGAAGGGACAATGAACTGCGGCCGCAGTTGGGCGAGAGCGGTGCCCTCCTTGAGACGCCGGCCGGAATGGGCGGTCAGAGTGCTCCTGAAAATGCAAAAGCGGCGACAGGAGCCGGAACCGGGGCGCGGTGGCGGTGTTTGAGGGGTGTGTTGGTGTTCGGGGGGTGGTGGCCGCGGTGCGGGTATCGGTCATCTGCCGGAGCGGGGGGCGAAGTTCCGAGGAGCGAGCAGCGCCTGGCCGGGCCGCGCCGCCGGGGAGGGTCTCGCCCTGCCCCTCCGCCCCGCTCCCGCGGTACGCGCCGCCTCGGGCACGCCGGCTCCTCCAGCAGCCGTATTTTTGTAGAAGTGGTGAAATCGTCGCCACTCGCATCGTTTGTGAACGCTGCCCCTCCGCCGTTTCACACGGCGATAGGTGCAGGGGCGCCAGTGGATTTGGCATCTCTTATCCCTTGCCTGTAAAGCTCGCAGTTCTCGTTGTTTAAATGAGTGGTTGATTTGTATTATTTTTCTCTATTTCTTTGTTTTCCGAATAAACCTTCTCTTGAATGGCCTCAGAGTTGTGGTCTCAGCCTGTGAACTATTGCGTTCGCAGCTGGTTGCCAGGCCTGGAACTGCATAGATAGATCAAGAGGCACAACAGCCCCTGTTCCAATGTTCCCACCGTAGTTACGCGTAACTGGAGGTAGCCCTTCGCAATTACCCAGGGGATTGTGCTTTATCTCAAAGATGCAGTATGAAAGTACTCGAGTCACATTTTTTTTTTCAGGGTTCTGGTGTGGATAATCTTCCTAAAGGATTTAGCTTTGATCACTGTAACTAGGAGTGTTTCAAATTCTTATGATTCACTGGTTCCTACACCATAGTTACCATTTCCTTTTCTGTTTATGAGGCAAGTATGAGGCAGAAATTGCATGTTGTACAAAAGGGAGAAAGGCCTTGTTAAGGAAATACAAAAGGTGGCCTGCTCCAGTGACAGTCAGGTAGGGAGCTTGTCAAAATGACAGATGGTCTGTAAAGAGCAAATATTGGCTGCCTGAAAGTTACAGAGTACCACAGGTGCAGGCACTGCCTTTTTGCCCCAAAATTCCCACCATTGCACCTGGCTGTGCTTACAGCTCTGCTTGTGGCATGCCAGCACAGAACAGCTGCTGTCATTCAAGCACATCATTGTCTCATCGTGCTCACAGCAATTTTACACCATGTGACGGTGACAATACAAGCAGCCCCCTCGGCTTGCCTTGGGTGGTGTTACTGGCTGGTACCGCTAGAGCTGCAGCAGCAGGAACTACGGCGGAAACTTTGAGGAGAGGGAAAATAGGCTCACATAGATAAGGAATAGGTCGTGCAGTATGATATTTATTTCCAAGTTACTGAATTGCATGACCTTCACCAGTTTTTTTTGGAAATGGTGTTTTAGAAAAGCTCCCAGGTCTTCATGTCACACTTGATCTAGCATCAAAGACAGAGAAAGGAATGTGCCATGCGAAAATGTTATTATGTCAGGGCCGTGGCAGGTTTTAGATATATGTATATATTTTAAGCTTGGGTCTTTCTTGGTGTGTACGAAGTCTGTAGCTTTTTGCTTACTTGAAGACACAGCTAAGATTTGTATTTTAAGTAAAGACAGATCATAGAAATTCTCCAGAAGAACCTGAAAGTTCCTTCTGAAATGAAATTGCACCTTTCAAATATTGTATCTGCTTCATTTAAGGATGTGAAATACTTACGGACTGTGTTTATCTTGTGGATTGCAGTAAATGATTTCTGTACTGAGCTATACTTTTATTTCTAATTCTCTGGTTGTTAAAAGACATAATAGTTTACACAGGACTTGACTTTACTTGCTGTTTCCTAGGTTACAGCCAGGTATCTATTCCAATTTTAGGAGTGCTTCATGAAGAAGACAGGTCCAGTGTAAACCCCATTTTTAGCACCTTTGTGCATTTGGGTTGGAAAACTAGTTTGCCCAAAAATACCAGTTGTTTGCTGTTAGAAGGAAGGCCTTTCTGAAGAAAATATTTAACTGAGAGTGTGATTTACAGGCAGATTACCTACAGAAAGTTGTTTTGAACATGGCTGGTGCTGAACTTCTTTTAAATTTTATTTTGTTTGGCATTCAGGTCTCCTCATTTTAAGTTGCAAGTCTTCTATTACAGTGTTAGTCTTCAGCCTTGATTCTGCAGGCTGTGGCACAGCTAAGCTCTGTTACAGATGACTACTGGAAGGGATGCTTCCTAAAGTCATGATATGATTTTAATAGATCTGGTAAGAGTTTAAATTTTGTCTCTCTCAATTAACATACAAAATTTTTTATCTAGAATAAGCTTAAGATGAAGTTTAAAGTCCTAGAAGGTGGCTACTGGATATAAAATTTTACATAGCATACATAATTTTTTTATGTTTTAATTATCTATGAGGGTTTTTTTCACGTGATACCTTTGTGCATAGGGTCTTTTAGAGACTCTGCTTCTGCAACTGCTTCAACAGTTGTCCATACTTGCTGTGTAAGTGGAAAATATGGGCATAATCCTGAAAAGGATTATGTGCAGAAATGGGAGAGAATGCCAGACTGGTTTTATGACAAATGTGATCTCTGGTAATCTTGTCCTTTCCTTGACTTTGTAGGTCTGTCACATTTTGTACTATGCATAAAAATACAGATTCTTCATGATAAAGTTTCTGTTGATTTTGAAAGATTGGAAATACCCATCAGACATTGAAAACAAAAATGCTGTGTAGAAATAACGATCACACTTTCCCAGACATAGCCTCTCCTCCATCCTGTTTTGGAAATTCACCAATCCAGTAGTGGTCTGGAATAAATGTTTTGGTAGAAATCTTATGGTGTCATTCTCTGGAGGAAAAAAACCCAAACAAACAACCACCTTTTATTCTAATGAATTTCCAAGTGTAGAGAATGATTGACAAGCCTTGTTTAATGGATCAGTGCTCTGATGTGGAGCTGTACAAGGCAAGTGAATGTTTCTGTAGCGGGGGCTGCGTAAGCATGTATGGTGTGGTAGCATCTGTAATTTGTGAGGGAGGATTAGTGCCATAGGTAAGGTGCATAGCTGAGAGTTGGGGCTGGATCAGAAGTCTGTCTTGCCTGGTATTCTCTCTCAGTCGCTTTTAGCACCTGCTTGGGGAAAGAGTAGAACAAGGACACGTGAAGAGTGGTGATTCTTGAGCATAAGTATAGGAAGTGGAGGAAGGATGGTGCTGCCGTGCTGAACATGAAACTGTTTTCAGATCAAGGTAAATCTGAGTAAAGGGCATAGTGTCAAGTTTCTACTCAGTACTGGACAGATGAACTATGAAACAATAGGTCAGAATAGTGAATGGAAATTATCAAGAATTTAAGCCTGTATTCATAGAATATAGTTTTAGCTGGAATTTTTTTTTTATTGGGAATGACTGTTTTTTGATGTCTGTTGAGGTCAGTTCTATGTCAGAGCTTTCATAGCAGGAAGGCAAACTTTGGTATGGAAAGATGCTTGTCTGGATATCACCTGAGTGTGACTGAGTGGGGTAGTGACCCTCCAGAGCTGGGATACAAAGCTGCTGTGCCCGTTTGTAGCTTTGCCAGATAGCACTAGGGAGAAAATGACATGACAGCATGAGGGGCTGTCAGGTTCTAAGCTGTGGCAATACTGCTGAGGGTAGGGTGGACATCTCTGTCACACAGTTACATTTGTGGGAGAAGTTCTGAGCTCATGGAGCAATTTGTCATGGAAAGGAAGACTCCAAGAAATAGGCCTGCAGTATGGGGTAAGAAAGTAGACATCTGTAGACCTCACTGTAGCTGTAAAAAGTATAATTAATGGAGAGTTAGCCCTGTATAACAGACAGGAGGATACCAGGAAGATTTGGACCTGCTCTTAACAGGGGTGCCAATTTGTCATGTGGGGTAGGTAGATTTGTCTTACCTGGATCTTTACTTTTCTGCTCAAGTCTAGCATTGCTATCTATTATTCCTGAATTTAAATTTATTCCATTAAAATGGGATGTGATTAGCCATATCCTTGCTGGCCAGGCCCTTGGAATTGGCTTTGAAACAATGACAACAAAAAAATCCCATTACTTTGCAAGCTCTTCTTTACAGAGAATAGCCAAATATGGCTTTTCCCTGTGATAATGCTAAAACTGAGGCTGGGTTTCTAATTGAGAAGGAACTTCCTATCAAGTCCTTTTTCATTGGGGTGGATAAACCTCACATTCTTATCTTTTGTGTTTGTCTTTCCATAGCAGGCCATCTCTGGTCAGTTAGAATGACTTGGTACCTGCACAGATGTTTGGACTTTTGGGTTCTCACTCCTTAAAAAGTGCAAGAAGCTTAAACAGATGTGGGGCCTTGCATTTGTTCCCTCCCTTTCCAGCCTTTGTAGCCCTGTGCTTCTCTCCAGGTACTGGCTTTAGATGTCCTGCCAGACTGGTGTGAAAGGTTCTCTCCTAGATCTGTGTTAAAATGTAGCAGACTAGAAGCTGTGCCTGTATATTCTGAGCCTGTATATTCTAAGCTCTGTTGTGTTTTTGTTTGTTTGTTTTTCTGTTTTTTTTTCTTGTTTTTTTTCTTTAGGGAACAGGGTTGCTTGACTTCATGGTTAAGTTATTTTTATGTGGCCAAGGTGTATGTGTTTAGATTTAAAGTTCTAAAATTAGCTGGTCTATTGTTTGGTGTTTTGGGTTTTTGTTTGTTTGTTTGTTTTTAATTTTTAATTAATTGAAGAAGATTTTGGGATGCTTCTCTGTCTTTATCAAAATAGCACCTTGCTTTATCTGTGATCTTCCTTGCCAAGTTTTTATTTTGCTGTGAAGTTTAAAAAAAACCCCTATCTTAATGGAGAGACAACTGAAAGTGTGATTAACTTACTGATGCTGTTTTGCATATGATTTTTAGAACAATTTTTATGAATACTCTTTGAAATGACAATATCGTAGCTTGTAAGTTATTTTCAGTATTTACAAAAGACTTAGTAAGAAAGCCTATGATTATCCTTTTTATGTTCAAAGGAGGTAATTTAATTCCAAAAAGGATTTTATTATACTGGATGATAATTCAAATAACCAATAATTCATTTCAGCCTTTTTTCTTGAGGACTGCATTACATTTAGTGGCACATTTGCCTAGTCACATTCATATAGGAGCTTTACCTTATATTTTATTATTTGTCTGTTTTGTTTTGTTAGCTGACACACATAATAAAGACATATGCTTTAATGTTTGTGATGTTAATAATGTTGTATGTCATAGTGACTTCAGCAGTTTAGAGATTTATTAAAACCACTCCTTACATTATGAACTGCTGTAAACTTGTCAAGTGGCCAGTGAATGATACTAAATATGTATGTTCTCTATAGTGTTTGCCTCACAATACAGTGCTGAGAAGATGTAACCAGAGGGAACACTGTCTCCAGAAATTAAACTCCACGTAATGCTTTCTTTCTCCATCTTCTACTAATTACTGAAGAAGGTGGAATGAAAACGTTGAGAATTGATGCTTTGATTTAAGAAAAATCAAAATGTGCATGTTCAATATAATGCTTTTATTTCTAGGAAGATGTGTTTTCCGTTTGCTTTTGCTTTATTTTGGAAAACTTCAATCTGTAATGTAAAATCATTGGTGATATGGCTGAATCAAGAATCTTGGGATATTTTCTCTTATAATTGTAGCATGCACCAATGTTCTTGTGTGTTCATGTGTAAGTCATTCTGTTAAAATTTTTATATGGTTTGAGAAGACATAAAAGGGTTTTTTTTGTGGATTTTTGCCTCTGTATTCACTGGTACCAGGACGAGCCTGAGGTGTTTTATAGTTTTTTGTTTAGTTTTTTGAGGGGGCAGAAGGTTTGCCTATTCGTGGTGTGCTTTGGTTGGTTTGTTTGTTTTCAAGAAGCCTGCTTTTCAGCCTGACAGATTCATGTGGGAAATTTCAGTTAAATTGAAAAGAATTCTCACCATAGCAGTAATAAAAAAGGATAATATGTTTCCATATTTTGCAGCTTTCTAGATTGTTATGGAAGCGTACCAAGCTGCTCACAGGGAATACAAACCATGACCTGAAATAATGAGAGGGTAATACATGGTCTCAGCTCCACTCGTAATGTGGTGCAGAAGGGGTATTTTACTTCTGTTGACAGCATTTCCAAGCAGTTATGTAAGATCTATCACAACTTAGTATCTGACTGATGGGGTAAAGAATTGACTAAAGTCATGTAGGAGCCACCATCTTTCATAAAATGAACCATCATCCGGGAAGGATCTCTAACTGCTGGAGACAAATAATGCAAAAAGTCAAATGTGAGGTAAGGAAAGGTAGTCTTGGATTCCAGTCCTACTGTGTCATGCACAAATAGCTCTATTAAATCAGGGAAGACCATCCAGGTATGTGAATTACTTGTTTTCATGACTGTTTGCACATAACCTATTTGGATCCACGTTGTGGAAACTTTTGGTGCTGATAAAGTATCCGTGTTTAAATACTGTAGGGACATGCTCGAATAAGAATTGACTTCTGATAATACCAAACTGTATTTAAAGCTGCTTTCTATAACCATGAATAAAATTATTAGTTTTGTGACATACCTTGAAGAAACTTGTGAAGTGAAAGTGTGCACATTTATTGAAGGTATGTTTAAAGATTTTAAAATAATCAGTGAGACTCTGTTTCCGATAATTATTCCATTGACTGGAAATGAAGAAAATAACAGTGCCAGTAGCATAAATTTCAGTAAGTAATTGCATTTCAAATCCAAGTGAAATCCACACTGTTTAAAATCTAAACCCGTGAAAGTACATTGGAGCTAGAGATGTAAAGTACTCCAGGACTCAAAAGTCTCTCTGACCTAAATTAGGACCTGGTGTTGTAGAAGTTTCTACCAGTATTCCTTTAGTTCAGAGTGTATAGAAACTCCCTTTAATAGGTTGATAATTGGCTAAAACCTGAGAAATTAGTTTCCATTAGTTTTAATAACCAATATTTTAAATTACAATAAAGTTAGTGAATGGACTTGTCAGGTATCAGTTTTAGCTATGGGAGTGTGGGGAGATAAGGTTCTGCAGAATAGATGGATATCTTGCATGATTTTGAGAACTGCTGGTAAAAAAAGGGAGAATAGCAAGAAGGCAGTGAAGAATAAGGAATATTTGTATGCTATAGTCAAATGATGAGAATGAATCTTCTTATGATCTGCCTCTTGATAGAGTTTATTTTTGGATTTTGCTTGCAGTTTTTGAAACTTTTAGGGAAAGAGGTTTGGGATATTGCAAGGTATTATGACTTTTTGTATCTATAGATAATCGAAACAAAAAGGCATGTATGTGTGGATTAATGAAAACTACTTAGTGATTTACATGAACAATCAAAAGACCAAAAAAGTCTCCCATCTGTTCTTCAGAATTTATTTCTGCATATGTAATTTTTATTTGTTTTTTGGGGAGTGGAAAAGACGTACTTGTTGAAACTAATCAATTGTTTAAGAAGAAAGTCTAAAATTAGTATTTGTAAAATTTTGCAGTACTGATTGTATCCTGTTTAGAGTGAAGGTTTTCATTAAGGTTTGTGCATGATTGAGTTTTAATCGTTCAGATGAAGTGTCAGCCCTTCTCATATAGGTGCTTACATATTTGTTTAAAATACTTTCCCATCATTATGCCGCCCGTCAGGTTTTGCTTATGTTGCTTATAGATTTTGCAGTTTTACTGTTTGTATTTAATCTTGAATTTGTGATTATATTCCTCTGGATTTGGCAGTACTCATATGTTTGGAAAGCAAAATGGCAGTAAATGCTACCAGGAGTACTAACAGTTGCACCAGCCATGTAAAACAAGCCAGGCATGTGTTAGAAGTCCGAGCTGCCTTGTTTCACTTGTGCTCTGTGTTTGACTGAAATATTGCCGTTGAGAACTGGAGAAGAAATCTGGAAATAGTCCATAACTAAGCAGATTTGTAGAGGCAGGATGCTCCATTACCTGAATGCCTGAATGATGGCACTGACTTTGACTTGCTCTAAATGAGGCTGTGACAAGCCTTGAGGCATCTATGACAGGAGCCTTTAGAGAGCAGAGATTGCAATTGCACGGAAGAGCCTGCCCCAGCAGGGATAAGTTCAAACTTTGGGGTTGGAACTAGATGATCTTTAAGGTCCCTTCCAACCCAAACCATTCTATGATCCTATGATTTTTCTTTGCTTGTGATGTCAGACCTTTATCCCACAAAAAAAAAAATTTGAAGGTTACTATGGCAGTACCTTCAAAGCCTTACCCACTCTAGAAAGGGGTGGACTGTCTAACTCTTCAATATGTAACATGTTCCACGCCTTTATCCTAGAAAACACAAGTTTTGTTCTGACTGCAAAATGTAGTAGGTAGAAATTATCAAATTTCATGGTTTTTTTACTGGCATTAGGTTTTGGGTCATATAAAAGTTGCTATTTAAAGGCATCTGCTTTTCTTGTTTTTTATTTTTGACCTGTTGCAAACCTCAAATGATGTTCACTGAATTTTTAATTTTCATCTTTGAAGAATTTTTTTTCCCAGTGAGAGAGGCAGATAATTTTCTCATGAAGTTGGCTATCTGCCTAGGTCTTTGCTTTGCATAATGTATTGTACGTTACCTGTCATGTTTACAAGGAGTGCCTTCTCCTCTGTCAGGGCACACAGTGAAGGGGGACAGAGAAAACTGCACGTGGGGACTGAGCTGTACTTGGACCATTCTACTTTGAAGGCAGGGTGAATATGGGCTACAGAGGAATGGCAAAGGTAGGAAGAGAGAAATTGGAGAAAGTAAGTTAATGAATGTTGTATTGGACAGGGGCTAATTTGCCATGAGTGAATTGAACTAATTGGTCAAGACTAGCTGATCTTTATGTGAAGGTGAACTTGCATTGTTGCCTGGGTAGGAGTTTATTTGCTTCATAAGGCTGGTTGAATTAATTGGTGAGATGTGCTGTAATCTGTGTGACTACTGTTTTAGAAAAAGGAAGAATTCACTCCAGCATAGGAACAGAAACAACTTTTTTTTTTTCTTTATTTCTCTAAGGGGTTTCTGGTGGCTAAGCTTGAACTAACTCAACACATGAAATAACAAGGTGGTCCTTGACTCCCTGTGTATTTTCTGTCTTAAGAGACCCTGTAATCAGGATGGTGCCTTTTCTCAGGGTGATGCTCATCCCCTGCATTGGTTCAGTGGTGAGCCCTGTGACTTTTTCGCCCCTTTGAATGCAGATAACTTGACTGCAAAATCTACAGGTGTTGGGGAATGCACTTATGTTTCATTTTGGCTTTAAAGAAGTCCAAAAACCAGAAAGCATTTGGTTGTTTTGTTTTTTTTTTTAATTGGTATGGGTAAGGATTGGGAGTAAGCCCTGGTATTCTGAGGCATGTTGAGGGGCACTTCTATAATATGGTCTGCCTCATGTAATGTCTGATGGCAGAAGACCTAATGGGGCTGTGGGGTCTGATTTCCACTTTCTTTTGCTCTTCAGTTTCCTTATGTTGTCCCCTGCAGCCCTTTATTTATGTCTCACACCATGGTGAGCTACTTCAGGGACTAAAAACACTAGAAAACTGGTTTTGGTTTGTTTAGTTTCTGCTGGTGTAGATATGTAAACTGGTTTGGCAGAAGTGATTGGAGCATGATGTCTTGGGCAGCAAGGTGGAAGGGGAGAAGGGGAAGTGGAGCTTCTGGTGTGTGCTGAGCTCTGTCACAGTGCACCCCATTTGGTGGTGGGTGCTGCTGTGGGAGAACACAGAGATGAGACCTTTCTTAGGTACCTCTGGGATCTGAGAAGTGGGGAAGCTACATGAGAACCCCACATGGAGAACTCAGATCAAATCCAGGAAGAAGGGAGTATCCTCCAAAAGATGGCTTGGAGTGAGGAGAAGCTGCTTCAGTCCCTCTGAAATTCCTCAGGTCTTCCCTGGTTCCTCTTGCTTCCCTGTCTTTTCCTGCCTTTGAAGCCTGTTCTGCTGCCTTCAATTGACTTGGCTTTGCTTGGGCACTTGGGAAAGCAAGTGCAGGTTCTGTGTGCTGAGTGCAGCTTTTGTGTGTCCTGCACGTCGTGATGTATCAAGGTATTGCACCCTCGCTCCCATGCCATGCAGTCTGAGGAAACCAGCTTCCTGCTCTTTTTAAAAGCAGATTTCTAATAATATTTTTACCTTATTAGGCAGGAGAGGCGTGTGGTTGTCCAAGGGATTAATTTTCTTAGATTGCCTGTAGAAGATGAACTGTCCAGGATAAATGAAAGGTTGTTTAATAAATTTTTTGTTATCTTTTAAATAATGAACATGTGATCATTCCTAGCAGCAACTTTGCAAGTATATCCTTTCCATGGACGTGTTTTCCAGGTTCTGGAAGCTGTCTGAAGTGATAAAAGGTTTCTTTCAAATGCTCTATTTCTGAACTTGGAAAGAACATCTTACAGAAGCAAGTATAGTGTGTCTGTGCTACTTCTGAGACCACAAAAAGTAATGGAGAGTATTAATGGCTTGCTTTTCAAACGCTCTTCATCTTTAAACTATAAATGGGAGTTTTATAGGTTCATAATTAGCCTGAATTTTTAATTATGCTTTGAGCCATGAGGCTTTCTCTTTCTTAACACCAGCAAGTAGTAAACTTTGAGGAGTTTCCACACAGCAGTTTTTCACTTCCTTCTGTATCTTCTGTCATTCGTTATACATATATGGCACCTCATCAGCCCCCTTCCTTGTTAATCACTTTCCTACTTTGCAATGTTTATCCATCAATTCTATCACATCATTGAAAACGTGGTCTAAAAGGTGGTGGTTATGGGGATCTTGAAGGATACTTCTAAAGGAGAACTCTAGAAAGCCTCACAACAAATTATTCTATAGAAAAATTTTGGTTTAGAACTACTAAATCTCTTTTAGCTTGGGTGTTTTATTGTAAAAAAATACATATATAATACATATATAGTGTATCAAAGGAAGTACTTTCACGATGCACAATTAAAAATACTGTAGCTTTTACACTTTTTTCTATAGATGGCTAACATCATGCATCTGCATGACTTAAAGTTAGCATGTCTTACAGAAGACCACTTTATAAGTAATATCCTTGGAATATGAACAGTGGAATGTAAGTCTGTTTTGCTTTGGTTGACATGTTTTGATAAAAAAACCCTTCCAATATCTTTATTTTTTGATGCTCAATATATTGCCTATTTGTTTGCTGATACAAAGGTGTGTTCTTTCAAAGCAAAACATTGATTATTCTTCTTCTCTTTTGATGACTTTAATAGGCATTAAGGTCCTGTGACAGGTGTCGTTGAGAAAGGGGTGTTCTGAGGTGGCACTGTAGAAAGCTGGCAGATTCTTTGCCCCTGCCACTTGTTTCCATAGTTGCCCTGTTGGATTCAAGTTGTCCATGGTATCTGGGTGTGCTACTTGGTGCAGTGACTGTTTAATAGATTTTAATAGTAACCTGCTATGTAAAGGGTAAAGGATGAATATCACTCTTCCAGATGTGAGTGCGAGCTTCCTCCTTCATCTCAGCAAAAGTACTTTGTAGTTCTTTAATGGCAGAATGTTGATTTGCTTTTCGTGGTGTTTTCTAAAGCTCATCCCGACCTCATAGTGTTCTTTAGCCTTGTAATGACCAGACAAAGGTATGTTTTTGGAAATGATTCCCTTTTATAAGTGTTTTTAGCCATTAATGTCAGAGTTCATCCCATTTTCTAATGTTAAGCGCTCATTCTGAAAAAGAGAAATTCTGTTTTCATGTTAAATGTTTAAAAATGTTTCTTTCATAGGAAAAGGTAAAGCAGCATTAATTTAATATTTTTTTCTTCCAAACAGTTCATAGTTTAGTGCTGCGATGAACAGCTTTCCAATTAGAGGACACAATACCTGTTCTACTGGGTGTTATTTCAAAATGGCTGAAATTTATTTTAGCTGCATAAAATGTTACTACTAATATTTGTATATATTTGTTTACCAGGCTGTAATCATAACAACTGAGATTCAATCTACTCAGTGTTCAACATACTCTTTTTTTTTCTTCTATAACTGTGGTGGTAAGCAGAAAACAGATTGTCTCTCAGTTTCTGTGGTATGGTTTGCTGTTTTATTTCCTTTCCCCCATCCCCCTCCAATCAGTTTCCAACTCAAGCAGCTTTCTTTTGCTAGTTCCCCCCTTTCACAGTGAGTACTTAATGCTGACTCACCAGTTGTCGTGGTTGGCAGGCTTGGCAGGGACACAGGCATGTGTGTGTGGGCACTCTGACCACAATAAAAACACCTTCTTGAGTCACATCTCTTTTTCATTAATTAGTTCAGTATTCTGGCTTTTAAAGGTGTTGGGGGAAGAGGTAGTTTAGGCTTTCATTTATACTTATGTTCAGGGGAGAACAGTTTTGAGCATTAGCAAATTCATGGTGATTCTGCCTTTAGTGCACAGTGACAGGAAGGCGTAAAGATTGTGTAGTGTTATGTGAAACCATAAGGAAACTTTGCTCTTGTTTTTGTGTGGTCTTTGCAAAAGTTGGGTTAGTAAGAACAGCATGGCTACTTTGTTTTTCAGATACATACAATCGTTTTATTCTCTCGTTACATCGTCATTTTTTTCTTTCTGAACTGAGTGGCACAGCCCTTATAACTAAAACGCGGTGGATTTTTCTCCTTCCGGCCATACGGTGTGCACACTGCATAGGCCAAATAACCCTGTGTACAGGGTCTCTTTACTCAGTAAAGAACAGTGTAACTTGAATCCCAGCCAGAACTTCCTTTGCAGGCTTAACTGTTGCTCTGATTTCATCTGGTCGGACCTGCCTGTCCGTGGTGCCAGTCCTCTGTGCCTGAGCAGCCACAACTGGCCCCAGCTACCTGAGCGGCGTTAATGAAGTGCCCTCAGCACAGAGCTGCAGTACCTACTGCTCTCAGCTTGGGTGAGGGAAGGAAACCTGCTATACATATTTTGGGTCTTGCTTCCCTGTGCTGATGGAGTGCTTCAGAATGTGATGGTTCCCAGGCTTGGCAGACCCTTCAGCAGGGATGTATAATTGGTATTATGCTGAAAGATGACACCATCTATTCTTCAAGCTGGCAAACTTAGTCCTGCAACCATTTTGAATAATTTGCTGAAAACTTGGCATTAATAATGACAAAGCTGTTGCGTGTTTGGTGATTTATGGGTCTGTGAATGCACCATTGTGTACACATGCCCACTTAGCTTGCCATACAGCTCCTATAAAATACGTATTGAGAGTCTTTGCTATATAAATGGTACAGTCATTTTGGAGGAAAAGACCATGGCTTTCTGTTCTCAAGATAGACTTTCATAACTTATGACTATTTTATTGAAAGTTATGGTTGTTTCATAGTAGAAGAAAAAAATGCTATTTCACCTCTGAGAAAGGTATTCTGCAGTTTAGTGTTTTTTGACATTTATCAATGCATACAAATACTTAGTGATGAGGGTGGTGGGCAACTGAAAGGAAAACTTAACCTATGTAATGATCAGGCACTGGGCTTAATGTAAAGATCAGGCCACAGAATGAATCTGTCAGCTGGTAAAACATGGGAGAGAATTTTGTTCCAGAAAAAGCCACTAGTTCTAATTATCTGGTTTGTTGTGTATTTCTTTTGATTTCATGATAGTGAGGTGGGACAAAACCCCAACAGTTAAAGACAATTTTGTACTATTTATTTTTTCCTCTCAGAAAGGGCTGGGTGATTGGTATCTGGTTGTCTATAAGCTAATGAATACTGAACTTACACGTGAGGATGTAGAAGTTTCAAGCTGGTCTTTGAAATTTAAGGTCACCTTTGGCATATCATTCTACCAGGTAGATATTGGGCATTAATTATGAATTTTCTAAAGGACATGCTATTTCCATATGGAATTGTCTTAAAACATGGCTTTCTAGTGCATAATTAAAAATACTTACCCACGCTCAAATTAAAATTGCACTTTTTACATTTCGGTTTTAAAGCTGTCTGCTTTCCTCTGCCCCATGTCCCTATAGTGATTCTGATTGATTGCAGTGGCACTTGGTGGTGACAGAAGAGTGCATCACCTGCAGTCAAGATCACTTTCTTCTGGATTTAGGTAGGAGTCTGCTCCCTTGGATGGGAACTCCAAAAGCATTACTGGTAGACTTTTTTTTCCCCTGCTTTCTTTCTCATTTTTTTTTTCCATTCTGATTTTTGCTTACAAAGTTCAGAAAATCAGGAGAAATGATTGTGCTGAGAATGTTTGGGGTGACATGTCTGTCAGTTGTTTGGAAGGAGTTTTTCATTCACATTACTGGGTTATAACTTCTTAACCATTTGCAAAATAAACCCTTATATTTTCCTGAGTTACTTGCAGAAAAACCATCGGCATCCAATGGCAGGACCTAAACGCAGAGCATTCTGTTCATCCACTGGATAAGGAGTGGACTTGGCAGTGTTTTTTAAAGAATAGCTTAGTTTCCACTGTAATGGGGAATAGATTCGCAGATCAGGTGAGGCAATCCATGCTCACCTGGAGCACTGCACATAGTTTCAGGTACTGTTTTAAAAAAAGTGCTGGAGGACAGGAAGAACTTCCACATGCTGGTGAATATTTGGTGAATATTTGGATGAAAAAAGGGGACTTCCTGGAGATACAGAAAACTAAATTTTTAGGTGAGGTAAAGCATGGATTTGATATTCACCCTTATTTCATCAAAAACTTTGGACCTCCAGAGCAATTAAAAAAAAAAAAGAAGAAAAGACAAAACAGACTTAAGAGGGAGAACCTTTATGAAACAACGTGTGCATCCAAAATGAGTGTCTGTTCAGTAGCTGTGCTCTTTGCAAGCCTTAAATACCATCAAGAGTTGGATTTTTCTGGAACGTTATAGTCTGATTTAGCATAAAATGTGTTAGAATCTGCATTTTTGTGGCATGTAATTTGACTTCTAGCTGATGAAATTAGGCAAAAAGGTTCAAAGGTCAGTTTGCTACAGATTTCATTTGTATTTGGCCTTAGTATGGATAAGGCGTCATGAGGAATAGCATTTTGGAAGATGTTCTATTCTATTTGTTGGCGTAACATATTGCTACCACAAAGAAAACATGAGCCTTAAGCTTTCATATGCTTCAGTGGGAAAAGTGTCTTCTCATCCATCTTCCATGGGCTGCACAGCGTAGCACTTAGTTCTGAATATAAACTGCAATGAAGAAGGATATTCAGAAGGTAGCAGTCTGTATATGTTGGTAAAAACAAAATTGAATTCTATCACCGTTTTTCCACTTGAAGAGGATAAACAGTAAATAAAGTGATGGGAATCTGGAAGACATGCTGTTGGTCAGCTGATGAGCATTTGTTGGTAAATTAAATTGTGAGGATTTATGTGTAGATTTCTCCAGGTTTTTTTTTTCAGTAGTTTAAATGTTCAGTTGTCTACAGGAACTGTAGAATAAATAAAAAAATAAGGAGAGCAAGAGATAATCTACCTACTCTTAAGTGTCTCTACATTTTGTATTTGGTATGCAAAAGTGAACTGCTGTTACCTAGTTTCATGTACATTAACTTCTGTTTGAGTTTATAAGCACCATTTCTGGAGCTGTCTACAGATCATGCAGAATCATTGAACAAATCATTCCAGAAACTAAAAAGGCTGTATGCCAAAAGAGATTTGATAGCTGCTTAGGTAAGTGTGCAGGTGAACTATAAAGCCCACTTGGAATGATGTGATATATTCTAAAGTTTTGGTGACCTCCAAAAGCTACAGAAGAGTCCAAGTAACTTTGTTATCACAAAAAAAAAAAAAAAAAAGCATCCTTAGCTATGAAAATTTACACCACATTCTTGAGGCTATTGAGTGTTCCAGACCAGTTCATGTTGGCTAATACAGAATACCAGATGTCCCTGATGAGCAGATCTGGGAAACCATTTGGCAGTAGCTGGTAGAAAATATCATTAGGCACAATGGTGTCGCAGAATTTCTGCCCTTCTTCGGATTTTTGCATTTCATATCCCCTCTGAAGTTTGGAGATCTGAGCCAACATCTGTCACTCTTGACTACTAGGCATTAGGATATTCCAGGAAAAAAGAATTCTGTTGCAAATACAAGAATGAAAATGGAGTAGTGAAGAATATAATGTCTGACTGTTAAGTAGTTGTAATTAACTGCCTAGGAAAGGGACTCCTTCGATTCCAGACCCTTTTCCTGGGCTTATCCAGGGCATTAATTCTCTCATTCTAACACAGGCATGCAGAGCAGAGATGAGGCTTAGGGCTCCCAAGAGCCAGCAGCTTCTGTAGCTTTTCTCCATCTCATTCCATTAACCATTCCCAAGTCGTTTTTCTGTACAAAGGTGCCTAGACTATGTTCCTTCCTTACTCAACTTTGCCTCTGTTTAGTCCCACTTGGCAGCATATATCCCACATGTTCCTGAGAAAACCGTAGATTATTTTACTTGTTCTGTTTTCACCCAGAGTTAACATTTCTTCAAATACTTTTATTAGAGGGTAGTCACAAATTTTCATTTTGTTGTGAAATAAAGCCAGAGAAAGTATTCCAAATCCAGCAAGACTCCAAAGAACACGTATTTTGACAGCTTCTACCAAAATGACTTAAGAGGGCTATGCTACTGGCAGCTATAGTTTTCTCAAAATAGACCTCCACTGCAGTGCAACATTACGCTGGAACAGTCAGCTATGGTGCAGTTGGCTTTTTTGCCCCCCCTTCCTTTTCCTGTACTTCATTGATGCCAAAGACAGTACAGCTAAATAACCAAATTTCTTACTTTTATTATGAAAATAAATATATAAATGATTAAAATGTGTTCTAAGCTTGAAAAGGAAAGCCTCTTGCACCAGACATATCCAAATACGAGCCTTTAATGTCACTGGGTCTTTCCGTTGTGGAGGGTGCTGGACTATGTGTTCTGTTACACGTGATAGTTTTCCAAAGCTAAAATTAACATTAGGATAGGCTTAAAAAATTAGCTGGAAGCTATTTTTGTGCCGTCCTTGGAAGTTGCATACTTGCTGTTTTGTGTTGAGCAGTGAAATAAAATAAATCACTCTCATGAGTACTGATCTGGGTTATTTCGGTAGCATGTTCCACCACAGCAGGTGGTAGTGTGCAGCTGGTGAATGCTTTCTTTGTGGCTCTGCGTTGTTTTTTGGAGAGGAGGGACTGCAGATAGTGGTGGCTGTGTTGGGGTGGTCTCCGTGTCACCCTAATGTGGCTGTGCCGTATGCTCGTAAAGCCAGAAGAGGGAGCACAAATGAAGACCTTGTTTCTAAGACGTGACTTAGCTCCATGAGGCGGATCCCCAGCCATGGAAATGCTGAGGTCACACCTGTAAAGTCAGAGTGCCTTACTCTGTTAGACTGCATTTGAATAAAGAATGGGAAATATGAGCCTGGTGTGGGCTCCAAAAGGGAGGAAGGGGGCTCAGTGGAGGAAGTGAAAAGACTAGGAAAAACTGTGCTTGGCATGAGGACTTTTAAAGCAAAAGCAAATTGTTGTTTGCTATTTAAAGTTCAGCAGTGTAACCAGGTTTGTAAGATCATGTAGTGGGTTTGTTCACATTTCTTTTACCTTCTGTGAGATAAGAATTAGGAGGAATGCAAAGCAGGCTTCAAACTTAAAGAATGTAAAGAAGTTTATTAACAGAACAAAATGAAAAAGGATTAATAAGGGTTAAAATACACCTTCAGAACACCTTTTTTTTCCTCCCATCCTCCTCCCTCTTCCCAGTTGCAACATAAAGACACAAACTTGGGATTATTTCAGTCAGTTTACCACCTCTGTAATAGTTTTTCATCAGTTCACTTAGGGAGAGGAGTTTCTTTTGCCCATACTATGGGGCTTCTCCACAAGAAGGAGTTTTCTTGTGGCTTCCACATCACAGCACAACAGCCGCCCGGGGTGGTTTTCTGCTGGCATGTGAAAGTCCCTTCCCTCGACTTAAAGCTTTCCCCACAGCTGTTTTTGAGGGTTCAGTCTTAGCTAATGGGGTACTATTTTAAGGATGAGCAGTTCAAGAGCAAAGGTTCTCATCATCTGCCTCTAAGTGCATCTTCATCTCAGGAACAGAGGTCTTCTTTTCCCCTGGGAGCAAGGGTCTTCACTTAATCACTATCCCTCTGTGTTCAAGCTTCTCACTGGATCACAGCTACTCCACTATTTCTCGATGGTCAGGCTTCTCAGTGGATCACAGCTACTTCAACATTTACCAATTCCAGCACAGGCATCTTTGCTCGTGGCTACAGTTTGAACGCTCTACCCGCCATGCTTATCATGAAATTACAAGGGGTTCTCTGATACATCATAGTCCATCACCATAGCTTCACAAAAGGATTTCAGCTTTAGGTTAAAAGCATCTCCTCTATCTCCTCTCTCGGGGCTTCAGCTCTTTCTTCTTCACTGACTTTGGTGTCACTATCATGGTATCTATTCACGTGCCTTTGCCTTTCCCTTTCCTCTGACCTGGGAGCGGATTGATGTTTGCAGGTGTCATCTCTTCTGGGGAATTTACAGTTCAGAAGGGGTTAATCTTACCCAGAGTGTGCAGCTGGAACATTATCTCTCTGTTGGTCGCATGCTCTCTGCCGGGCAGCGCAGCCGAGCTGGTCTCGGCTGGAGCTGTAAAAGTTCATTTCAGCCGCACTGGAGAAGGGAGGCCATCCCGGCCTGCACAGAGCCCCTGGTTGTGGCCCGGCCTCCCCCCGCCGGGGCTGAGCGGTCAGGCCTGGCCAGGCCCAGTCCAGCCCGCTGGGCCGAGCGAGCAGGCCCAGTTACCTGTCCCAGGGCCGGAAGGAAGGGAGAATTTCCCGGGCTTCCACACAGTTTAAATATGTAGATTTTGAGAAGCGTTATTGGTCTAAACAACTGTCCATCAACTCAGGTTCAAACCACCACAGATCAGCACTGCTTTTCATGGATGTTGAAGAAATTTGTGTGTTGCTGTGCAGACCGGATATGCTGGATAGTTCAGATTCATGCTTTCTACAGCTTTTTCAAGTGTACTTTATTAAATACAGCTGTTGTGTCTTATTGTAGGTCCTATAGCATGTTCCTAAGGTCCTTCTTGTTTTTTATAGGCATGCTGATTTGTAGGATTGCTAGTTTGCAAATATATATAAATTTATATGTACTTTTACAAATTATGTATTTTTAATGGTAATTGCAAACATTGTGTGATAAGCAAAGGTGGTATTGAAACTAATCACTAATGGCACGTGTGTAAGCAGACTGAGGTGTTGATTAAATTTTGCAAATTGGTCTTCTTGATGGCAATAGCTATTTTGGTTGCAAAGGCTTGTTGACAGATCTGCAACTGCTTCCTACTCAAATAAGGAGACCTTTCAAGAGGATAGTCTTCTAAGTGTTTTCTGAGACTTAACTTCACTGCATTAGCTTATTTGAGGAGTGTGATACAGGTGAATGATAACTTGAAAAGAATAATTAAAAAAGCAAAGCTGCAATCTTATTAGCCTCTTGCATTCTTTTTTAATATTTTTTTTTCTTTTTTTTGTTTGTTTTGTTTTTCAGTTTATTGTTGGGATAGACTGTCAAATTTCATGTCTGCATCTATTTGCTTTATTACTTTAGATGTGCCATTTCCAGCGTTATGCTCGTAGACTTAACGAGCTAATCTGGGAGACTAAAGCAGAACTGTCATTTTGAAGCTACTCAGCTGAAATCTCTTTGAAATCAGTGTAGAAAGCTCCAAGACTATTTTTGTTCCCTTTTTAGTTTTTAGAGAAGATGTATTGATGTGTTACGTTATGCTGTTAGTGCCCCCTAGAAGAGCTGTTACAGGAACGCTGCCTCTTTAAAGTCCACTAGAGGTTAGACAACAAATGGACATGATTTATATTTAGGGACTACACTGGTCTGAAGGCAGGCTTGGGATGACTTCAGGATGTGCCTTTTCTTGAGACAATTGTTTCTGAAACTGTATAATACTGGATTTGGTGAAAGTATTTTAATGCTTAAGTGAGGAAAGATGGCCCATTAGAACTGTAGTCCGTGCCAACATTGCATGATAAAACAGAAAGGCACCACTAAATTAGGAGTGCTAGCATAATTCCTCTCTCTTGATACAGCTTGTTTACTGTCACTCACAGAAGCTTCCAGGATTTTGGAGTATTTATCTGTGCTCTGACCTATAAAAGCTGTGCTCCCACAGTGTGGTCATCTCTTCCTCTTCTACTTGGGTTGCTTTGTCAGAGATCAAGGAGGAAGTGATTGAAGCCATTTCTGTTTGTGTGCTTTCCCATTTCCCCTTGAAGAAGACTGAGGCTGTGAAAGATCTGTATTGAGCTGCCACTCCTCCCTCAGGATTCCTTTACCCAAGGTCCTCATCGTATAAGCTCTTTGAAGTTCACATGTCAGGAAGCATTTGATCATCCCTATAGCAAGAAAGTGCTGAACTAATGACAGCAAACGCTGGTGACACAGGTTAATTTCACATTCTTTAGCAAGCAAATTAAATGCATGATAAATCAGATTATTGTCACACTGGCTGTTCTTGTGCGATACATCATTTTTTAGAATAATGGAGTCATCATAGTAGCATAGAATATGCTGAGTTAGAAGGGACCTATCAGGATCATCAAGTCCAACTTCTGGCCCTGCACAGTCACACCACGTACCTGAGAGCACTGTTTGAATACTTCTTGAACTCTGTCAGGCTTTAAAAGCCTGTTTCACTGCTCAACCACCCTTCGTGTGAAAATCCTTTTCCTGACACCCAACCTTAACCTCCCCCAGCTCAGCTTCATGCTGTTCCCTCAAAGCCTGTCACTGATCACAACAGTGAAGAGATTCGTACCTGCCCCTCTGCTTCCCCTTGTGAGGATGTTGAAGACCACAATGAGACCCCTCAGTCTCCCCTTCTCCAGGCTGAAGAGACCAAGTGACTTCAGCTTCTCCTCATACAGCTTCCTGTCAAGGCTCCTCAGCATCCTCATGGTCTTCCTTTGGACACCCTCTAATAGCTTGATGGGGTTTTTTTATATTGTGGTGCCCAAAATTGCCCCCAGGACTCGAGGAGAGGCCACCCCAGTGAGAGCAGAGTGGGACAATCCCCTCCCTTGCCTGGCTGGCGATGCCATGCCTGATGCTCCCCCAGACACAGCTGACCCTCCTGGCTGCCAGGGCACTGCTGGCTCATGTTCAAATTGCCATTGACTACAACCCCCAGGTTCCTTTCCGTGGCACTGCTCTCCAGCCTCTAATCTCCTAGTCTGTACACAAAACCAGGGTTTCCACATCCCAGGCGTGGAATCCAGCACTTTCCCTTGTTAAACTTCACATGGTTGGTGATTGCCCATCATGTGGTCATATGCCCATCATTGCCTTTCATATGGTTGGTGATGGCCAACTTGCTGAGGTCTCTCTGCAGGGCCTCTGTGCACTAGTTTTGGTTGGAAGGGACTGTTAAAAGTCATGTAGGCCAACCCCTCCGCAATGAGCAGGAACATCTTTAATTAGAACAGGTTGCTCAGAGCTCTGTCCAACCTGACAATGAATGTGTCCTTGGATTTTGTCTCAGAAGATCCAGAAGACAGCTTTCAAGTTTGTGCAGCGTATGGTACCTTCAGTGTGCTATCTCACCCGTCTCTTCAGCTATGTAATAACATGGTTGGTTTATGAGAATGCACAGCTGCCGAGGTTCGTTGGATTAGAAGGGATAATTGATGGGCTGCCAGCTTTAGAGAGAGCTTTGGCTCCCATCAGGTCAGAATGCAGTTGCAGCTCCAGATGCTTCTTGAGGGATCTTCAATGAAAATGCTGGTGTTTCTCAAGCTTAAAGATAAGAATGGTGCATGACAGGGACAGTAGATTTTCTACACTCCTTCCCCTTTTCCTTTCCAGTGTTTTCTGAGAGAAGAGAGTTGCCCAGTCATCTTGTTCTTAAGGCATCCAAGTGAGGATTCTCTAAGGAGTAGTAGGTCATGTTGATGATGAAACTGTTTGTTCAGCTCTGGGTGTAGAAGCAAATTCTGTCTTCTGTTGTCTCTGCTTGAATATATACTGAGTTGAAAAGGGTTCTGTAAGCTGAAAAAGTACTGACTAAACTATAAACTAGGAATGTGCTACCTGAACAGGGAAAAAGGTGTGCAGTATTATATCTGGGCATTGTGTTCATGCTCTTTCCTGTCTTGATTTACTCAATTTGTCCACCAGTGACCTTGTACCTGCTTGTTTTGAGGGCCTCTATTGATCACCTCATTTTTTAAAAAGTGGAAGGTTCTTAGATTTTCTAAAGATCATCATGCAGGTAGGGTCAGCTGTTCTAGAGTTGTGGCTTTTGTATTATGCTATACATTGATAAAACAGTTCCTTCAGGGTAATGTATTCTGGAAGCAAGTTAACACAGAGTTTTTAAGTAGTTGCTGGGTGTTGTCTTTCAAGTGCAGCTGAAGAAGGCACTGGTGCCTGTATGGCCCCAAATTGCTCAAGGTTGTTGGGCCTTTTTAATCAGTGCCAGAATTGCCTTGTGTGCCCTTTTCCTTTGATGTCCACAGGTCAAAATGATTTGGGTAATTTTATGCCATTTGAAAAATATTTTAATTACTACGGTGAAATCAGCAGACTTGGAGAGATTTTCTAGAGAATGAGGATACAGAAAGATGTGGTAAGATTGTGTAAATCTCATATAGATCTTTGCAGAGACAGATCTGGTAGGCTCTTGCAGGGAAGGAAGGAGTTGGATTGTTGTTCTCCTCAGCTGGTGCAGCTTGAAGAAGAGCTTTTATCTGTATCCCTGCTTGCAGCATGTAAAGCAGCACTAGTATTTAATTTAAATTATTTTTCTGAGAATCTGCAGTATTGCTTTATTTTCATTCTCATCTTCACAGAAGACTAACCAGGCTTATGTGCTCTAAATTTAAATTCTGTGTTTTCTCCAGCTCTGAGTTGAAAGTAGAATGTGTGCCTTAAGGATCCATTCTTTGCTTCTGAATCTTATTTTGTATAATTAATAGCACTTAGTTAAAAAAAAAAATCAGACCTTGCCTGGGAAAATAGCTTGATGTTATGAAAAAGTCCAGGAGTCCACTGGAGATCTTGCTGAAAGAGCAACAAGGAAAGAGTACTGAGGACAATAGAAAAGGCATTGATTAAGTGCATGCAGGAAATCCTGTGGTTTATATGGATCAATATTCAAAACACAACTTGCAATGCTTGGGTTTTTTGTTTGTTTGTTTTTTATTTTTTTTTAAATCTAAATATATCTAGTAGCAACATCAGCTATAAGCAGGTTGAAATTGGACTTAAGGACTGAATTAGTAGGAGAGCTGAGGAGGAAATAGCAATGCAAGTGGAAATGATGAGGAGATAGAGGAAAATGGGCAGTGGGAAGAAAAATGAAATCATTTATCCTTAGAAAGAGTATACCTGTTCTTGTCCCACTTGTACTTACTGGTAGCAACTTCTGAAACCAACTGCTATAAATCACCTGAACTGTGAAGGTTATGAAAAATCGTTCCAACTTCTACAAACCTTGCTTATGAGGTCTTGCCTTAGAAGCAATCCTAGACAGAGTACTGTGAGATGTGCTTGTTTGTACACATTTTTACTACCCCTTTAAGAAGAAATGTTGGCAAGGCCTGAAAGAAGACTAATTACAGCATTTCAGTGAGGGTCTTAATGTGGTTGTGGATGACATTGTTTTTTGTTTCTGGAGCAATAAATAGAAGTTAGTGTGAAGCAAGAAGCAGGGACTGCATTGTTAAAATGACTCTTAAATTATTACTTCAAGAATGTCACTTGCTGGTGATTCAGGATACAGTGGTGACAGGGGAGGGTTATTCCAGGTGGATGCAAAAGATTAAACAGCATGCAGAAGAAATGAGAGAAATAAATGTGTGTTTGGGAGAGAAATAGCAGGGACAGAATGAGTGTCTAAAGAGAATGAGAGAAAAATCAACCCGTTCCTCAGTTTTGAGGCCAAGTTGGCACCCCTTTGACTCATTAAATTGTTCTTTTGAATCTAGAAATTGGCTTTACAAAATGTCACCTCATCAAATAGCAGAGGGACCTTAAGAGAGGGAGGTCAAGGCCAACAAATTATAAGCAGAAGCCCTAGCTATTATAGTTCTGCTCATTCGGCGTAGCTTTAAGTTGGAGATGGAATTAATCATCTTTGTGGTTGCTGATGTTTGTATATATGCTGTATTTCCATTCTTACTTGGCATCAAACAGCAGGATGGTCATTTAATCCTAGTGTATGCAGAATCACCAAATGGTTGAGGCTGGAAGGTACCTCTGGAGGCCGTCAGGTCCAATGCCCTTCTCAGGGCATGTCTGGTTTGGTTTAGAATATCTTCAAGGGTAGAGGCTCCACAAACTCTGTGGGCAACCTGAGCCAGTGCTCAACCTCCCTCACTGGAAGAAATATTTTCTTTAGTCAAATGAAATGTCCTGTATTTAAATTTGTGACCATTTCTCCTTGTCCTGTCTCTGGGCACGACTGAGGAAAGCCTGGCTCTGTCTTCTTTACTCTCCCTAGCAGGTATTTGTACATGGTGATAAATCTCTTCCTTTCCAGGCTGAGCAGTCCCAGATATCTCAGCCTGTTTGTCTGTCAGATGCTCTTAATCATGTATTGGACTTGCTCCATTATGTCCATATCTCTGTTGCACTAGGGAGCCAAGAGCTGGACCCTCCACACGTACCTCACTGGGGCCAAATGTCAGGACGTGATGCCCTCCCTCAACCTGACGATGTCATTCTTCCCAGTTTAGCTTAAATGTGGACAGTTGCTGAAGCATTTTATGAGGCACTTGAGAGCTTTCAGCTCAGATTTGTTGTGCCACCAGCCATGGGTACTGTGAGGTGGTGGTTTCCCTTGGGTTTGTTTCCCTGCTGCTCCCATGCTATGTGTGACTCCTCAGGTAGCTGAGAGAGGGCAGCAACTTGTGGTTGCAGCTTCTTTGTATGCTCAGCTGCCTACAGGGAAATGGCAGCACCTGGATCTTGTCTTTGGAAAAGGGTTCTGGAGGTTGTGAGGTGGAAGGAAGTCAGGGATCTGGGGGATGTGAAGCACAGGTGACAGTGCTGTGGAGGAAAGGACTTGCCTGACTTTGCCATTTTAAAATTCAAATGGCTTGAGAACTTATTTTAAACAGTTTCAGCTGTTCTGTCTGTGAGCATATTTTTACTTGTTTCAGAGTACTTGGAAAAGGCTTGAATAATGCTTATTCATTTGTGATTTATGCAGTACCTAGGCTTGCATCCAAAGACACATCCTATAAGTGTCCCTCTGGGCCAGACTGGTCCATTAACTTGTAGTATATTTGCTATAGGCTTCTACTTTCCTTTTTTTTTAATTCATAGCTGGTATGCTTTCCCTCTTAACTCGCACCTTCATTGGGAGTATATTTTAGTTATTATTTCATCCTACAATAATTAAACAAATTAATCAGTCTGAGTTAATCAATCTTAAGATTTGTTCTCTGGCTCACAGTTGAAACGAGTTAACAATATAGGAATATTTTGTTTTGCTGTAATTGAGGTTCTTGTAAATTATATCAGAGTCTTAATTGCAAAAACAATCCTAATACTTCTAAATTAAGGTGTCACCTTAATGTAAAAAATCTCGACTGAAAACTTGGGAAAGTGATGTGAGATCTGATAGCCTTGTTGGGAATCATAGAGAGAAGTGCAGTTTCGGCTGCATTAACCATGTCGTGGTAGAAATGAGCACAAGTGCATTAGGAATGTGATATGATAACCCATTTCTGCAAAAAATATTTGTCTAATATATTAGCAACATTTGTATCTAACACAAGGAACTCAAAGTGATACAAAACAGAAGAATTCACACTGGTAAAAAATAAAGACTCATTTTATCCGAGGACAGGAAACATCTGGCAAAGGTTTTAAAGTCCAGAGTATAAAATATCTAGAACTTCCTTTCATAAACTAATTTTATTATGTCATGTTCTCACATCTTCAGTTTTAGACTCCTTATATTTAAAATACTAATTATTAAAAAACTTTAAGAGTCTTTTTTTTCTAATAAGGAAAAATAGACCTGGTAGGGAAATTTGGAAGTGCTGTATGATAAGGATGTCAATTTTTTCCCTATTAAAACATTTTCTGCAGCGCTTAATGAAAACTGGAATTAATCTGAATGAGGACTGAGCAATTTCTGCACATGTTATGTCAAAAATGGCAAATAGAAGTGCAGGGCAAAATGCTGAGAGAGCAACTTTGTCTTACTTGAATAGTCTGGTTTTTTTTTTCTTCATGTCATGCCTGTATTTCTGTGTGTGAGGTGGGATAGTGCTCTAACAAAGAATCAGCTGCTTAATATTTCACTTTGTCCATGCCTCCTCTGTTTCAGAGTCCCTGCGTCCTTATTCTGCAGTGTTCACAGAATTGCTTGTTTCCCAAAGCTGCTCTGTGGCTCACTTATCATTGTATCTGCATACTTAAAACTATACTGAATCCTTTTGGACTGCTGCTGTAAGATTCAGCAGGCTTTTATTATCTGTTTACAGAAGGGGGATTGAGACATGAAATTATTAAGGATAAACGAACATCTAGGTCTTCACGTGTGATACGGAACACACAGATCTTATTTTTCATGGTGCTGTTCATTCTTTTTTTTTGTAGCCTTCTCCAAAAAATGAGAACAAACTGGTGGGGGCAGGTTGGTTTTTGTGGTTTTTTTGGTTTTGCTTTGTTTTGTTATGAATTTTAATTTTTTTCTCAATTCTGGTCTGAAATTTATTTAAAAATATTATTAAAAATATTTTTGAAATTACTTGTTTTCAAATTTTGCCAATGTCAGAACCCTTCTTTCTTCCATAAATGACTGTGTCAGTGTGGACATCTTTTCTGCTTAGCACTTCTGCAAGAAAAAGGGTCAATTCAGCAGCTCCAAAGAAGAAGCCCCACAGCTGTAGTTTGTAGACACTTTGGCTTAAGTGATTTGGAAGACCCTGCTTATTCTGTAGATCTAGATTTTTTTTTTTTTCTTCTTTTTTAAACCTGTCCATCTGGGAAAAGCCAGCATTTTTTACTACTGTGTCTGTACAATTATGGTGTGTGTTTAGATATAAATACTTATATATAGTTTATATATATTTATTTTATCTAGGTGGTTGGTTTGTTTATGTTATTAAAGACATCATCCATTATCTGGAATAACAGTAATCTTTTCATACGTCATATATTGAATCTCAATACCCAGCTTTTCAGCAGTTGGCTGGTACCTTCTGTATGTATGATTGAGAGAGAAAATGTAGGATTCTAGTGGACTTCACAGCTATTCACAGTTGCATCTTTTGACTCCAGGCTTCTCCCAGCTTTATTTTATTTCCAGCTGCTATCACTGCTAGAATTCTTCTGTCCCATCCTTGCCCCTCAGCAGGTTTCTTTTTCCCTGGCACTTCCATGCTCCTTTTCCCTAACCCCCACTTGTGCTGGCTGCCATCTCAGCTCATCTCTGTGCCAGCGAGCCGCTGTTGCAGCACTGCAGGCTCAGTTCTTGTGCCATTCGCTGTAGCAGCTCCTGGTCAAGAGGATGAACAACCAGAAGTGAAATCTGTCTCAGCTGCTTCAACTTGAAGGTGGAGCACCCTCCATGGCCCTCTGGGACCAGTGCAGGCTTCCTTCAATGGATGCACAGCCAGCACATAAAGAAGGGTATGAGAGATCCCTTCATTTGCAGTCAGGAGAAAAGAGTGCTGCAGGCCTCCCCAAAAAGATGCTTGTCGGTAAGATTCTTCCCTGCCAAACCTTTTTTTGTTTTAAAAATGCTGCTAACTTGACTGCATTTTAAGGAGAATAGCAGACACACTGGTTCAGATCAAGGAGAGTGGTTAGACTACTTAACAAAACTTTATTTAGGTTAGATAGAGCTAAAAGTCTGTATACTAAGCTGTGTGCAGTGAAATGCTGTAGTACTTGCTGGGAAAGGGGAGAAGTATGGAAAAGCATGGAAGTATTCCTAGCTTTCAAAAATCAACCCTGGAAGCAGAGATATGGGAAGGATGGTGAGGAACCTGTTGTGTTTTGATGTATGTATGATGGAAATCTGCAGTTAAATACAAAATCTGCTAAACATGAAAAAAAGCAGCACGGACCCTTCCTGCTTGTGTGCCCTCTCCCCCCCTTTTATTTTTCCCCCTCCTTTCTGAGAAGCAAATATATGAATATTGATAGGGTATGGCAGTAACTGGCCCAACCATAGTGATATGACTGACAAAAGAAACAAGATGATCTGTGGCACTTTCAGGCCATCTCTTGTTTTCTGTTTCCATGAGCATCTCAGATTCTGGAAGATTGGTAATGTAGAATTAGCGTTTCCCAAACAATGAATAACTATAACAAATTTCCTGTTGATTTCGACAGCTGATTCCTTCTTTTTAGTAATCTGCATTTGTAGCTTTGGAATATTGAGTTATTAAGGTTGGAAAAGGCCCCTAAGATCACTAAGTGCAACATTTGACCTAATACCACCTTCTCAGCTAGACCATCTACTAAGTGCCATGTCCAGTTATTTCTTGAACACTTCCAGGGATGGTGACTCTACCACTTCCTTATGCAGTCCATTTCAATGCTTTCTTCATTTTAATACCATATTGCTAGAAGTAGGACTATGGTGATTTTTTATCTCTGATGTTTTTGCAGTATCAAGAAATATGATTCAAAAGCACACTCCTGAATTACGTGGGAATATTAATCGAGTACAAAAGTTATCAGTAGTATCCCTTATAGAACAAAACTCAGTGAAGGCATTTGGCTTTGATTTAGGTGGCCATGGTACTTAATTGTAGCCATCACTGTGTTTCCTCTCACTAGATTATAAAACTGTACCCATTATTAAAAAAATATTGCAGCACATACAGTGGTTGTTGTTTTCATACGTTTGAAAGCGTATTGAAATTTAATAATGCAATCATTCAGTTTTATTCACAGAAGCAGGTTTTATCTTTTATTGCATAAGTATCCACAGATCACAGAGTACGTGCTGTGACCTTTTGGGGTTATTTATCTTCTTTCTTGTATGTGCTTGAGCTTGTGTGCTTTAATCTGTGTTTGCTGAGAAGCAGCCAAATTGCCCCTTCTGTAGCAATCTATCTTTCGTGTGTGCATGTGTTTGTGTAATCCATGTTCTGATTGATGTATTAAAGGTTTTGTAGAAAAAATACGGGTCATCTGTATCAGTATTTGCTTATGAATCACATTTTATGGTATATTTATTAAGTATATGTTAAGACCTTGTTGACACTCAGATGCTATATATAAGAATACATACTTAATTGTTTAAATGTGCTTTAGCGTGTTAGGGGTGGGTGAGATGTGGTGCCTTCTTCATGTACATGTTCCCTCAGTTTGTTAATCCGAGGCTTTCGGATCCAACCGTATAAAGCATTGGCAAATTGATAGAGATTAAATAAATCTGATTTATTCAATTTTCTTGTGTGTGTAAGTAAGTCTGAAGGACTAAGGAATAAAAAGCAAGTTGCTTGGGGTAGAGGAAAGGTCTTTTCAAATACTGGAATAAATAACTGTTTCTGATATGAGATCTGATTGTGGACCAGAGCATTGAATGACAAAAACCCCATTGACTTCAGCATCACTAGGGCTTGCATGAATGAAGTCAAGGCCAAGACCTGATGACAAAAAAAGTCTGTCCAAATTGTGCTTTCAGATCTTCAGTAGTGGTGTAAAATCTGAAGCTCACAATTACAAAATTCTACGTGAGACAGACTTCTTTTCATGATTACATGATTAGCTGTTTTAAAACTGTTGTGCTTAAGGTTGCACAATTTGCTGTCTCTCCCCATAACACTAGTGGCAAAAAATTGACAATTTATTCTGAGTATGTGAAACAATTGCCTAGGCATTTTTGAAGCCAGTATTGCTGGTATATAGCTGTCTAGGTCAGGAAGGAAAGATAGCAAGATAGACCAGGTGGAAGACATCACTTAGAACAATGATAAATTAGTTTATGCTGAATTATTTCAAAGTGTAGTCCAGCTGTTAGTTAAGATTTTGCATTAACTTTTCCAAGAGGCAAAATGTTTTATTCTTTGTTAAAATGTAATAAAAATGTATAGTTTAAGAACTGTTGAAATTAGGCAAATCATTTACTGTGCAGGTATGCGTATGTATATGATTTTCCCTCCTTCCCCCTATTTAAAGTGGATTTATAGAGTTTTCCTCATTGGTATAGTATGTTATTCTAGAAGCCTCAGGTAGAATCACAGCCCTTTTTTATCGTGTTTCACAAATAAATAATTATTTATAATGAGGTCAAACTAAACTCAGTAGACTAAAATATTGATATAAAACCCTGAGTGTAGTTGGGAACAACACTACTTTTTGCCTAGAATCTTTGTATCTCTGATCCCTCATAGCATGTCTCTTTTTCTTTCCTTGGCCTTCTCAACCTCTGATTTTGTGCAGATTGTGTGAGGGTGTACTCGAGCTAAGTGCAGACTGTAAAAACAGTGTAGAGTTTTGGGCCCATACACTGATGTGGGCAAGGACGTATTTTAGAAAGATGTTAGTTGAAGGGAAGGAAACAGATAATAAGATGCCTAAGAGAAGTGACCTTTTGAGAAGTCTGAACGAATCATGCTTTATTTACTGATGGGAGAACAAATTTTCATAAATGTACAAGACTGATGCTAGGTGAGAAGCAATAATACATTTTCTATTCATAAGGGATAGGACAAGAATTTTAACGTACAGCTAAAAAATGTGGGTTAGATACTGAAAAATAAGAATACAAATAGAAAACCGATAAAGAATGGGTAGAATACTTCTGAGTGGCAGGAATCGTGAGCTCTGGAGTAGATTACTTGGAGATTCTGAAGGAAATATTGGAAAACTCTCTGTCTGCATTACGTTGGAATGGGGCTTGGGCTATCTGACCTCTTCAGGTTCTCCTCTGTGCCCTTTTTTTCCCCATTGATGGTTTTGCTGTTGTTGCTGTTGTGTTTGTTGTTTTTTTGGTAAGGACTTGCATTCCTTAGGGATCCGTACCCTATAATATGAATATATGATGGTCTGAAGTTCCCATTTTTATTTACAGTAACATTTTGCAGGCCAGTAAGCCCTGCTGTCCAATGGATGTGTGTAGTTTGGTATTTATGATCTCCAAATTAAGATAATCTTTGTACAGTTCCTGTTTCTGTATGCTGGAGGAGTAGCTGTATGCCTAATGCAATGGTTTCCTACAAAGCAATCAAGAAACAATTTTGTTTCAGAGGCCAGTTCTGCTTCTTCGCTTAATCTCTTTTCAGATGCACACTTGGAGTACAGGTGGTGTTAAGAAGGAGATGAATATCTAAAAAATGGCAATTTAGGGGCATGAGATGCATTTACATTCAGTCTGGGAATATACTTGCCACCTGTGAGTCAGCAGTGTCAAACAACTATGCGGCAGAAAAGAAAATGATAAAAAGGACAGAAGTGACAAAATGAGTGCAAATTATGTAATCAATGTTTCTCTTTTTATCAAAATAGTTATTTCAAACCTAAATGAGCTTTGCCAGCCAGTGGTAACGTTTTGAAGTATTAGAGTAATAAGCATTCTTTGGATTTTGTTAGTATTGATACAGTGTTAATTTTCAGTAATCCTGTGTTAATATCTAGGTGACATTTATCACAGCTACTAAGCAGTAGAACTACTGAAAAAGGTTAGGTTTTTTTTTAAGCTATGCATGAAAAGAAAAGCCTTTTTGTTATATGAAATGAGATCATATTCAGGAAATGTGTTGTTGCTACCAGATGGAGATGCCTTGTTTCCATGTAGAAGGGTTGGGTGACTTACAAAAAATGGGGAATCTCTTTCTAATGTTGCTGTGTGATCCTGTGTGGTTTATTACTACTAATTTATTATCTTGGCACTGATTCATATGCCCTAGCAATTTTAAGGTCTTGAAGGACCATTACATCATATGGGTTAAACTCTGTGTAATACAGGCTTTTACTGAATTTACACAGCTACCTTTCTATTAGGCTGGTACTTATCATGGAGTGCAGCTTCTGGAAGTGTTTGGTCTTCATTTACAGATGTGGAAGATGCATTGCACTCTAACTTCATCAGTAGTTAATGGTGCTCATTGCTGAAAAATGTAATTAAGCTCTATTTCTAATATGAATTTGTCTGGCTTCAGTTTCCAGGCATTGCCTCTGGTTTCTTCTTCAGAGCTCCAATGCTTTATTCTCAGTGAGATGTTTAAACTCTATAATGAAGTCACCTTTCAATACTCTAGTTCTAAACTAATCAGACATCTCTTTAACTCTTGCTGTAAGGCATTTTCTTTAGTCCTTTGTTGTTACTGTATTGATATGAATTGTTTTGGTTGTGTTTTTATTAAAAGGTTCAAAAGAGAACTGCACATACACCATTAACATCTGCCTGGCCAGTGCAATACAACATACTAAAATCAATACTCTTTTGTTTTCCTGTTGATTTATCAAAAGATTTCTCTGTACTTCGTCATTTCTGTGTCATCATCCTAGGAGATCAGATTCACCTACTAGCTCACTAGGAATTTTTTGTAGATGTTACTCTTCAAAACATGTATAGAGTTCTATGGAATAGGTTAAATTATTTTATGCCCAGCTATAAACTTTAGATTATTTCCCTGGTCCCTGTGCCAGTGGTGGCTTGTGTTAACAGCAACTCTTTGTTTTCTGGATCATTAGTGAACCGTTAAATAGCAAAGGGCCAATAACTATTCTTGAAGGGTCCTAGTTAGTTACAATTTTATTTGTAATAATGCCTTTTTAAAATGTAATTTTATTATGTTTGAAAATGACTTGATTTTTAAATCAAAATAATGAATGGATAAACTATTTGTCTTTGAAAATGCCAGATACATTCTGTTAGCACTCCTTTCACGTTTAGTATTACATTCACCATTTTTTAGCTGTTCACTTTTTCAGCTGTAGTCTGTAGCAGAGCCACTAAGATGATCAGAGGGCTGGAGCACCTCTCATATGAAGACAGGATGAGAGTGTTGGGGCTGTTCAGCCTGGATCAGAGAAGGGTCCACTGAGACTTTACCTTCCAGTATCTAAGGGGGCTGGAGAGGGACTTTTTACGAGGGCCTAAAGTGATAGGACATGGGGGAATGGCCTTAAACTGAAGGAGGGCAGGTTTAGATTAGATATTAGAAAGCAGTTCTTTACCATGAGGGTTGTAGTGTTGCTTAGAGAGATTGTGGACTCCTCAGACCAGGCTGGATGGGTCTCTGAGTAACCCGCTCTAGTGAAAGGTGTCCCTGACCGAAGAAACTCTTTAAGGTCCCTCCTTCCAACCCAGATCATTCTACAATTCTGTGAGTTCTTGTGTACATATATATATATTGATGCTGGCAGATATGTATTTGGATATATTAATGTAAATATTTAAGAATGTAGTAACTCAATATCTGAAACTGGTTTCTCAAAACTAAGTTTCTTTTAATGCTCAGAGCAAAATTCCCTTTGACTTCCATGAGGCCCATACTGTACATACCTGGGCTTATGTATGTGAAGTCTGTATATCTGGGGACTCTAAATAGCATATATATCCAGTTTTGTTTCAACTTAATAATTTATTTATTGAACAGTTTAGTCAAATACTAATCTAGAAAAATAATAGACCTCTGCCTGTCATGCTGGCCAACTAATTGTGTCTCAAGAAATATTTTGCCTTGTTCAGTATTTGAATGTGATATCTGAAATGGGGAGACTTTGGAACAATATTTGGCTTTCCTTTCTGTGCTGAAAGCTACCTTGTCAGTCCTCCTGTGGTTAGAGAACAAATGCATGTAGGGGTGAGCAAGAGCAACTGGGTTGTGTTAGCAATGGCCAATAGAAGGGCATTCCTGGTGGGGTCTGGAACTTACTGTCAGTGCCTAGTTGGGTGCTACGGTCCATAAAAAGTGGGACTTGGCAGGTTGATTCCAGGCAAAGTCGTGCCTGTACTGCCACTGGGGTTCAGTTCTTGCAAAGGGTAGTTTGGTGTTCCCAGTGGAGCTGCTGGGGAGATGGATGACACCAGGGATGCTGCCCGCCCTTCGTGGGAGGCGAAGGAAGTGTAGCGAGCCACTTCTGTGCTTCTCTTTTTGGATTGATGCTGACTACTGCTATGAGTTCCTTGTACAGGAGGTAGATATTTAAGTCGTGCCACTCTCCATTAAATGTCTTTGCCTGCAGAAAACAGGAATAATAGGAAAAAAACCCCAAACCTCATTTCTTCCCTTGGTGTTGCAACTTTGGCCGTGCTTATCCTTGGGATGACACTGGTTCCATTTGCACCTGCAGCTCAGCTTGTGCACTCTCTATTTTGTGCTCTTCCTAACATTTGGACATAAGTAGTGTGCTAGTAACATAGAGCAGCAAATGAATATTAAGAACTTGGAAGCACAAGTGAACATCAGTATAAAATGAAAGCCACCAGAAACATTTGGCTTGCAGTTTTTTGTTTTATTTATCACTTTTCATTGGCCCCACTATTAAGTGTATTGAAATGTGTTACCCAGTTTAGCATTTGATTTATCTGAAAGGCTGTTAGCCTCAGGATTGAGCTGCAGCTTGCTGCTGGAGATGTGGTCTGTAAATGACAGTGTTTAGGTCATTCTTATGTATACTGGAAAAGCCCAGGGAATGAGAAACCTTCCCTATTGCCTCAGAGTAACTTTTACTCTGTGTTTCTCCTTCCATCCCATGATAAGTTACCCTGGATTGTTTTGTTGTGGTAGGGTTACTTTTTGGGCTTTTTGGTTGTGGGGTTGGTTTTTTAAAATTATTTTTTATTTATTTAATAACTTTTGTGACATTATGATCTATAGTTATCTGGAGGATTAAAAAAATAGCCTTTTCCGGTTGAGAGTAAAAAGTCTGATTCATGTAATGAGATGCCATTCATAAACTTTCACAGAAAGCTGTGTTAGCCAGTTGTTTATAAACTCTGACGTTAGAATTGTGTTTAAATCTTATTTCTCACCTAATTGTGATGCCAAAACAACTTCCAAAGCTCAGGCTTTCTGCATAGTATGCACAAAATATCAGAGCACAATTATTTATTATGTTTGTGGGCCCAGAGGGGGAAGAAAGGTGCCAAGTAAATGTAGTGAAGGCTGTCTAAATTATTTCAACGGTTGAAGGATGAGGGAACATTTTAATCTTAGAGGCTGTGGGAGTTTGGGAGGAGTGTTTCTGGGAGGAGAGTAAGTATAGACTGAGATTTGTAGTGATTCAGAGTTTGTTAGTAAAAGCCATGTGGAGATCGCTAATTTTGGGCTGATAGGTCATCTCTGGCAGTTCTTTACAATCTAACAAACTTGTTTCCTGCTAATTGTACATGTTCCAATAATGTTTGAAGGAAATTTAATTGGAGTCAGTTTAGAAATCGCATCCAGTAAGGAAGAGTTAGGGAATACAGAGGTTTAAAATTGATATGTAGCAGCAAAAGATAAATCAGGGAATATAACTCTAGGGCAGTTTTAAGTGATATGCCAGGGTAGGCAGTCTGGTCACAGGTGTGGTGACCTTTCTCCAGGCTCTGCTGGACTCAGTGTATCTGAAATCCTATGTGTGTTTTCTGGGCATCAGGAGGCATGTGTGTATTTTTATTTTTTTCCAATTTGCTAATTCCTCTGGAGTTCAGCTGATTAAATTGGTTACACTGCCATGGTGCCAGGAAGGCTCTCAGGGTTGTACAGGTGCTTGCTGTGTTTGAGAGGTGGTACAGAAGGAGACCCAAGTTGACTTTTGGATGACTTATGTGTTTGTGGGATGAGATTTTTAGAGGAAACAAAACATTATTTGCAGCAGGTCTTTTTGTAAATCTTCTAAAAATGGTTTTTCAGAATAGTTGTATCTCTCATATGGTTTCAGCAGTCTGGGTGCTAAGGTGTTCTGTCCTGTTTAGACAGGAAAGCACAAACCAGCTTTGTAGAGGTCTGACAGAGGTGCGGGACACCAATTCTGCGCTGAGTAGGAGTTGATTTACTTTAACTAGTGTAAAGGAAAGCATCTTTAAATGCACTGCTTGAATTCTCTGTCTTGGTTTTTGATTTTTACAAGACTGGTTAAAAATTGATGTCAGTAGGTTATTTAAACTCCCTTGGCTTAATGTCTTTTTCAGCAGTTACCACCCGTTAGCCAGAAGGCATAGGAGTGTGTCTTTGCTTACCTAACCTGCTGCAGTGCTCTGCTGCTTTTGGCTGGGTAGAGTTAGTTTTCTTTACAGTGCTGGTATGGGGCTGTGTTTTGGATTTCTGCTGAACAGGGTTGATAATATGGAGGTGTTCTTGGTATTGGTGAGCAGTGCTTATGCAGAGTCAAGGCCTTTTCTGACCCTTTACAAATTCCAAAGGGATATGTCCATACCATTTGCCTTCATGCTCAGTATATAAAATGGGCAGAAGGAGGAGGTAGAAGGTTGTTTGGAACGATGGTGTTTGTTTTCCCAAGTCACCATTATGTGTGATGAGGCCCTGCTCTCCTGGAGATGCCTGATCATGAGAAGCAGTGAATTACTTCTTGGTTTTGCTATGTTGTGTGCATAGCTTTTGCTTTCCCTATTAAACTTTCTTTATCTCAACCCACAGTTCTCTTTTACCCTTCCATCTCTCTCCCTGATCCTGCTGGTGGGGCAGTGAGCAAGCAACTGTGTAGGGGTTGGCTTCTGGCTGGGGCTAAACCACGACAAACGCCAAAGATTAGTTCACTTAAATCAGAGGCAAACAACCAAAGTGCTGTGATAAACTGGCTCTTGGTATAACAGGAGTTGGTGTGCCCCTAGAGGACGGTGACTTCAGTCTGGGCAGTCTTGCCTCTTGGAGAAGGTAAATGTTGCCAGCTGGCCCATCTGTAGTCCTCTCAAACTATAGGAAGTTGGTAGCAGGTTCATCTCAAGCTGTGGTTCACAGTTCCTTCCTCTGATGGCACATGGGGAGGATGGGGAACAGTCTATCACAATATGCTCTTTGGAATATGGTTTGAAATTACTGAGCCATCATTTAAATCTCCCTGAAGCCAAGTGTAGAGCTTCATAGTTACGCAATTTTCTTTTTATATAAGTTCTTTGCTTTCTCATTTCCCCTTCCTTCTTGTAAACAAAATAGAGAATGATGAACACAATTGAAAGAAATGTGCTTTGGGAAATGGAAAGCGGGAGAAGTAGACAGAAATCTATTTTAAACCCATCAGTATTATAACGGAAACAATGGAGTAAAATGTTAACTTGTTTCTGCAAAACACTGTCTTCAGTTGGCTGCTTACCCAAGAGTTGAATACGGAACTACTCTTTCTAGACAGTAAGTCATTTAATAAGACAGACTTATATGACATACTGATTCTGGCTGATAAATTGGATAAGCAATTATACTTTATTTCAGGATTTAAATAGGATTTATATCTCATATATTAAGAAGACATTTGTTTTGTTGCTGTGTAATGCAGTGATTTACGTGGTATGCTTCCTTCATTGCTACTTCTTTTACCTGTTCTCTGCTGAGATACGAACCCTCAGGTTTTACTTCTATTCATTTAAAAACATGAGACTTATTAAAAAATACATGTGCATATATCACAGCTAAGAGTGAAGGCTCTTAGGCTTATTTTCCTTACACATTTTTAGTCATATGTTTTAAAGGAGCAAGCAGGAAAAAAATATCAAAATGAAAATTGAGAAGCAATCAGCTAAAATTCTTTTAATGAGAAAATTAAAATTCATAAACATACTGTTTAACAGAATTTTTATTTAATACAAATCTCTTAAGTGTAGTTTAAATATTAAGATTAGGTAAATAAATGTGAGACTAAACGGTAACACATTTTGTAAATGTGGATGAGAATATAGTGAACGTATTAAGTGTGGAGAAAGATAAACCTGGCATCCTACCTAGCCACAGGGCCAGGGTTAATGGGGCTTTGAGCAACCTGATCTAATTGAGTGTCATCTCTGCCCACGGCAGGAGGATTGGAAGTAGATGGTCTTTAAGGTGCCTCCCAACCCAAACCAATCTGTGGTTCTAGGATAAATGAAAAAAAGGAATATAATTTTTGTTGTACACTGGAACTTCTAAGAAGGTGTTTGAAGCAAAGAATAAAAGTGCTGGGAGATATAAGAGCATTAGTGTACCTGGGGGAAGGCAAGACAGGAGGGGCTAAAGAAACAAGGGTTAACTACACTGATGTTAATTCAGTTGTATGTAATGCTGGGAGTGTACCCAAGGAAAGTTAACTCTGGAGAGCTTGAATGCTAGGGGAAGCCTTTACTACTTGAGGCAGTAGTAGAGAACTTGAACAAGGACATTAAAGATGAGCTAGAGAACATCCAGCTTTAACCAGGTACATCTCATCTCAACTAAGGATTGTATAGAACAGAGGAAGATACCTTTGCCTCTTTGCTGGTGGGATTGAATCTTCAGCTCAAATTGCTGTTGCAAATCTGGTAGGATTTTTAAATTATTTTGGTTTTAGTCATTAGGTGCATCAAAAACCTCCCACCTCTCTTGCCTCTGTCATTAATTTGAACATTTTACTGCATCAAGGATGTTTTAACTGTTTACTACTTTCCATTCTAATACCCTAAATTTTGTGCACATTTTAGCTCTACCTGCTAGAGTTGAATTACATAGTAAGTAATATATCTGAGAGCTTTCAAAGCTTGGCTTTAGCAAATTAGGTCTCATCTTCGTCAAGTGTACGAATGCCCTACCTATCCGTGGTCAAGGTGTGTTACATGTTTCTTGCATATGCCTCTGTGTAAAGTTGTGAATTCTTTGACCTCAGCAATGTTTCCCTGCCAAGTGGCTGCCCATTAAATTATGAAATGCCATGTGGCAAATTTCTCTGAAGAGCTGCATGGCCTCACTTCCGACTATATTAATTCTTTTTTATGTGAAGAACATTAGAAGCTTTGATACTAAATAACCAGTTTAATTTGCTCAGTGCTGCACCTCTAGACAGATGGCATTGCTCTTCTTTTGACCAGTACATTATAGGACCTGTAAGACCTAGTGATTACTTATTATCAGAAGGAATTTAGTCTAGCTATTTGTAGATGAATCCTGAAATGTTTGGTTTCTGAATGTGGACTTTTTTTCCTGGTATTTGCACTGCGGTGTGGCGGTGAAGGATCTTTATTCTTGTGCCTAAGGAGCTTTCTGTCTTGACTCCCATTTCATAATGGGTATTTGTACTTATTTTATTTCTATTTAGCTATTCAAACTGATGCCAAGGTACTGAATATATATATATATCTTATACTTCTGAGTGGCATTATTTCTGTAGTGATGGGAACATAATTCAAAACATTCTCATATAGTGGGCCTTGTGTGTATGCTTGTTTGCTGCTGTATTTCTAAATGAAGAGTGAGCTTAGAGAATTTTTAAAAAAATGCTTCTGCAGTTCTGGGGAAAGAGAAGCTAGTATAAAGTTAGTCAACACTGATCATTGCAAGATGACAGTGAAAGTTCACCTTTGGTTGTGTTTTTTCCAAATATAAATGAAAAGTTACATGTTTTAATTGTGTAAGGGTATGATAGCAATAATTATTCCTTATGTTAGCCAAACTCCCAATAAGCACCAGTGCATATTAGGAAAAGGAAAATGCTGATCAATGCAGGACCGAACTCCATCCCAGAGCTAAATTTCCAAGACATATTTTTTTTGAAACTTAAAAGAAATGAGTATGAATTATTCTCTTCTATGACGTGTGCATAAAATAAATAAAAGCCCACACTTTTTCATGTTAAGTATTTCCTGTTATGTTCCAAGATGGAGATATAAGAGGATGAAGCCTACACTACAAAGAGGATGAGTACATTCACAGCAAGATGTGAGCTATATAAATGGCAGGTCACAGATGTTTTTATTCAAAGTAGCACAGGGATCTCATTTCACAGTTTTTGCGTTGTTTACTTCATACATCTTCCTAAACACAGAAGTGGGGCATGATTTTGTTTTCCTCCTATAAACTTGAGCAAGATACAGCAGAAGAAAACATTTTCAGGTAAGTTATTGCATTTGCTTTTATCAAGTTAATATTTACATGTGTTAAGTGTTTGTGGAATTTGGAATATATAGCAGGAATAGGGCAGTAAACATGATTTTATACATAAATATTTGTAAAATATATATGCACATTTTCATAGAAATCAAACTAAAAAAAATTGGTGAACTGAGATAATGTTTTAATTATTTTTAATAATACAATTATTAAGTGTTTTACAAAACACGATATAATTTAGGTATTAATTGCCAGAAGATGACCAGATCATAAAATTTCTAGATGGAATACAGAATTAGAAAAAAGTATACCTTCTGTACCTGCAGAGCACTCCAACTGTCTTGACATACAGATGCAATTATCTTCAGAAGATATTTGAATTAACTTGTGCTGCATTACTGGACTTGAAGGGAGGTTATGTTGGGTAAAGCTCAGCACCTTGTCTTGTTTCAGGTTAAAAGATGATTCTGCTTCTATTTGGCTTTTCTGTTTTTCTACCAATTCCCATCTACTGAAATTTCCCTCTTTATTTTCTGAAAATTGAGCTTGTTTAAAGTGCTATGAGTGCTCTCAATTACTTTTTTCAAGTCTTTTTCCCTTGAACATTGATGTATAAAAAATTGAAAACATCTCTACACCAAGATTTAGTACTTCCAAGTTAATTAATTTCCTGAAAGGACAAATGAGGTATTTTTTACTGTCTGTTCAGGGGTTGATGAATTACGAAGGAAACGTGATCACAGTCATACAGTAAGCAGTGGGTGGTGTTTGGTGTGTGAATATTCACTCACTTGTGCTCTGGGTGTGAATGGGGAGGGACAGTACGCTCTGCTCTCTGGTCTTGGTTGCCTGCTGAAGAGCAAAACCCCCTTGTATACCCCTGGTGCTCAGCATAGCACCTGCTGTGTGAGAACAAACCACACATCATTTGGTTTGTCTAAACCTGTGGGTGCTTCCTGATTCCAGAAGAGGGTACTGTGTGAGCCTCTTACTAGAACCATTAGGTGTCACAAGAGACAGACTGGGACAGTATTTAGGAACTCCTGCACTATTTCAGAAGTTCCCTGGAAACATTGTTGTCTTAGGTCTTAGAGAAATAGTCCTGATTCTTTCCTTTCCCGTTTAAGGGCTCTTGGAAGCCCTGGAGAGTCAGAGATCATTGATAGTCCTTCAGTGGAAAAGCAACACAGACCTTTGGTCAGGATAATGATGTCTGTTTAGCCAAACATTGAATTGTGGGTGAAGGCCAGCCATGTAGTCTGGTCTCCCTCCACCCATGCCTTTGGTGGCAGATTCAAACAGATGCTGGGGTCACTGGGTCAGGCTGGCTTGGGGAGAGTGCAGTGTTGCCAGATCATTGCCCTGCTCAGCAGCAGGAGGTGCTCAGCATTTTGCCCAGTGCTTTTGTGTGAAGTTGGTCCTGTTGGCCCTGCCCCAGATTGCCTGCCTTCACATCACCATCCTATGGCAGGAGGTCTGACACATGCAGCCAGTTCCAGCACAGGGTCTGGAGACTTGGGGTAGAAAGCAGAGACAGGCATGGAAGAAAGCCATAGCTCCTGTTTGGGGATCTGACATCAGCAGCAGGTACGTGCCTCGTCCAGGAACGTGTCTGTGCCTCTGCCTCCTCTGCAGCTCTGTGTACCCATGTCATGCCTTATCACCACACAGACCAAACGAGCTCCATTATGACATAAAAAAAATGCACAGGTTGCCCTGGGTTGACTTCACCTAGTATGAAGTGAAATCTTATGGAAATGCTTATTCCCTTTCACCATTAGATGGAGCAAAGAGCTGTTCTCCCCCTCTATGCCTCAGAGCTGGGAAGTCATTGCTTAAGCTCTTCCTGGGAGCCAAAGAAGCCTCATGACTTCCAAGGGCTGTGTGTTTGCATCAGTTCAGAAAAATAAAGTGCCTAGTGCAGAATCCCAGTGCGTTTTACCATCTATTTCAAGTAGGGAAACTAAGTATGTGGTAAATTAATACCATCTACAGTGAAGCAGCTTTTTTGTACAAGCTCAATCTTTCATGCATGATTTCTACTTGAACCCTCTTAACTTGCCTGGAGAGTTAAGCCAAAACAGTCAAAGGGATGTATAATCAAATACTTCCTTTTAGGAAATGACTTTTTGCCAACAGGAGATAAGTATAACTACTTGTGCTGAAAACTTTAGTTATTAACATGCTACATTGAGAAACGTAGTTCTTGTGATTTGCAAATCATTTTCCATTGGTGTATCTTTACATGCTGTGAGGCTTTACTTGATACCTTGTTTTGTGTGATAGATTCTTTAAAGAATGTGCTTCTTTCTCAATTAACTCTTGCTGTTCTTTGTTTAGGTTTTTGTTAGGAGGGAGGGAATGAACATGGAAAGCAGCAGGATGAAAGCCCGCTTGTGCCCAGCTGTGGCTGAAGTTGTATGTGTCTTTCTGTACGTCCATGCATGTCCCATTGTGTTGTGTTCATTTCGAAAGAACAGTTGCTGATCAAAATGGTATTTCTTTCCGGCTGTTCCCCCCTGAAGCTGAGTTGCATCTGGTAAACACGGAGTTTTTTATGCTTTCAGTTTGGGACTGAGAGGCAGGTTTGATACCTGGCTCTTGGCTAAGCTTTTCCACTTTTGGTACCTTACAGTGTGCGGTTAGTTCCTTCCACTGCTTGTTCTTTCCTGTTTGTGTGTTTGTTAGGTTTTCCTATGGTGAGCAAGTATTTAATAATTTGATACTGCAAATAGTTATTCATTTGCTATGCCAATGACATTTAGAGTCTCATACCTATAGCACATCCTGGAGAAGGACTGCTGTAAAACTGACTTGGGGAATTCAGAAATAAGTAATGGTCAAAAGTAAATCTTGCTGCATGCAGCTTGTCATACTCTGTTTAAAAGTGCATAGTCACACTGTATTGTAATGATTTGCTAGCATATATTTCTATTCATATTATGCAGCATTTATTGAGATGATGTTACCTCAGATGTTCTACATCTTTTCATAATGTAAAAGAGTTATGCCTTTTAGCAACTCCTTGGACACAATTTTAAGATGACCTGCCTTGCTTTATAAGTCACTATTCCTGGCTATCTAGGTAATTCAGTAAGAAAAGATATAATTACTTACATGGATTTTTTGAGTCTAGAGATGAGTTGTCTGCTCTTTGCAGTCTTGAAGGTGGTTGAACCTCTTTATGGTTGTCAGATATCTGTCACAAGGTGGGATCTTGCTCTTTGGAGAGGACAAAGCTGTTTGGCAAGCTTGCTGCTAATGCATGAAGCTCTGTGAATTTGTACAAAGCAATGTCAGGAGAGAGAGTTTTTGGAGATGGTATTTTGTACATAGTTCAGTGCTTGGACATAATCTAGTTCGTTATTGCATTGACTGTAAGTACTGTACAGAGATCACTGCAGGCTTACCAAAAGTAATGTGATCTATGGATAGCTCTTTTAAATACCAGCTTCCATTGCAAACTTGGATTTTAAGTGACTTATCATTCTGCAAAGATTATTAGAGCCTTAACTCCTCCATTTTTTTACAAAACCAAACATTTAAAGAACATTCAGGTTATTTGCTTATTCATAGGGAAGAGTCAGTTGCCTATGATTCACTGCAGTGAATATTCAATCTAGTCTTTCTCTCCCTCTCTTTGTCTTCTCTTGTAGTCTGATATGGGTTTTATTTCATTTCAAAATCTTCATGGATGACCTCTACATCTATAGCTGGCCTTTCATAAGTAGCAGTAACACCTGTGTGGTGAAACAAGCGGAATATTGTTGTACTGTTATGTGAAGCAGTTCATTAAAACTTACTGAGTGTATGATTGATCTGGTATTTTAATAAATAAAAAGTATTATTCACTACTGAAAACTGAAGGAAATAAAACATTGAACTAGATTAGCATGCATCATTATTTTAGTCAGCCTTTTTCTTCTGTAGTAAGAACTGTGCAGGAATTCCTTTAGTAGGTGAACTGAAAAATATGATTTTCTACAGTTTACAGCTAGAATATTTTTTTTCTCCTGTCTGTGAATATTGAATACATTTCATGCTGTGGAAACAAGACTCTTGCTCCATGCACAGTTTGGTGCAGTGGCCAAGACACTCATTAAGGAACTCCAGATTCCCATTTGTTCCCTAACATTCTAAAGCAGAAATATGATAAGCAGTTATCAAGTGGGTTTTTAGGGGTGAGTGGGGTGGATTTTTTTTTTTCTTTGTTTGGCTTGGTTTTCTGTTTGTTTGATTTGGTTTTGGAATCACCCTTTGGGAGAAGGGGTGAATATTTGGATGAAAATATTTGGACAACTTTATCTGGATTCTCACTAAAGGTTTTAGAGTTACTGAAAGTAAATATTTCTTTGAAAGTGTGAAATAATTAAATGACCTTTCTATTATTAAAAATAACTGTGTTCCCATGGTAGCTGATAACTCTTTACCCTGTGGGAATATGCTTGAGAATACCAAAATTACTTGTCATGTTATCTCTGCTTAATATGGAAGCAATCATTTTAACACTTTTGTATTTTACTTATAGAGACATTCCATTCATATTTTCGTTTATACATAATTATTTATGGAATAAATACACTACTGGATCAGAAGCTGCCTGTGCTATGTGTGCATGCTGCGCACCTATTGAACTGAAAGAAGAGGAAATTTTAAAGACTTGCACATTTACAGTGATGCAAAGTTTCTTATGAAAGGGATAACCTGTTATGAAACATTATCAGAGCATTGGTTATAAGTAGCAATGAGCTGGGGAGCTGTGTTGCTGTTGAAGTAAGGGCTTCTGACATGATGTGTGCTTGCTGAAGGCTCCCAGCAGCCACGGGCCTTGTGCAGTCTGCAGCATGAGGCTTTCCACTGGCTGTGGGCATGGGAGGAAGCACAGTTTCCAGTGAAGCCAAATAAGCTTCGTTTTATCCATAGGATGAGGTGTTCAGATGGCAGAGAACAGTTTTTTGAACGGTTTTTTGAACAGAGGACAGACAATGGATATAGTGTTTCTTTTGATTTAGAGCAGGTAAAAGCTAATCTCATTACTGCTTGTGACTGAGCAGTAAAAATGATTGTGAAATGTTCAGCTGTTCAACAGACATTTTCTAGCTGCATTCAAAACCTCAAATTATGTTTAGATTGTGTATTTCTCTGTATGTTTCCTGTATTAAAAATTGGGAAAAAATTATTAACCCTCTCATTTCCTCATTAGTTCTATACAAACACTCCCCCTACCCTCACCCTGTAAGAATCTCCATAGGGCCAAAGACCTTTATCCACAAGTAGCAGAACTTTCAGGCACTTGTGTTTTGGATGCTGGTGGCCCTCTGAGCCATTGCTAATGGGTTGAACACAGGGTGGATCTCAGCATCAAGAAGCTGAACGTGTACTTTCTGCTTTCAAAATTTGGTGTGAATGAGAGGAAACAGGACCTATTTTTTGGGCTGCTATTGGAATGAATTTAAAAAACCAAAACCAACCTGCAAAACCAGGATATTTTTTGCCTGTTTTCTAATGAAGCAAAAGGGAGGGGTTTTGTTTTTCCTTTGATTTGTTTGTTGTTTTAAAAAAAAAAAAGTTATTTTGCAGAGAGGGCAAGAAACCTTCCAAGCAGGTGAAATTGCTAGTGTGTGCCATTTTTTCAACTTGCTCATTAATGATCTAGAGAAGGACTGAGCGTTTAAGTGGGGGGAGAGGGAAAGCCTTGACACTGAAATTGGAAAAGTTGTTAATGTAGTGACAGAAGTGACCTGCAGTGTACTCCTTTCACAATAGCTTCTGTACCTAAGGGATGAGGTCAGTAGAAGAAGCAATAGATTTTTAACATGAATGGACACAGCCACCCACTATAGATCTAAAAACCTGTAGGAGGTTTTTATTGCTGGCCCCAAGAGTAAGTCCTGGAGTACTACTGCACATTGCTCTAGAGGTGCCTAATCAAAGAAATCCTTCTGAACCACAAAGTGTTTGGAGACACTGGGAGGTTTTTTGATTGTTGCTGTTGTTGTTTTCTTTCCAAGCACTTTCAGTGTGGTTTTAACTTTGCAAAACAGCCATGAGCACCTTCCAGACCCAAAGTAGTTGTGCTCTTGAGGAAGAGATAATCTCAGACACTGAAAAGGCGAGAGGGCCTCTCATGAGAGGAAGGATTTGAATGGCTGAGCCAGAGCTGGAGTGTGGCCCTGGCACTGGCAGGGCTGGCTCAGCCCTGTGCCCTGTGCTGGGGCGATTGTCACACGGTGAGGGAGCAGGAGCTGGAGTGCTGCCAGCCAAGGTTCTTTGCAGAGAACAACAAGCCTTGTGAACAAACAGGAGCACCACAGAGGAGGTTTTTTATTTTTCTTTTACCTTGTTGAACCTTTACCTCTGTTGAACTTGCTCTGTGTCTCACCCAGCTGCTGAGATGCAAACTTGGCAATGTGCTGGTCTTAAGAGGAAAGCACAAGGAAGGCAACAGGGCTGGTTATATTTTGCACATTACATTAATTTGTTTAGAATATTCCCTTCTGAAGGTCTGGGCAGATGTACAAGGCTGCATTAACATTGTGTGAACAAAATGTACATGGATTATGTAGCATTCCTTCGTCCACTTGCAGCAAAAGCAGTTTGAAGAGAATGAGACAGTGAGGAAATGATGATGGAGCTCAGGCAAGAGCAGAGAAGCTGTCGGTGAGGTCAGCTGGTGCCCATGCTTTTTGTTTAAAATGGCTGCATCCTTTAGGATGGTTTTGCTTTGCTCTGCTGGGCACATATGTTGCGTTTTTGCACACAGAAGCACATGTAGTAGCTTTTGGATCTCTTTTGTGATGGTTCATAAGACAGGGTGAACTTTAGGGGTCCCCCCTGAGGTTTCTAAATGCTCCCTTAGGAATTTGTATTCTGTTAGGAATTTGAAGATTTCTGTTGAAGCTGTCTTACTTTTTTATGATGTGAGGTTCACTGTTTTAAGTTTGTTTCTAGTAATGCTTTATTTTCTACCTGAAACTTGCTGTGGTGGTTCCTTTTAAGAGTGACAATGTGTGAGTGTTCCCTTTGAGGACATTTGTAGGTTTGTAACTCTGAAAGTGCAAGCTATCTTGAGAATATTATAATTTCTTAAGAAAGAAATCGAGTAAGCCTTGGCTTACACAGTCATTCTTACTGTCAAAGCCCTTATATTGTCTTCCTTATCCCACCTTCAGTTGTATAGCCAGCCTTGTTATTTTTCCTTTCTCAGCTTGGTGAGTTCTACTGCTATTATTTATGCAGCTCAGGACTGGCAGTCTTCCACTGCCATTAGGAGGGTGATTTGCAGATCTGCAAGCACAAAACTTTTTGCTTTGAGGGCAGCCTTGCATTTGGTTTACAGCTGGTTACTGGTAAGACAAGGAAGATCTTGATCCTGTGACATTGGAAGGTGAAAATCAGTGATGCTGGTGTTTGTGCCAGAGCTGTAGTTCACGAGCCTGGCATAGCTACAGTTGAGGAGCTGTACTGAGGAAGCAAGACCAGCCCTATGTGATGAGCTGTCAGGGTAGCTCTGACAAGAGTAATTCTCTTTTCTTTAATTCTTTGGTTTTATATTGGTTTTTGTTTGTTGCAGTCTTTTTGTTTAATTGTTTGGGTTTTTTCTGGGGCATTTTTGTCTAAGAAACATCAGTGATCTCCCCTCATTTCCATTTCTCATAGTTTTTGTGTGATGAACCACAAGAAATGTACGTCATTGAAAATGCAGAAACTCTCTGAATTTTTAGTTGTGAAATCTGGCAGTCGAGTTGTCAGTCAAGATTTGTGTGCAAATCACAGTATCATGGCTAAAATTATCTTTCATGAATGTAATAAACCAGCTGAAATCTATCTTAAACTATTAGCTGAATGGAAGAGCTTGTTATGTACCAACATTGATTTTTGTAAAGTTGGTATAGGCTGGGGAGAAAAATGTTGCAGTATTTCCTACAATTTCCCAATCTCCAATTGTGACATCTCAAGAAATTGAAAACCTCATTTTGTTTAATAGCAGAGTTACTTTTGGATAGGAAAACAAAAGTTATATCATATGAGCTGTATGATCAGGCCTGATTCCCATATATTTCAGAAATGGGAAATAACTGTCTTTTAATGAATTTTCTCACATCTCAGACATGAAACAAATGAAGTACTTTTTCCCAGTTAAAAGACTTGTGAAATTAAAAAAAAAAAAAAAGTGGCCATGATATCCTTTTTTGTAATCCAGGATCTTAAGCTTTAAAGATAAATGCCAAATTATCACTAGATCTGTAATAATGCTGCAATAACTCTGAACTGAAAATACTTTTGATTCTTAATTTCTGCTGTTCTTTCCACCAAGGTTTTACTGCCGTACAAAATTAATGACTCCTATTTTCTTCTTTTCATTTGGTGCATCCCTGTAGTATTCATTTGGTTCATTAGTAAATCAGTTCAACTGCTGAATCATTTCCTAGAATCATAGGAAAAATACCTAAGCTGAGGTTTAAAACCATACATTGTCTCTCAAGGAAAAAAACCCTAACCCCCAAAAACAACCTAAAAGGCACATTTCACTTTTACTCTTTTGTGTAAGGCTTGCCAGATGTCCTGCAGACCTTAGTTAAACGTGCTAAGAATAAAATGCATACTGATATACCTGGGGTAATAAATAATTGCTTCATGTTGTTATGGCTGTTTTTTTAATCAATACTTTTGTCTCTCAGATTTTCTTGATAATATTTTGATGGATGCTTGCTAGATTCCAATGGCAGCCAGCATGTATTTTCACCAGAAGAATGGGCCAGCTGAAAACCTTTTTGGTGAGAGGGAAAAAAAAAATCAAATAATTGACTCCAGCCAATGCCAGCTGGCTTCATCAAAGACAGTTACTCAAAATCCCAAATCTAGTTTTCTGCCACCGTTGTGAGCTATTCCTTCTGTGTAGCAGATTTCACCCTAACTGTTCCAATTTAAAGTCACTGGTCATCACTACTAAAATACAAATGACTGCTGTAATCCTGAGTATTTATTTTCTTCAGTTTGTAGTTTGTGGGGCAGTTCAGTAGGTATAATGGATTCACAGAATCATCAAACAATTGTTTTTTTCCTGGATCCTTCTTCTAAGGCATCTTTTACAGACCTCCCCCCACCCCCGCCCCATCCAAATAACATAAGTTAAAAAAGTTTAAGCAGGTATGTTAGATAATATACTTTTATTTCTCTGAGTTACTCCTTACAATCAATGGTCTTCCCTTATGAAAGTAGGCTGTATAACAAAGAATCCTCTACAGGAATGCATTTTAATCTGCTGTTAATGAATACTGTGATATAGAAAGATAGGAATAGAAATTTGTTAGTTCCTTCCTTTGGTAATTATGGAGATTGAGCCTTCTAATCTAGTTTCCTGTTACATTAATGTAATACCTGTTTCCTCTGGAAATTTACCCTTTAGATGACGGTTTTAAAATACCAGTTAGTGCAGTCTTTTATTTCACATGACTTTAATTACCCTCTTGAGAATGACACTCATTGTTTGTTCATATGTAGACCATTACTGTAGGTGCAGCAGTGCTGTCATTAAGTAGAAATCAAACTTGTGTTTTTTCATTAGTTGTGCATATACAAATACGGTCCTGCTTCCCTGCTGAAGCAGGGTCATCCCAGAGCACATGGCACAGGATTGCATCCAGACAGTGCTTGAATATCTCTAGTTAGGGAGACTCCACAACCCCTCTGGGCAACCTGTTGCAGTGCTCAGTCACTTACACAGTAAAGAAGTTCTTCTTCATATTCATGTGGAGTTTCCTGTGTTCTAGTTTCTACCCACTGCCTCTTCTCCTATTGCCTGGCACCACCACGAAGAGCCTGGCTCCATCCTCTTGGCATGCCCCCTTCAGATACTTATATACATTGAAAAGGTCTTGTTCCTTTGTCATATTTAATGTGCAGGATTGCATGCTTTACTGTATTTTGATGTTGCACAAAGGATTGTTAGAAAATACAAAAAAGAAAATTATTTTCACAGGGTGAAGATTTTAAACCTGTAAGTTTATGTTATAAAGCCCAAGAAGTATGTCTTCTTTCAAGAGAAGTACATGTGATGAAAGACATCTAATCAAAAGCCAAGGGATTTCAAAGACAGCTTCTTAAATAGTGTAGGACTGTGGAAAATAATGGTATAAAAGCATTTTAAAAAAGGAGTAAATTTCAGAGGCATTCAGAGAAAAACATTGATTAGAAGTTCCTTATATGAAATGGAGGACCCCAAGTAAAGCAATCATTTATTAAAAATTTCAATATGCATACCAAATCAGTTGTTACTGGAACATTTATCTGAGTTGGGGTCTTGTGAGATATGAAATGTTAGCTTCAAGTTTTCCTGTCTTCTGAAATGTGGCAAATCTCTAACGATGTGACATCAGTCAGTTGTGGTAAAAGGGCAGAGCAGAAGGCTGCTGGTGTTTTGGAATGCAAATGGATTAACCAGATAATGTTCCCATCATGGGAATATGCTTGCTTTCTTTTGGAGGTCCCAGGAATTTTGCTTAACAAAGAATGTCAAGCGAAGAACGAGAATTCTTTGTTACTGTTAAAAGCATTTGGAAACTTTATTTTTCAGTCCTCCTTCCTAGTTGCTTGCCTAGATTCATCATCTTGATTACCTATCTGTTCCTCTCACAGTCTGTGAGCAAATACAAATAATGTAGTTAACTGCCGTGCTTCCCAGTGAGTTATTTTTCTGTTCTTGGTCCTTGGCGTTTTTATTTCCAGTGCCAGCATCTAGCCTGTGTTTATAAATCTGCTCCTCTTGCCCATCCTCCTATGCTGTAGATTGGGCTCTTTTCTTCTTCTGATTGCCACTCATACCGTTTGCACCTTGCTCATTATCGGTTTACATTGGCAGAGGAAGGACAAGGGGCATTCCATAACACAGTGATAAATTAGAGTATTATGCTTAGTAAAAGCAAACATCCTGGGAACAGGGAGGTGTATCAAAATGATTGTTTTGTATATTTTTTTAGCATCACTTTGATTTATGCCTTCATCCTCAGCAGTACTCCAGCATACTCTTTGAAAAGCTGGCAGCCCATGGGTTGGACAGGTGCACTTTTTGTTGGGTTAAGAACTGGCTGGATGGCTGGCCCCAGAGAGCTGTGGTGAATGGTGCTGCATCCAGTTGGCATCTGGTCACTTGTGGTGTCCCCCAGGGATCAGTGTTGGGCCCATTCCTGCTTAATGTCTTTCCTGATGATCTGGATGAGAGGATCAAGCCTAGCATTAGCAAATTCATGGACGATACCAAGTTGGGTTGGAGTGTCGATCTGCTGGAGAGTAGGAAGACTCTGCACAGGGACCTGGACAACCTGGATAGATAGGCCAAGACCAACAGTATGAGGTTCAACGAGATCAGGTGCTGAGTCCTAGCCTTTGGCCACAGCAACACCCTGCAGTGGTACAGGCTGGATCAGAGTGGCTGGAAGGTGGCCCAGCAGAGAAGGACCTGAGGGTGCAGATCAATAGCTGCTGAACATGAGCCAGGACTGTGCCCAGGTGGCCAAGAAGGCCAATGCCATCCTGGCTGGAATCAGAAATAGTGTGGCCAGCAGGACTAGGAAAGTGATTCTTCCCCTGGACTGCACCCCAAGTCCTATGTTCAGTTCTGGGCCCCTCAATTCAGGGAAGACACTGAGGTGCTGGAGTGAGTCCAGAGAAGGGCAGTAAAGCTGGTGTAGGGTCTGGAGCACAATTCTGTCAGGAGCGGCTGAGGGAGTAGGAGTGATTAGCCTGGAGAAAAGGAGGCTCAGGGGAGACCTCAAAACTCTCTACAAGTACCTGAAAGGAGGTTGTAGCCAGGTGGGCGTTGGCCTCTTCTCCCAGGCAACCAGTGACAGGACGAGAGGACATAGTCTTAAGCTGCACCAGGGGAGGTTTATGAAGAATTTCTTCACAGAAGGTAATTAGATGCTGGAATGGGCTGCCCAGGGAGGTGGTGGAGTCACCGGCCCTGGAGGTGTTTAAGCTGAGTTCAGCACTCAGTGCCATGGTCTGGTTGACAGGGTGGTGTTGGGTCATAGGTCAGACTTGATGACCTCACGGGTCTTTTCCAACCTCATCGATTCTATGATTGTGTGAAAAAAATTAATTATTGTAACAGCAGAAGAAGTCTTAAAAGATTTGCAGCTCTTCCTCTTGCATAGTATGTTATTTCTCAGTATTTGTGAGAAATTACTGCTAAGTATTTTCAATGAAGTGTTTGTGTATAAATACTTGATCATATGTGGTAACAGGCTTTGGTCTAAAACATTCCAATGGTTTAGGAACTACCAAGCTTCAAGTGAGCAGTCAGGGCTCTGCGAAAGATGGGACGGATGGTAATTAGAAAATAAAATGAAGATTATATTTTAATAATAGCAGGCTAAGCTTATTTGCAGTTTTGTTTCGTGAACTATTTGCAGCATGGTTGGCACTGCTTAATAAAAGACAAGAATAGGAATGAAAAAGACCTGTTGAGGTGAGAATGCCTGTATTACATTGTGCTACTGCAGGGATTTATATGAGAAGACTGAAACTGGGGTGAGTTATGAGTATATTTGCACTGTGTTTAAGACTGTACCCTAACTTCCTCAGGTTATTGGAATGATTTACATCTGCTGTGAAATAAATTCTAGCTGTGTTTTCCACAGAGTGTACACTTCATAAAGTATAGGGTGAGGCATCAAGAGATCTGAATTCATGTTAAGTACCAATTTCCTTTGTGATTGCTGAGATGCTCAACCATTTAGGCATACTCTCCCTTTCTATAAAAGAGAAAATAACTGAAAATACTTGTTTCATAGTAAAATGAAAAAACGTTGGAGAGAAAAATACGCGTGTCTTAATGGGAACATTTTTAACATATTGGTAACATACTGCAGAAAACCTTGGCAGTTTTCTCAGTGTCAGCTAGTTATTATCTTTCATGTGTGCACTTTCAGCAAGAAGACCTGCGTTATAACAGTGAACAATCATCGTTTTTCTTTCCTTGACTTGCTTTGCTAAGCAAAACTCTTGGGACCTCCAAAAGAAAGCAAGTATGTTCATGTGATGAGAACAGCATTTGGATAATACATTTACATGATCCTTCTGCAAATATCCAGTGTTTGCTTTATGGTCTTTTATTCTTAGAAAAATACATTAGTTTTTCATATATTTAGTTTTTATTATATACTTATACATCTGTATTGAAGTTATCCATTAAGACACCAGTGAAGAGTTAAAGCAGTATTTAAAACCTGGTCAGTGGTGCTTCTTTTTCTTCCAGAGATCAGTCCCACTGCTCAGACTTTGAATCTGCCTGGAAGTCAATCTCTAGTTCTCTGGAGGTTTTATATGCCAGTTCAGGGTGAAAAGGGCTTGAGATCCTTTCTTTTGAATTCTGCTTTGTTTTTTGTGCAGCACTGGGGTCTTACTGATTGCTTGGCAATGATTTCTATTTTTTTTTTCCCTTGGAGTTTTTTTTTTTTGGTTGGCTGGGTTTTGGTGGTTTTTTTTTTCCCGAAGTTATGGGACAGCTGCAGTGTGTAATTTCCATATGCTCCAAAGAAACCAGAAGTCTGAAAAAATACTAGTGTAACTTCTTATTTTCTCATCGTTGTAGAGGAGGAAGCAAATAGCATTCATCTGCTCTAGAAAGAGAGGCTCAGCCTTTCTTCCTCTTCTTCCGATATGGCTGCAAGTTACAGTAACTAAGACAGGAAGCTTTTTCTTCAGCTTCTAAGAAGAAGATCTAGGAAGGGAGGAGCAACTCCAAAGTGAGGTCCTTACTAGAAATTATGAATTTAAATTTCAGTATCATATTTTAGGTTGAAGGAACTAGGAGGCACCAGCTTTGTTACTAATGACAAAATGTTCTTTGAGCTCTGAATGCTGTTATGAAACTTAAGAAAAGATCATGAGCTTTTGGGACTAGGGCTAAACCAACTTGCTGGGAGCCTGGTGCAGCTGGTGCTGAATCCTTTGTTCTTTAAGCCTATTTTGTTACAAAAGTGCTGAGAGGCCTCCAAAGAGTGTGATGTAATGGGATGCTGTTGCCTTGCTTGACTCCGTCACTGGGTTCGTTTCCCTCAAGTTTTTGCAATTTTCTGTATTTTGTGGCAAGCCCGTCTCCAAACTGTGCTGGGTCCTTGTAAAACAATTATGTTTTGAAGTGAAAGTGTGTGTATGAGTGTAGGAAACACCTAAGAATAAGGTAATGCTTTCTGTCTTGTCAGGGATCGATCTTTACCTTTGTTGTCCAAGGGTATTTGAAACTCCATCCAGATTTATCTCTGTTTCATTGCCCTTGCTCAAAACTGGTCTCACAAATAAGGAAGCCAGTGAAGATAATGGCTGTCTAGTCTGTGTTTAACTTTATAAATGCAGACTCTGGTGCCTAGATGACACAGTATCTGCCACATTTCATATTGAGGAAAGTTGAAATAGCTATCCTTCCTTTGTTTTCCAAATGCAGACTTTTTGTTGTTTGTTCCTTTTTTTGTTAGTGACAAACTTCATCCTCAGAATTCAATGCTCTTATTTTTGCTTCTCCCAATAAGAAGTATTAATAGATAATGTAGCAATTCAGGTATGACGCATTGTTCTTTGCATATAAAAATATAAACTTCATACAACATTGTGCCATCACTTGCTAAGAAGCCCAGGGCCTCTTGCAAAGGACTATGTCTGTCCCAGGATCTCCTGTACCTGGCCAGCTGGGAAGGAGCTGACTTCCCAAGGACACATCGTGTTGCATCCCTTGCAGCAGTTCTTCCATGCTCCCTGACGTAGGAATCCCCAGTTGCATCTGTATTTGCCCCCTGCACTCCAGGTTTGGGGCAGCTTTCAGCAGCTCATGATCACCTCTAAGAGTGTGTTTACATGGTGCTTATTCACCAGAACTTGCATTTCAGAAAGTGAATCTGTGTAGTAGAGCTTGGAACTCACCAGTTTATGTCTCCATACTAAGGCAGCTGAAAACACATCTGAAATGTTTGTCTGATAGGTTTGGATTCTGCAGGAAAATCATTCTGCTTGGGTGTTAGTTATACAGCACACCAATGCAACAGAATTAAAACTGAGCAAAATAGTGGAATCATATATATTAAGACAAAAATGACTTTCAAGGTCACTGCAATGCAGATGACAGTTTTTTCTTGAAACATGAGTACAGAGGCTGTCATGGTGATAATTGTGGGTTATCTGCCTTACTATCCAGTCACCTGTTATTGTTTTTTTTTTCCCTAGGAGTTTGCATTTGTTGCTTCTCTTCATACCTTTATTAACTTTTATGCATGATTTTTAAGGCATTTAGCAGCTTCAGCAAGCCATAGTGTGATTTGAAGAGATTTGTTGAGATGCCTAGGTTGTTAATCTGAGTTTAATACAATATTAAAGAGAGTAACTATAAGAGTTGTAAATAGTCAAGAGAGATTATGTTGAAAAAGAGACTGCATATTTTTGCCTACATGTAAAGAGTGTTTTCTGGGAAGCATTTTGAGAGGTTGTTCAGGTAATTATTTTTAAGGTAGTCAGTTAGAAGAGAACCAAATCTTTGCTTACAGCTTTTTTTTTGCTTATGTAAGCAAGTTCAATCTTTACCTAATATATTTTTTTATACTTTTGAAAGCTCTCTGTTGAAAAGTGCAAGGATTAAATAAAAAAATCTGAAGAAAACTGCTCTGCAGAAGCATTACTGTCACTTCATATGACAGACCAAAATCACTAAATGTATCAAGTTTGAAGTAATACCAAATCTCATAGATGATGCTGATGAAAGGCAGTTACTACTGTGGTAAATTCCACTAATGCACAGGAGAATATGACCAGTAACTCTAGAATTGAGAATCCTTTTTCTTTTATGCAGACTCTTTTTCCTGGGGGGAAGAAAATAGGGGAAGAAAAACAAAAGCCTGGAGACTGTAAAGTCCATACAAAGCAAATGACTTCTTTTTTTCTTTCCAAAAGCATCATTCAGACAGTGGGAGTAAGAGGTATATAATGCCTTTGTACCTGGCAGCCATTTGATGAACAGGCTATCATTATTTCTGTTAAACTCTTGCAAGTCTTCTGCTGGAGTCTGAATGTGTAATTTTGAGCCTTTGGCAGGAGAAGATGCCAGTTTCCCTTTTGCTTCCGAATTCAAACAATGACTGTGGGCATTCAGGAAGTTTTGCTGTATTACGTAAGAGCTTTTGTTAGGCCTCCCATACAGACTCCCCATCGTTTCAAATTAGTTGAAAATACACTGGCATTGCCTATTCCAAACAAAGTCAAACCAGGGAAAACACCCAACAAGAAAATCAAAACAAAAAAATCCTCCTAAAAAGACCCACAAATACCAAACAAAAAACCACTCAGAAACTGGAACAAATGTTCATAACTTTGAGTGGTGAGACATGGACTGCGTGTTTTTTCTTCTTGTGTTGGTGTTTTTTGCATTCCTGTGTAGAGACATGCTTAAAAAATGCCATCAGCATGTGTGCACTGACTAAGTTTGAGTGTTTTCCTCCTTGCATAGGAGCAACTCTTGACAAGACTGAAGACACCTGTTGTTTAAGGATGACTTTTTTAGTGTTTCGGTGTGGGGACTTTTTGGTTTTTGTTTTCTGTTTGAGGCAGGCATGTCCTACATGGGGTGATACTCCTGTATTCTTGTTTTCTTTACACCTCTGTGCATCTCTTGTATTTTTTCTGTACTGCATATTCTGAACCCAAGAAATTTGGCATCATCAGAAAACTCTGACGTGTACAAAATTTAAACTTGCATTTCGGGTGCAACAGGCAGATTGTTTCCATGTGGGGCATGTACAGTGATTTCTGTAACATAAGTAATTATGAGTAAGATACAAATTTGGAGGCCACCTAATCTTTCAGTGTGATGTCTGCTAGGTAACACCTCCCCACTCGCTGTACACAGTTGATTGTGTAGTGACTCCTCACTGTTTAAGGTCACAAAAAGACCTTAAAAGGTCCTCTAACTTAGGAGTTTAGGGCTATAAACAAACAGTGGTTTAAACACTTGCACCCTTAGGATTTATCTCTCTGATCCAATTTTTCTAAAAAGCACTCTTGTGTGACTGAAAATGTTCTAATTTCTGGAGTTCAGGTGGTGGTCCTGTAGTTTTCCCAACCGTTTTCAGTAGCTGCTGTCTACAGGCAGCCTGGCTTTGTGGACTAGGCCAGAAGATACATGATATTTGATGGTAGGATTGTATGCTGAAGGTCTGGCTCTTTCTCATCAGTGAGAGTGTGCCCAACTGGCTTAACTCCTCCCTCAAGCACTAACAATGCGCACTTGAAATTTGGTTTAACAGTGACAAAGTTGCATTGATGTTGACATTTGTCTCCGTGTCAGCACTCAGATCCCTGTTCTATTCTAATGTGATAAGAGAGACAATTTTTAGTATTTTCTTTAGACATCGAATGTGATTGTTCATTTGTAGCTGTTTCTCATGATGTTGTTGCAGTAATTTAAAAAAGCCTTAAGAATCTTTTTTCCCCATCTACTCTGAATATTGCTGCAGGATATTGAATTCTGTTCCTGTTACCTTAGTAAATATTTTTTGGAGAGGTTTTGATCAATCATAACTTTCTGGTTGTCCTCCAGCTGCTCACTGTTTTGCAGATCTCTCACTTCTGCAGTTGTTTATTTTGAAAACTAGAAATAAAGACCACTGAAATTCCATTAGCAGTGTCCTATTTTGCTCTCCATTTCCCTCTTGATGCGTTTACTTCGTCTGAGGATGACTCAAAAAAGCAGTTTTGTAACATTTAACTCTTGCATTACTATTGCCCATCATGCAACTCTTTTCCAATGCACGTGCTCTCCTCCTGCCGTGCTGCCAGGCGGCGCTGGGCTCCAGCCTTACGGGAGCCACATCCTCTTTGTGCCTGCAGGATGTGTCATTCTCTTCCTTCTTTTTTTTTTTCCCCCCCCTTTCCTTCTGGGTAATACTTAGAAGCTCCATTTTATTTCCAGACTGATATTCAGAAAAGCATGCATAATTGAACAGTGCAGTCTAAAAGGTTAGAAGTGCAAAAGTTATTTTTAAGCATCTGTTTTCTGGTTCAGACTTAATGATATGTGAAGCATGTTTTTCAGGACAACTCTGGTAGGATGGTTTGTTGTGAGGAAAGGCTGATCATAAACTACTGAAAGTGATGATTCCTTTCACATAACGTTTTCTATTCAGCAGTGTGGTGAATTATGTAAAAGTTTATATAACACTGTATTAAAAAATTGCTAGTTTGTTATTTTTGCAGTTTTCTTCCCCTCTTGAGATATAAGGAAGGGTTCTTCCTTGACTGGATTAGAGACACACAGGCAACCATTGCTTGGAGAACACTGTTTGATGGCTACTGTAGAAATTTAAAAGAGAGATGCACCCTTGTTTTAAAACAAAACCAAACCAAAACCCCCACAAACTAGTAAGAGATTTGTTGTCAGACATAAGAAATGTGTGATTTATTTATTGCTAAAAAATACAAATAAATGTGAATTTCAGTTTTCAAATTTGCATTTCATAATTACTTCGTAGACTTTTTCTGAAGCTCCCCTAGATTTTGTTTCCCAAGGTAAAAGGCCAGGAAAAAAACTCATTCATGAAAGTCGTAAACCTTCGTATTTCAGGATGAAAGACAAGCTGTACATTAAAAAAAAAAAATCAGGTGCATATAGAAAAAGAAAGACACCTTTGGCTAATGTATTTAATTGAATTTATTCTGTTCTTTATATGTCATATTTTGTTTTTATTATAAAATGCCTGAGACTTTTTAATGTTGTGTCCAGGGGGGTAGCAGGATGTCTACAACAGAGTGTCCATTTTAAGAAGAATACTGTGATGGTTTGACCCTGGGTTGATGTACAGTTGTTTAGACCAATAACGCTTCTCGAAATCTACATGTTTAAGTTGGGGGGAAGCCCGGGAAATTTCTCTTCCTTCCAGCCCTTGGACAGGTAACGGGGCTCTGGCCGGGCCGGGCCGGACTTGACTGGGCCTGACCACTTGGCCCTGGCAGGGGCTGGGGCCATGGCCCTGCTCTGTCTTGGCCCAGCAGGGGCCAGCCTGCGGCTCTGTGAGGGCCGGGATGACCCCCTGCCTTCTCCGGCCGAGACCAGCTCCTGGCCGCTGCCCGGCAGAGAGCATGTGACCAACAGAGATAAGTTCTAGCTGCAAACCCAGGCTCCAGGTAAGATTAACCCTTTCTGAACTGTAAATTCCCCAGAAGAGATGACACCTGCAAACATCAATCATCTCCCAGGTCAGAGGAAAGGGAAAGGCAAAGGCACGTGAATAGATACCATGATA
>VZRQ01010551.1:116762-315154 GCA_013397975.1 Machaerirhynchus nigripectus | reverse complement strand
TTTCACATGCCAGCAGAAAACCACCCCGGGCGGCTGTTGTGCTGTGACGTGGAAGCCACGAGAAAACTCCTTCTTGTGGAGAAGCCCCATAGCATGGGCAAAAGAGATTCCTCTCCGTAGGTGAACTGATGAAAGAGTATTATATAGGTGGTAAACTGACTGAAATAATCTCAAGTTTGTGCCTTTATGTGTGACTGGGATGAGGGAGGAGGATGGGGGGAAGAGAAGTGTTCTGAAGGTGTATTTTGACTCTTATTAGTACTTTTTCTTTTAGTTCTGTTAGTAAACTTCTTTATATTCTTTAAGTTTGCAGCCTGCTTTGCATTCCTCCTAACTCTTATCTCACAGAAGGTAAGAAATGCGAACAAACCCACTACACTAAATTGGTGTTTCTGCCCAGTTTCAAACTGAACCCGCTACAAATATGTTTTTAATAAAGGTTACAGATCTGCAATTTAATGAATTTCATGATATACTTCCATAGCAGAAGAACTAAGAAATTATGATTTTTATTTTTGGACATGCCTTTTGTGTCCAAGATTCAAAGAGAATCTTGTCTTCACTGAATAGGATAAGTACGTAAAACATGTATCAATAACTTCAGAGTTTAAGACTATATTTTCCCTATGAGTAGGCTTTTGGGGTTTTTGCAGTTAAAAGTTCAGAAGAACCAACATATATATAAGGGCAATATATGATAGATTCATGGGATCAGTAAGGTTGGGAAGAGTCTCCAAGATCATTTAGTCCAACAATATTCCTGAGTGCCACATCCCATATCTTTTGAACACTTCCAGGGATACTCTTGTTTCTTATCAAATTGTAGAAAGCTTTTACCCCTTACTAAAGGTTTGCGTGGAGAGGGACAGGCACGAGTATTGAGGGATATATATTATACAAGAGCCATTCACTAATATTACGTTGTAAAATAAGAATTGAATTTGCCTAGACTTTTCTACAGATAAGCAGAATGCCCAATCATTTTTTTCCTCTAAATGAAAGTTTTATGTAAATTGTGAATGTAAGTGCCTCTTGCTGACAGTTGAGGACCTTTTATAGTTTGAGCTTTGCCTTAGATTGACAGGAGACAGCCCTAGGTTTTTTACTGACCCCAGAGCTTTGCTCACATGAACACTTGGAGAAAGCTGATCTGGTAGAGGATGAATGGTTCGTTGCTGTTACTCTCTTTAGCCTTAGCAGCGTGCAGGTAAGGTGATATTTTCTTTTGCTTTGCACAGACTATCTTGGCAGTGTCTCCCTATCTGTCCCTCTGCCACCCTGGGGCTCACACAGCCATGGTGCCATCAGTGTGGAGGAGGAAGAGGAGGAAGAGGAGGAGGAGCGTACATGTGGTGGATGTAGTGAGCTGTGAGCTGGCCCATGTGGTCTCTTTTCTGGAGACAGTTGATAAGTAGTGTGGAAAGAGTTCCAGTGCCAGGCAACACCAGCATTGGGCTAGGAAAACCGCCTTTTAAATTTTATTTTTTATTTAATGTCCAGGCTGCTTGGTGAAGTTTGGCAAATGAGACTCAGAAGACTGTGCTGGTTTCCTGGTGAGGCATGCTGGCTGTTCTCAGATTTCTTCTGCTTCAGGGATCAAAGATAATGCACATCTCACTTGGCCAGCCTTCTTTTGTTAATACCTTTTCATTAAGACTATATTGTTTGCCATGCTAGGTGGATTTCTAATTCAGCAAATGAAGCACTTATGTAAGCTTTGTGTGCTAATGCATCATCTAGGAACAATGTGGACTGCTTTCACAGAGAAGCAGTTCTGCATTTTGTTTGTGTTTCTTCTAGGATGAGAATGCTGCTGAGAAATAACATGATATTTCTTTAATTCACTTGGATGTAAATTGCTTTGGAAGAAGGAGGATAGCAACAACCTGCAATTGCTAAAGAAAAAGGGAAAAAATGTGAAAGAAAAATATTTTTAACAAGAATTGAGGGTTTTAATACATTTCTCTAAAAATAGCTTAGATAAAGTATGTCATTCTGCTCTATTTCAGTCACATTGGTTTGTTTCATAGATTTGTTTTTAGTTTCAGTTCCTTCAGGCAGAGAAATTTAAGAAACATGAGATCATTGCATCTCTGAAGGTAGACTACCCCGAGGCTTGCAGAGCCTTGGAAACTCGGTTACCATAACGCCTGTATCCCCCATGGGAAAGCTTTTGGGTGGTTGAACTAAAATGGCCTGTGATGTGGAATGTTGTTTTTGACTCTTAAGAAGATAAAGTGAAGGTAGAAGGAGGTGGTGGCATGTAACAATAGTCTAAACTTTAAACCAAAGCTGAAGAAAGAACAGCCCCACTAATTTCAGCAACCTTTTTTGGGGAAAAAAAGGTTTAATAAAGCTAGAGTAGCTACAAAAATTTTGTATTTGCTTTCGTAAATTACAGTCATAAAATCATAAACCAGCCCGGGTTGGAAAGGACCTTGAAAAATTATCTGGTCCAACCTTTCTTGGGAATGGGAGCCTAGATGCAATTATCTACCATCCTCTCTAATCTCATCTTGAAAACCTCCAGTAATGGGATCTCTATCACATCCCTGGAAAGAGGCTGTTGCACGCAATGAACATTCTCACTATAAAAAATGTGTATCTTATGCTGAGGTGAAACCACTCTTGGTGTAGTTTGTACCCTTTCCCCTTTGTCTTCTGCATGTGGCTTCTTTGAAGAGAGAGCCTCCATCCTCTTTGTAGCTACCCATTACATACAGGAATACTGTTGTGAGGTCCTTCCTGACCCTTCTGTTTTCCAGGGAGAAAAGGCTTAATTCCTTCTGTCTTTTCTCAAAGGGCATGTTCTATAACCCTTTGGTCATTTTATGGCCTTTCTTTGGACCCTCTCTGCTCTGTCTGCATCTTTCTTGCATTGTGGGGATGAGAACCGGGTATGATACTGCAGGTGTGGCCTGAGAAATGCTGAGCAGAGTGGGATGATCACATCCCTACCTCTGCTAGTAAATCCCCTGTGGATCCAGCCCAGTATTCAATCCTTCGCTGCAGTGACACACTGCTGACTCACGGTCAGCTTTCTGTCCACCAAGACCCCCAGGTCCCTTTGAACACAGCTGTTCCTTATCTGTATAAATCCTATCCTGTCCTGGGCTCTTTGTTTATGTTGTCCCAAGTGCAGGACCTTGCACTTGTCTGTTAAATGTCGTACTGTTCTTGCTACTCCACTCTTCCAGTCTGTCCAGCTCCCTCTACGATGGCTCTCCCTTCTGACGTGTTATGAGCAAACTTGGTGAGGGCATTTTCAATTCCGTCATCCCAATGATTTTTGAAGGTGCTGAACAGTATTTACCCCTGAGGGATGACTTGTGACAGGCTGCCAGCCTGAGTAAAAACCCATGATCACCACCCTCTGAGTCTGACCTGTGAGTCTGTTTCCAGCCCATCTTGCAGACAGCTCATCCCATCTGTATCTTGCCAGTTTGTCGAGGAGAAGGCTGTGGGAAACAGCACCGAATTCTTTGCTGAAGTCCAGGTGAACAACATCCTGTTCTTCTCCCTGTGTCGGCAGAAGAGATTATTTTGCTGTAGAAGCTGATCAGGTCAAATGATGTGGTTTGCCCTCGGTAAATCCGTGGTAGCTTTTCCCAATCACTTGCTTTATTAGGTTCATTACATCTACTTGTTTTGTGACCAAGCTGAAAGCCCTCAGGTTGAATGATGTTTACAGTAAAAAGGATTGAGAAAAATTACCTTGGAAATTAGGCTGTGAAAGTTAAAATGATTCAGGGTTGGTAAGGCTCTTTAACCTTCTCTACAGTTCTTTCTTTTTTAAAGCTCCTTATTAAAAATAAAGGAAGATTTCCAGAGTGTGCTTGATATAAAATAGACTGGCTCACCATGAAGTAATGCTGTGTGGCACCTACTGAGCAGAAGATAATGATGTTTCAATATATCATAGGAAAAAATACCTAGATGTTAAAAGCAGAATATATTACATGTGTTCAGTAAAAAAAGGACTCGATGATATTTTAAAAAAATACCAAAGTGATCGCAAAAAAATTTCCTATTTATTATAGCAAGCAGGTGTCTGGCATGCAAGGTAATTTAGCATTCGAATCAGGGTAGTTTTAGGAGAAGCACCTGCATAAGAAATAGCAGATTTAAAAAAAAATCTTTTAAGGCAAAGAGAAGCTACTTAAAAGATGAAACAGTGAACCAAAGTAACTGTCCATAGTGGATAGAAGATCTTCTTATGTGTTTTCATCTTGCACAAATAAAATCCTTTTAACTGTTACTGTGCTTATTATGAACACAGGGATATATATTAGATTATTAGTTGTTGTATCTCTTGGTTTTGTTCTTTATTCTGTCCCAGGGAGTTAGCAAGAATTCTTTTTATTGGCTAGATGAGGGACTAAATGAACAAAAATCATTATTCTCTGTTTTTTTGGAGAAAGCTTGTTTTCTTGGCAGACTTGACTAGATTCCATATGGGAGTGAAACAAACCTCATTGTTTTCCATTTGATTGAGGTCTAACTCTTGTAGGATAATCAGTACCATTTGAATAAAAGTCTTGTGCAGAGATGTTTGCTTTTCAGGCAAAGGAAAACTGCTAAGCCCTTTTCCAAGTATCAGATGTGCTCAGGAAGTTGCGTAGTTTTCTCTAACTTCCAAAGTGAACCAGCTGTGTCTGAGGTACATGGTCATGAATTTTATGCAGCTGGGTTTGAAAATTGGTCTGGTGTCATAGGACCCTCTTGTGGTTTTTTGGAAAGGGAGTGAATTCTCTCCACAGCCAATTTCCACTTGGTTTTATGTTCCACTGGAAATTTTGATTTATTTTCATTAGGGGATTGATAAAGATGCCACTAATAACAAATACGACTGCGTAGTTGAAAATGTGACACTGATAACATTTTGTATTTTGTTACCACCATTCAGAATGTCCTTTACAAATTTTTCTCAGGCTTGTCCTTATTTCATTTAGGTGAGCTAGAGAAATTCTTTGTTCTTTATAAACCTTTGGTAATGGAGTGGACAAAATATTTAGTATTCTGTTGTTCCTCTTCCCAGAGACTTTCTCTAGTGAGAAATTATATTAATAAGTGAAGCAACTGGGACTTGGAGAGAAGTCCCAGAATGGGTTAATTTGAATCCTGTGCTCTACTTCCCGGGATGTAATGGTTTTAGGAATCTGCTGAAGAATTGTTCCTGAAAAAATAAAAATGATAGTGTATTCTCAGTCTTCGAACTGTGAAAAGCATCTAGGAGAGGAGACAGTGGTGCTGCTTCACTGTAAACATCCAACAAAAAGACTAACTACTTTTCTAATGATTTTCAAGAAGCATTTGTGGCTACCTCTTTTCCTGGGAGTGATGGGTAGGACCTCCAGGACAAAGCAAGTGTCTTGAAAGATTTCGTTGAAAATCTTTCATGTAACATTAAGAAAAATCTGTTTGCTTCCTGTATTGTTTCATTTCCAGTTGTAATGTTTTATGTTGTATGACTAATATTGTAGTTACAGAAATAGGAAGAAACCAAGCTTGTTGGAAATGTATTTTCTAGAGTTTAACATGAGTGACCCTTGTTTTCCCTTCAAACTTCTGAAAAGGTTTGCAGTAACTCTTTCTGGGACAGAATTAACTATGGTTCTGAAACTTCAACAAAGATGCAAAATAATGTGAACTAAGGTGAAACATGGGATCACATTTTAATTATCCTCCTCGCTTTGTTCCCAAAAGCAGGTATTTAGTTCTTACATTTCTTCTGTGTGTTTAGTGATACCAAACTTGCAAAGCTTGATGTTCTCTTGAAAAGGTGAGGTGTGTGAGACCAAAGCCTTTTGTATGCTACAGAGATTAAGTAGTGATTCTGTTCTTTGCAATGATGAGAAACTCTGTTAGTTCAGTCTTACTGTGATTTTTATTGAGCTTCATTTGATGGATTTGCCCCTGCTTGAACATGGAAAGTGATTTTGCATTTACATTGAATTTTGTTTTACATAATCCCTGTTGCGGCAGGTTCTCTTTTGATGCTATAAACCACATGGATTATAATGGATTATTACTTACTGCACAGTATTTTGGTGTATGCCAAAGTCCTGAACCACAGAGTTTATATTTTTAGAAAATACCTGATATTACTGTAAGATTACTACTTGTGATTGTGGAGAGCTTTGGCTTTTTAATGGTACTCCTGTATTTACTCCTCTAAATCATTCTCCTTCTCTCATCATGTGCATGTGCTCTTCCAAATTAACTCAAGGGTGCTTATGAGAACTTAATTATGAGATGAATGAACTTTGAAGCTAGCTACTACTCCTGTCTAGTAGCACTGCAACACACGTGCCCAGGAGCGGCAGAGCAGCACTTCCCCGCGAGCGCTTCACACGCAGCAGTGCCTTGTGACTGGACCAGGGTTGCTGCATTTCCTCGGCTTTGAGTGGGCTGCAGCTCTCCTGTTTCCTACACCTCCTGGTCTCTGTTGCCCATCTGCAGACACAAGGGCCTTACAAGGTAGGCAGTCAAGAAGGTTTTTCTTACCCTGCCAGCTGTTCATGGCAAAGCACATCCTAACCTGGAGCTCAGGTGTATTAGCCCCCAGTCTGAGGTAATTTGTCTAGCTTGGCATAGTAATGGGTTGAGTGAGTTGTTAGCAAAGGATGATTTGTTTCATTTTCTTTGTCTAGAGCCCATGCCTGTCTCTCCCTTTAATGTAAAATGGAGTGCAGGAAGTCAGGATCAGCAAAGTGAATCCCAGCCCCTTCATTCATGTTTCTGTGCTCCTTTAAGCATGAGTGTTACCTTTCAAAGCAGTCAGTCCTTACCTTCAGTGGTGTCAGAGAAATACAGATGCAGGTAGAGCCATAGAATAGAAATGGTTGTAGGAAAAGGGACATGCAAGGTCCTTTCAGTGATTTGCAAAAAAAAAGGTTTTTTGTCTCAAAGAAGCATGATACAAATCTTGCTTAAATTAACTGGGTTCACCAATTCTGTGTGGGTTCATTCTTTACTGGTTTTGGACTAACAAAACATTTCCTGGATCCTATTTTTTATTTGGTTGTTTTTAAGACTGGAATCATATCATGTAGCTGGGGCTGTAGTTTTTGGTATTGCTTGTTGTTTTTACATCTTTTGTTTATAATAAGATCTTTAATATTCTGAAAGATGGCAACTATCTGTGTGTTGGATCTGGGTGTCAGATACTTGTGAAGTGAAAACAGGAGCAGTATCATTCTTAGCTTGGGATTTTCTGATGAGCCAGTAACACAGAGTATGAAAAGAACCAGATCTGTATAAAAGGGGAGCAGTGTGGGGAACATGCCAGGGGAAGAGAGCTGAGAGGATACCTGGTGAAATAGCATGGACCTCAAGAAAACAATTACAGGTGTCTGCTGTTCAGGTTTTTGCTGCCTATACCCATGGGAGCTGGCAGAGCAGCTGTTGGGTGGTCTGGGGGCATGTGGCTGGGTGGCAGTTCTGCCCAGAAATAGAAAGGTGTAGTTGATGCTTTTCACTTTGGTGACAAGCTCTGTGAAACTGCTCTCCAGCAGAAGTTCTAAAAGAGGATAAATACGTCATGTGTCACTGGAAGTGGCAGTATGCTTTTAGCGTGAGCTGTAGAAGTTGTTTTCTGAGGAGGAGAAACTTGCCGAGCTGCCTGGGCTTTCTCCTGCAGTCAGTTTATATATCAAATAGTATGTGCTGTTACCATGTCAGCCCAGGCTGGTGTTGACTGAAATGAGCTGTCATAGGGTCATTGAGGGTGGAGAGGGAGCTCAAAACGGCTCTAGTTCAACCTCTTTCTGAAAGTAAGGTCAGTACTGAATTTGAGATGCTCTAGACTCTGTTCCAGTTTAGGTCTTTGAGAAACTTGTTCCAGTGCTTCACCACCCTTATGAGTCTTTTTTGTGTGTGTGTGGCTATAGTGAATAGTGCTGTGGCACACCTGTGATGTTGGCAGTAGCAGGCAGCCCACAGTGATAGCAGAAGAACATATGCAACTCCTATAGCTCCAACTGTGTAGAACTAGGGGGCAGTTGCCACTGTAAATTGCAAGATCTTTGCTGAGACCATGTTACAGAGAAGTCTCACAAAATCAATGTCGATGTCTGTACAACTCTGAAGTAAAAGCTTGTCTTTGTAAACACAGACTTCATGTGCATAAAGATTTTGAGGTATCAGTGTCTTAGAAAAATCTCCCAAAATCTGTACAACTGATGTTGGTGCCAATGCCTGGCTCAGCTTGTGGGCTGTGGTTTGCTGCTGCCTGGCAAGGAGCAGAGTGAGCCAGGGCACCTTCAGTGCTGAGAGTTGATTTGGGACAGAAACCTACATCTGGAAAAGTAATAACATCTGCCGTGTTTCATTTCTCTAAATATAATTTCCAGAAGAAAAGAAAAAAATATTCATTTAAATATGCATCTCAAAGGCTTGTGTAGAGAGTCACAGCTGGCCTAGTGCCTTCAGGAGAAAAGTGTATTGACATTGGTTTCTGTACATTCATCTTTTAGTTGATTTCTTTTTTTAAAAAAAAGACCTTAGTATGCAACCAGTTGTGTGAGTACTGTTCAAATGTTACTGTCATCAGTATATTTGCATATCATCTTTATTTATACTGTGTGATTGCTGACAGCTTCAGTTTTTCTTTTGATAACTCCTTTGGGTTAACTAAGGCAGCTTCTTCTAGCAAAGCTTTACTTCTGTTTGAAGGAGCTCTCACCCTCACTCTTTTGGTCAGCTATAGAGAGCACAGGGCATGCAGGGCAGGCAGAGAGAGAAATCCCTGTTAGTGCTCTTTCCATTCCTCTTGCTGTTTCATTTTCTCTTGCAAAACAATGCTGCCTTTCAACTACTGTGGTTTTCCTCTGGGTGCTTCCAAAGTGTAGCAAGTTTCACAGCTTTTTTTTTTTCCCCTTAATGATATGCTTACCTTTTCTAGTCTGAGAGAGCACGGCTACAACTCTTGATTTAGAGAACTCTTTATTCTCAATTTGTATTAACTCTCCTCAGCCATTTTTTCTGACAAGCTAATGAGGTTCTATGTTGTGGTGTGCTCACTGTAAAACATATTTTTCAGTTGCTTCAGTCATTCTTGTCATGTTCTTCTGAACCCGCTTCAATATGTGGGTGCCCAGATTGGACATTGTTCTCTGATACTGTCTTGGGGAAGCTGCCACAACAACAGATGTCATACAGGCTCTTTATTAGTTCAGATTATATGAGATCAAGTTTACAGATTCAAATTAAATTTTGTTTGTTTTCTTGAATGTTTTCCTAGAAAGTTTGTTTTGTTTGTTAGCTCTTAATGATCCCTAACTCTTGTTCATAGTTTTTTAGATTGAAGTCCATAATTAAGTGCAGCCTTCCTAATTTTTATTTTTTAAATTTCTAGTAGATCTCTGCTTCTTCACTTGAGCCTTGTTATTTATGGAAGTCAAATTACTGTCTTCAGTGAACCATACCACTGATTTTCTTGGCTTAATTAATTATTATCTGATTTTGCGTCATCAAGTAATTCAATTTTTTCAAGTAATTCAATGAAAATACTGTAGATCATAACATGTTGTCAGTATAGTCAGTCAAAGGTGCTGTGTTGGTAATCACCACTGGAGACCTATTATGAACTAAATTTCTAATCTTCCAAAAAATTATTCAAAATTGGGTTGACATAAAGTTTCACCTTAAATCCATACTGCATTAGTTATGTTCTCCTTGGGCAGCTACAACTCCTTGGTGCCAGTTGCTTTAGCCACTCATTTTATTATATTATACTACTTTTTCAAAGTTAAAAAAACCCCACCTAAATGTAGAAAAGTACTACTTTTAGATTTGTATTTTCTGTGTTATTATTATAGCTCCATCACTAACTAGTGGACCTGCACACTAGTGTTGTTTTTTGTAAAAGCCACTTCCCCCAACCATGTTTGTAGCCTCACCAGCAGTTAAGTTTCTTTTTTGGCCTCCTGGATATATTGTAACTTGAAATCTTGTATGTACCAGAAGGGCTTGTTGATGAAAAATCTGGTTATAGCTGTCATGCTTGACTGAGCATATAATTTTTAAGTAATTTTTTTTTAAAGGATGAAGAAAACCTTTTCTTTCCATGTTCAACTCTAATACAAACCCCTTTTAATACCTTTTGAATGTCTTTTTTTTAAATGCTACATTTGCTAAATCAAACTTTTTAAAAATTTTTCTCTTTAAAAATAGCCTTTACTGGTGTTAGAATATAAGTAATTTTCCTTAAGACTTCCTACTTTCAGTATCCAGATGTGCCGTAACTTTTAAGAAGAGTAATAATTAAACTGCCGTGTTGTTTAGTATAGGTTTTTTGTTTGCAATAACCATGAGATACATTGAATTTCTGCTTTGTAATCAGTGTGGGTAATTTGTTTCAGACATGTTAATTACTGGGGAAAAACCAGAGATAATTTGACAGAGTTTCTTACGTCTTGTACACAGCTGATCTTTTGTAATTAGGCTTTACTCACTGACTTCACATGAACCTTCTTTTGAAAATTTGTACTAAAAATATGCAGTTCCAGTCCTACTTTTGTATTATGCAGACCCTCACTATAGGCTTTGATGTAAAAAAAAAAAAAAAAATTCTCCATCTCAAGTCCTGTGTATGCCTTTAATGGCATTATCCCTTTTTGGTAAGCATAACTGTGTTCCGTGTTGAGAGAATGCAGTTGGGTAGGATTTTCCTTGCAGCAGCCTATGCTTTTTTGCCTTCCTCCTTTGGCTTACACTATGAAATGCATCTCAAAGAGAATGAAATGTATTTCATAGTGTCCATTCAGGAGTGTTTTGAATTAGCTGTGAGACAGGTGGTGGAGCTGTGCGGTTAGAATCCAGAAAGATGGACAACGAGAGGTAGAGTGACCTTGCTTCTTTTTGGGTTTTAGCTAGGAAAAAAAAATGGTCCCGGGGGAATCAAATTTCAGAAATGGAAGACTTTGGGGTGATCCTTTGGTTAGCGCATTGTCAGCTCTCTAGCTGGAGGTGGGGTCTGGCTTACTTGGTGAGGCATTACTTGCCTTTGTATCTTGAGGGCATCTGCTGCCTCTTCCTCCCTGTGGGTCAGTCAGCTGAAGGACATGGATGTCTTCTTAAGAAAGCTTAAAGGACTCTGGATGTGTTTTGTGCAGACAACTCATCCCATCCACTGGCATGTAGAAAATTAATCTTTTCTTAATGTAAATATTATCGCTTGTCATCTAGTTTACAGGAAAGGGAGTGGAATAAAAAACCTCTATTGAATGTTCTTTAGGTTAATGTTTTCCGTTTGATGTCCTGACCTTTTGGCTTTAACTTAATTTTGCATTAATGATGTTCAGGGAGAATGTACCGAATGTACAGAATGGCTGAATTTGGTTGCCATTCCAATGACATTTTACCCCATTAAAAGTCCATTTTCTTTCTCTTAGTCTTCAGGTATTGAATGTGTCTTTTGGGAATTTCAGTAACAAAAAAATACTTTCTGAATCCTCAGAATAAATTTCTGTCTCACTGAGGTAAGTGTGAGTTTTATATTGAGTGTGTCACCTCTGAGCAGTGTGCATCATCATGGTAGCTTAGCCATATATAGCACATGAAGTCAGCACGTATGTTACCTCTGTTCCACCGCGACTCAAACAGGAGGTGGCTTGCTGAAGGTCACTCTGCAAGCTGTTGGGCAAGAGAGAAAACAGCCCACAGGTTTTCTGTTCAGCCACATTGTCTAATTTGGTGGAGAGCAGTTTCATACCAAGTGGCATGTAGGCTATTTGACAGCAGGTAAATAAATCTTTTCCTATATTGTTACACTTTGAGTACTAAGGTGTCAGTTGTTAGTCATGGTGAGTTCAGCTAAACCTGAATTTTCAGCCAAGCAGTGTGAATCCAGCAAGACCAAAAAGCAGTAGAAAGTGTCCTTGAACATGATCTCCTAAAAATATCACCAAATCACTGAATATGCTGAACTGGAAGGATTATCAAGTCCAGCTCCTGGCTCTGCACAGGACCCTCTCCAAGAGTCATACCATGTGCCTGAGAGCATTGTCTGAATGTTTCTTGAACTCTGTCAGGCTTTGTGCTGTAACCACTTCCCTGGTGAGCCTGTTCCAGTGCCCAATCACCCTCTGGTTGCAGAATCTTTTCCTGATATCCAACCTAAACCTCCCCTGATACAACTTCATGCCATTCCCTCAGGTCCTGTCTGTGGTCACCACAGAGGAGAGATCAGTGTCTGCCCTTCCTCTTCCTCTCACAAGGAAATTGCAGACTGTAATGAGGTCTCCTCTCAGTCTCCTCTTCTCCAGGCTGGACAGACCAAGTGACCTCAGCTGCTCCTTATAAGGCTTCTCTTCAAGGCCCTTCACCATCCTCGTGGCCCTCCTTTGGACACTCTCTAATAGTTAAATAGATTTCTTATATTGTGGTGACCCCAGCTCTCGTGGTGAGGCCATCTCAGAGCAGAGCAGGACAATCCCCTCTCTTGCCTGGCTGGCGATGCTGTGCCTGATGCCCCCCAGGACAGGGCTGACCCTCCTGGCTGCCAGGGCACTGCTGCCTCATGTTCAACTTTCCACTGACCAGAACCCCCAGGTCCCTTTCCATGGCACTTTCCAGCCTCTCATTCCCCAGTCTGTATATCCACGTGCAGAATCCATCACCTATCTTTGTTAAACTTCAAACAGTTGGGGATTACCCAGCCCTTTAATTTGTTGAGATTTCTCTGCAGGGCCTCCCTGCCCTTGAGAGAGTCAACAGCTCCTCCCAATTTTGTATAATATGCAAACTTGCTTAGTGTCCCTTCCAGTCCTGCATCCAAGTTGATTATGGAGGTTTTAAAGGCAGGGCCAAGGATGGAGCCCTGCAGAACCCGACTAGTGGCATGTTGACAGTCTGTGTCATTCACTGTAACCCTTTGTGCCCGATGCATGAGCCAGTTGCTCACCCATCACATGATGTGTTTATCCAGCTGTGTGCAGCGCATATTGTCCAGAAGGATTCTGTGAGAAGAAAGTTTAAAAAGATTTACTGATATCCGAAACAAATACATCCAATTGACTTCCCTTGATCAACTAGGTGGGTTACTTTGTCATAAAAGGAAAACAAGTTTGACAAGCAGGACTTTCCTCTCAGGAAGCCAAGCTGGCTGTAACCCCTGACTTCATTGTCTTTCAGGTGCTTTTCAGTACCTCCCAGAATAATCTTGTCCATAGTTTTACCAGACACTGAAGTGAGACTGACAGGCCTGTTGTTTTTGGGGTCCTCCTTCTTGCTGTTCTTGAAAATTGGGACATTTACCATTGGTCCCGTTTTACATTGGGACATTTACCGGCTTCTGGTCAGCTGGGATGTCTCCAGATTTCCAAGATGGCTCAAAAATCATCAAGAGAGGCTTTGTGATGACATCAGCCATCTCCTTGAGGATTCTTGGATGAATCCCATCCGGCCCCATGGGTTTGTAGGGTTCCAGCTGGAGCAGCAGATCCTGCACAATTTCAGAATTGACTGGGATTTGATCATTCTCTCTGTCATGATCCTCCAGCTCAGGGCACTAAGACCCCCTTGATGCATCATCCATGTTGAAGACAGAGGCAAAGAATGTGTTAAACACCCATGCCTTGTTTCTATCCCTGTTTGTGAGGTGGCCACATCCTCATCCTGTAATGGGTCGATGTTATATAAATGCTCTGATACTGACATAATCTCAGGAATTACTGCTAAAATGATATTTTTTAGGAATCCTCCTCATTGAGATTGTCTGCAGTCATCTTGGCATTAAGTTGAAACCACAATAGATCTGGCTAGATTTAATCAGGATCCTTTTGTGCTCGATAATAGAGCTGCAACGTGATCCAGAAAAACTTTTAATTAAAATAAAAAACCACAAATGAATTCTTCCAGTTTTGCTCTTTGAAGAATTTTTCAAGAAGGGGCAAGCACAATCATGAGGGAATGATGCTGGTGACTCTTACAGCTTAATTTAAAGTCTGTTTTGGAGAACTGAATGGTGTGATTGACACGGCAGGTAATATACTGAGCTATAATTCACTTTGTTGTATTTAAATAATGATTTCTGCTGTTTAAAAGGAGATATTCACTTCATTAATCTACATGGATTGACAGTGATGTCCTGGCTGTGAAGGTAGGTTATGTATCACATTTATTATTAGGAGTTTTGTCACTTTTATTGTGACAATGAAAATGAGGAAGAAGACTGAAGAGGCCAGGATAAAAAACATAATGAAGTCCTCAGAGACTGCTTGTGCATGGTTTGGGAATGTGCTTAAACCAAACACCCCCTTGGCCATATAATATTTATTATGGCTTTTTTTCTCCTATCAAATTTAATTCTCTCTGAATTGTTGGGAAAAAATTGCCCACTGTGATGATGATAAGGTCTTCGAATATTGACTGAGTCCTAAATGATTTATGAACTTTTGGAATAAACTAAACGCCTTTTTTTAATATAGGTGAGAATGGGTCTTTGTGATTTCAATAAAGAATACGAAGACAGCATCAAAGATCCCAAATTCAGTGGAATGTTTTATTAGTACTCTGTATTTATAGTATCTTGGACCAGATGTAACATGAAGATGACACCACAGAGAAGTCACTGTGTGTGACTGCAGTGTAACCTCTTCATGTCACTCTTTTTGAGCTGATTAGGAGGAGACAGTGGGAAGGGTCTTGGGGTTCTGTGAGGATCTGTATTCAATATAATTGATCAGGGAAAAAATAAGTGTGAAAATCAGGCAGTTTGTAAGGATGCCATGTAACTACAAAGTGTAAACACACTAAGTGTAAGCAGAGCTTTATGTAAGGCATGAAAAGTATTTATTTTGTTCTGTTCAGCTTTGGTAAGATATTGTAGAAAAAATGTGGCTCAATTTCAATCCAGAAGGAAACAAGAAAATCAAGCTGGAATCTGAGAAACGTTGCCTTATAGTGGAGATCATATTAGGAGATTAGTGTTATTAATCATGGAGAGGTTAGAAGACCAAGGAGGAACTTAAATTCTCAACCATATAAAAATGCCATTGCATGATGGGTGTGTATTTTGTGTTTCTTGTGAATATCCAATTCAATATGGCCAGCATAAAAAAAGTCTTCAGCAACTCTTTATTTCAAAAATACTTGTTACTGAGAACTTCCCCTGCTGGAATGCGGACATGAAAGAGATTATTTTCAGGGAAATGGAACCTATTGCATGACAATGGGCAGAGACTTCGGGCATCTGCCCTCTGTGAGGTCATGGTTCTACAGGAGAGGTTCCTTCCCATGGTGCACATGTGCTGGGCTTCCAACCTGTCCTCTGTGCAGCCAGCAGCTCTCACTGGCCAGTTGTTTGCTATGTGGGATTAAAGAGCAGGAGGGAAAATGGGATCCTTGGTTATTTGAAGTGGACAGCTGTACCTGCCCTGACAGGTCCTGGTTTCGAACCGCAGCCGCAGCTCAGTGACTTGCTGTGGTGGAGCGCAGGCAGCCATACGGCTGGACAGAGATTGTGGAGGTGGATAACTTGCATGCAGGAGTAGAGCAGGTGTGGGAAAGAAGGTGGCACGAAATACAGGATAACAGGATGGAGGACTAAGGAAAGATCCTGATTTGCAAAAATGGAGAAAATTGGAGTATGGTTGAAGTAACTGAAAAAAAGTCTTGATGGTTGGAAGTTACATAAAAATGAAGGTGAGAGAGGAAGTGACAAATGCAGCTCTTCTGATAGAAGGAGCAAGGAGGAAGGAACAGGGCTACGGAGACAAGGAGACTGGAATGTCATGAGGGACCTGACAACTGCAAAACAGTGCTGCTGGCTGGTGAAGTGTGAGTGATTATGGAGTTTGCTCCTACTGAAGTCAGATCAGGGAAGTTCAGGAGCTTGTGTACACATTCTCCACAGAATTGTTTATAGTTTATTTCATATTTTCTCCGATTGGAGCAGGTAATTACTCTTCTTGTTGGCAGGACTTTTAAAATACATGCCCTCTGTTTTGTTTCTGCTTTAGTATTGTTCAGTCAGTTTACCTGGAACTACTCTCAATTCTTTAAAATGCGGTGTTTGAGATGGGTAAAATGGTTTGGGGAGGGGAAACTACAAAAACTAGGTTTGTAACAGTCATTTGTAATTAGGTATCTCTGTTTATCTGCCTTCTCCCTTTAAGAGAAAAATGTAGCAGCATTCCTCAAACAACAAATGCTGGAAGATAAATATTTATTGAATGGATATTTTCTGAGCAGAATTAAGAGCAAAGATCAAAGGAAGGTTTAGAAGATACTTCATGAATGATGTGGAAGTTACTTAACAACTTTTAACTTTGTTTTAGTGTTGTTTTATAACTAATTAAACCTAATCTGTGTAACTCATGGGCAAAAGAGCTAGTAAAGATCTCAAGGGGTTAAAGTGTTTGGTCCTCCTGTTGGAAGGTATAGAATTTTGGAAAAACTACCTGTCAATAATTTGTGTGAGAAAAATATAATGCTCTCCCCAGCCTTGGTTTCTGAAAATGAGTTATTTTACATCAAGGTCTCTGGAAAACTCCAGCTGGGTGAAGGACTGTTTTTTATAGTAATTGCTAGTCTTGGCTGTGTGACATTGCCAGAGTCACACAATTGCTGTGTGAACAATTGCAGAGGGTCATTACAGTGGGAGGCACTGAGTATCCCTGGACAATGGAGAGGGCCCATGGTCCCTACTGGAATAGCTTTCTTGTTGGTTGTTGTCCCGGTTTGAGACTAATTTGGAGGAACGTCCGAAATGAACGTCCTCTGATAGAAGGAGCAGGTTACAGCCACCCCTCCCCCACCAGGTTCAGAAAGGAATTCCTCGGAGGAAAGTGAAAGGGAAAAAACCCCTATTTATTTAACAAATGCAGTGAACGGCTGGCACAGGAAGAGAATAATGCTAAATTATAAAACCTCTCGCTGTGGAGAGAACCTGGGTAGACTTCAGAGTCCTTTCTGTGGGTTTGGTCTCTCTCTCCTGTGTGGAGCTGGAGTTCAGTGTGGGCCCCTCTGGGCCTTGGTGGAAAGGCCTCCCAGTGAGGTTCTGATGTTGTTGAACGGTCCAGAAAAGAAGAAGACGAAGAAGCCAAAGTCCCAGGCAAGCAAAGGAGTTTAACTCTCCATCTTTCTCTTCGAAGAAAAAGGAGCCAAGAGCTGGGAAAAGCAGCAATGTGCTTTCCTCTGCTCCGCAGCAGCAGAATGCAGAGGGGTTATCTCTGTGTCCTTGAACACAAAACCACTCGGGTTTTTTTCTCCCTTTCTCTTGGACCCAGTTTTAAAGGCACAGAAAGGCACAGGATTCATGTCCGCGCACAGAGCAGGTGATAGGGGATAACACATCATAGTCACCTTGAGACAGTTCTAGGTGTGAGTTTGGTTAGATGAAACTCACTGCAGTGTTCTGAACTTCTGTCTGTTTTTGCTAGTTATGAAGTGAAATCGTCCTTTGATTTCAATAGTAAGTATTAAGGTTTAATACCTATTTTCCTCTGCAGGCCACAAATCCTCTTCTACCTTTTAAAATTACTGGCTGGCTTGCTTTGCACAAGGCACCCAGAGTAAGCAAAAAGTATCTTCTTGAGCTTAAAAAGTCCTTTACACACTTTTGATATCCATTTAAAGAATAAACTTACTATTTCATGAAGTGATTTAGATCTAGGAGGTTTTTATTTGGTTGGGTTTTTGTGTTTGAGAGGAGAAAAGATCAACACAACAACATTGTCAACACAACAGTACTGTCAACACAACAATACCATCCAGGTCATACTGGATTGTCTTTTTATGCCTACTGCATTGACTCATTGTACTGTACAGGCTGTCTACACCACAGAACAAGAAACACCTGAAAGGTGCAGTTTGTGTGAGTTCAGTAGGCAGTTGCTCAGTAGAGAGAGGAGGCAAAGGGAAGGCAGTGTCCGAAGTCTTTCTTATGCTTGCCCTTCTGGTGATGTGTGAAAAGTTTCCCATTCAGCTCAGTGGAAGCAGAAACTACTTGCAGTGAGATAGTCTCATCCTCCTGTGGTGATAACACTGCTGTCCTTTCTCCTGGTTGGTCTTTCAACAGTTGCTCTGCAGTTCAGCTGACTTTTCTTATGGCTGAGTGAAAGATTAATAAAAAGGACAGGCAGTGTAAATTGCATATGAATAATAGTAGATAACGTAAAAAATTTAATCTGATCTTTTGGAAATGGGTGTAAAAAGAAATGGATGATTTTTTTTCTTTTTTCCCCATCACACTTGGAAAAAAAAGTCTGTGTGGTTGAAGCTTCCATCTACTTCAGTATAATGTTTTATTGTAATACCTGGAGAACATCTTCCTAGCCAGGTATGATTCCTTACATCTTTCATATGATCTTTCTCTTCTTTTACTTCAGTCGGTTCAGGAGTTTTGTATTTGTGTGTGAATGGTTTAAATGATTGACGTTGTTTATCTGGGATTTGTTGCCATTTGGGGCTGAAAGCATTCCATTCTATTTTCTTTTGAGTCTGTAAGATGTTTTGACTAACGTTCCCATCCTGTGTCTTACTTTTCTGTAGCTGGATTGTGTACTGAAGTATACAGACAAGGTGTGTAAAACGGAAAGAACCATCCTTAAAATAATTAAGAATTAATTGAGATGTTCACACTCATAGAATCACAGAATCATTTAGTTTGGAAAAGACCTTTAAGATCATCGAGTAGCATTAACCCAGCATTGCCAAGTCCACCACTAAACCATGTACCCAAGTGGCCTATCTACATGCTTTTAAAATAACCTCGGGGCAGTTACTGAACCACTTTGCTGGGCAATGTTGTTACAGTTCTTGACAAACCTTTCGGGAAGAAATTTTTCCTAATATCCAATCTAAACCTCCCCTGGTGCAACTTGAGGCTGTTTCCTCTTGTGGAGTCTTGTGGGTATTGCAGATTAACTGACATTACTGTTAACTGGCTTTGAAAGTTTACTCCATCTTGCAGGAAATTCTGCAGGTGCATGAGACAGTATCGTGTGTGTTCTTTGATTCTCCCTCTGTGCTCTCAGTCTCCAGTGTGCTGACTTCTTTAATCAGCTATTAATGATATTTTCCCAATACAAACACAGGACACTACTGTCTACTACAAGTAACTTGTGTGTTGTAGTTTGCTTGTAAGGAAAAGTAAAAAGTAACTTTATCTGAAATGAAGTCTCATTTTCCATTTCACTGGTTTATCCCTGGGTGCACATAGAGCTGTGTCTAAACACAGGAGCAGTATTAGCACTTTGGGAAATCCAAATACCTCACTAATAAAATGGGTAATTGGAAAAGTTCAGACTCATTTAAGAACAGTGATGGAGCCAGTAATAAAGAATTAAGTGGAGAGTGTTGACTGACAACTAGCATGCATCTGCTTCCAAATTTCAAGCTTACTCTTGTAACAGACAATTCTTAAAATGACTATAATAGCACAAAATTGGATGAAGATAATGCTTCTGTCTTTGTTCATTTACATTCTGCTTTTGCAGCACTTTGGATATAGCCTTCCTGTCCTTTTATACTCAGCCAATTTGTCTGTTATTGTTTGTGTGAGATCGTTTTTTTCTTCTCATGGAAAAGCAGGACATAATGTTTTTGGAGGAGAGAGGGAATGTATATTTTTTTGAAGCCACCATTAGTCATCAGGGGACTTAGAATGTTTGGTACCTTGAAGTTGTTTTTGAATTGTTACCTTTCAAAACTGACAGGTTTAGCAGGCAGACCATGATGGTCCATAGGATCTGTTTACTGAAAGTCAGAACAAGTGAAAAGTAGAATGTGGCAATTTAGAAGTCGTTCTGTGGAGCTACTAAATATTGCACAGCTGAAATCCCTTTTTAGTTTCTTGTACAGATTAGTTCATGTATGTGGAAAGGCTACAGGACAGAAGTCTGCAGGTGGCATGAACTGAATTGGTCTCACCATCTGAAGCAGTTCAGATAAACTGATTTGGATCTTACCTTTAGAAACAGCCGCTTGCAGAAGCAGAGGGGATTGAAGCTGGCATAAGTATTGAATGGACTTCGTTAAAATATGTATTTACAGTAATAAATGTTGCTACTTGTCATATATTAGAGAAGAAAGAGGTATCTTCTAAGTGATGAAGTTTTAAGTTAGTGTTAGAAATAATAAATAAATTAATAAGGACTCTTACTTTTTGGATCTTCTGATCATCTACAATATATGAGGTGTGTGTGCTGGTTTGATACATTTTTTACAGATTCAACATCTGTGCTCTGTGTCTAATTTGGGTGTGTTTCCACCCTTTTAATCTGCACTCATGTTTTTGTGTGAAAAGAACAATTGCAGAATCACAGAATGGTGGGGGCTGGAAGGGACCTCTGGAGATACCTAGTCCAACCTCCCTGCTAAAGCAGGTTCACTTACAGCACGTTGCACAGGACAGTGTCCAGGCAGGTTTTGATAATCTCGAGAGAATCCACAGCCTCTCTGGGCAGCCTAATTGCTTAATACTTCCATCTGCTAAAAGACTTTCCTAGGCTCTCAGCAGTGCGCACACATCAGGGAATGTTGAAATATTAAACTCCTGGAATAGATTTGGCAGAAATCAAAGCCTTTTTTCTGGTAAGAATTTTCTTTTTTAAACTTCAGATTAAACAAAATAGGCCAGAATATAAATAGAAAAGTTTGGGAACTGTCTCTTAAATATGAGTAAATCTTTAACGTAATATATATATGTTTTTCTAGCAACATAAGTTGTAATGAAGGTACACATTTTTCCTGAAATTTTAATTGCATGTTCATCAAGGAACTGATTTGATGAAGCACTTAAGAATAAGCTTAATTATAAACTTGTGAATAGTCACACTATCAGTTTTATTTTAAGATTGTGTATTTGTTGTGCTCAATAGTTTTGTTGATTTTTGAGGCATGGAACACACTTTCCTATTGTACTTAATTTTTTTTTCTTCTGCAGAGAAAAGTTTGTGGAAATTAATCTTTTTTTGGGGACGAATTTTGTGTGGATTCTACTAGTTTCCCAATTTTTTTGCAACAGTGGTGTCACTGAGGTGGTGAGGAGTGCAGAGGGGACAAGTGCCATGCTCCTGAGCAAATATCACATTTTAAAAAGTTAAGTGTGCTGATTTGATGCATCACTTTTAGCATTTAGGAAGATCTTGTAAAAAATTCTGTTGTGGGGTGGATTTTCAGTTGCCAGAAGTTTGCCTCTAAAAATCTCAACACATTTTTTGGTGTGGTTTTGTGCTTCTTTTTAAAATGAGCTCATCAGTCACCTTAAATGAATCTTGTCAGGACATGGAGCAATGTTTCCAGTGTTTCACAGGAACAGCAATAGAACCAGGTAGTCTGAAGCCTGTTCGTATCTCTCCTATTTTTAGCAAAAAATGTTTGGTTAAGTGACTATGTCTTTGGGTTGAAATAAGATTTTAGTTCTGAATTAATCTTTGCTACAGAGAGGCTTGGCTTTTTGATCTTCCAAAGGAACCTCTTTAGAAGTAAGAGAGCTTTGAATTCTGACAGGTGACTGACAGACGGGGAAGAAGAGGCACAATGAAGCTTATGTTTCAGAGAAATCTAGTAATCTGAAAGGTCAGCTGAATTGAGGGAGGGAATAAATATTTTCCTGCTAATGCATTTTTAAAACATAAGCGATGTCAGCAAATGGTTCTGGAGAAATGTATTATAGATGTCTTGAGGTGACTCATGAGTCATTATCTGATGGCTCTTTTGAAGATAAAAAGGCAAGAAAAAGGAATGATGCTACTTGCCATGTTCTAAAATTCAGAAGATTAGATGATTCCAAGGAAATGGCATAAACACTGGTTGAAAAAAGAATTTTTTGTGTCTTTTTCCTTTAGATAAGTGGAAATGCTGCTTCAGAAGTTTGGGCACATTTGTTGTCAGGGAAGTCATTGAGATGATGAGTTACAGATGCTGCATGACAGGGTAGTAGGGAGTGAACTGCAGCACCTAGACTGGACAGTTTGAGATGGAAAGTTTCGTGGGGCATCCAGGGTAGTGATTCTTATCTCCCTGCTTACCATCTGTGATTTTTTTAGGAATTCAGGTAATCCAGCACATCATATGCTGGCATGAAGCTTTTGTGTCACTTCTGCATCTAAACTGATTTCAGCATATACTTATAATAAAATAAATGCTTTGTTATCAGGAGTTTTAATTGCAATGCTTTGACATGAAGTGTTTTGATACTGTAAACCTAGCCCAGTGTAAAATCTTCCTGGGTATGAGAGCAAATACTGACTGTTTTCCACTTGGAGCACTCAGATTCAAGGGATTAAGCAAGTTGGCCAGTGTGATGGCCTTGTAAGAGAGGAAATTAAAATAAGGAAAGAAAGGAATGGATCTCAAATTCCTTGTTGAAGTCTAAATAAGAACATGATTTCTTCTGCAGATAAGAGTTTATAGCCTGTACCCCTTCTGTATTGCCCCTGTTGATATACTTTTGGTTATGTTATTCAAGGTATCTGTTATAGTGTCAGTTGAAGAAAAATCCTAAACTGTGCTCTCAAACTTGGCATCAGTCTGTTGGGGCATTAATGCTCAAGTAACTTTGATTGTTGTGCAGCTTCTTGTTTTGGCTATTTTTAAAGCCCAATACCTTGTTCTTTTTGCAGGCTTCACGATTACCCAGATTTATACAAAAGAGACTGTTTCTTTGTGGTGCTGCCGCTGATCCCTGACAGATTGTGCAAGTGTTTGTGGCCAAGTTTAGCTGAGTAAAAACCTGGCCTACTTTCTAAAGATTTTTTTCAGGCTGTAATAAATGTGCCAAATTTGGAAGCAGAGAAGATTGTTCAGGATGTCTAATTTGCATGCCAATACTTGGAGTGCGTTTGCAGATCATTAGGGCTTCTTAGCAGTGCTAGAATGTCAGCTTTGGTGCTGAACCTTTTCCGATGCCACCTGCTGCTTTGGGAGAGTCAGTGTCATAAGGGAACTATGAAGTCTTTCCACAAAACTCTGCACTTTTGAAACTGAGACAAGTTGGTTTTTACCACAGAATCATGAGGGTTGGAGAAGACCTCCAAGATCATCAGTTGACCAAATACCACCATGCCCACTAACCCCTATCGCAAAGTGCCACATCTGCTTACTTTTCAAACACTTCAAGAGAGATGGTGACTAACACTTCCCCAGAGGCCTGTTCCAATGCTTAACCACTCTTTCAGTTAACCTCAATTATACTCACTTGCAGGGAAAAAAGTAGGCTCTATATGGTTTTGTTAGTCTGTTACTTTTCAATTTAATTTTTAAAAACATTTGTTCTGCTCCAAAAATCAAAAGTAATGCTTACTTGTCTTAAAGCAGTCAAGGAGCCCTTCTGCTTCAGATCAGATACCTAAAAGGCTAGGAATGAGTCCTAGGCCAGATCCCTAGTTCATGTAAATGATCACAGTTTGAATGAAGTAAATTGAGTGATAATGGATTAGCCTGGTTTTATAATCTGTGCAGATTTTATTTTAGCTACATGAATCCAAAAAGTCTGTTTATTCCAGTGTAATTCCCAACATAGGGAGATGAGTGAAATCTTCTGAACTCTGCCAAAGGATTCATTGGGTGTTGAAAGCTCTTCAGTTTCATCTGTGATCCATAGTGTTATCTGAAATACCTTTTTCTGTAATGACTAACCACACGTTAAGCTAACTCTTCGGTCCTGCTCTTTTAAGGAAATAGGACAGTCCTACTTTTTGTTCTTAAACAGTGCTGAAAGGCTTCTAAAAGTTCTTCACAAGTTTTTAGGAGAATTTCAGAATTTTCAGGTACAGTCCTTTGTAACTTTTTGGTAAAAAAAAGAAGGTGTTTTTGTGTTGATCATGTGTATCTAATGCACCTTGAAAGGAAGCTGTGATCTACCCAGAAACAACAGCTTTTATAAACTTTGATTGCATTATGGATTTGATGTTGACTGTTAATATGATTCTCAACTGCATTGTAGCTTCTTTTTTTCATTGAGTATTTCACTGTATTAATCCTTAATTCAGGATTTTTCCTTTGTAATGATTTATTTTTCTGCTTGATTTCAAGATTTTCGTGTCAGGTACTCGAGATGAATTGTGTCAAATCAGTCATTAAAAGAAAACAGTGCCACATCACAAAAAATAATTGAAATTTGATACAAATACATATAATGATAAAAATTTGACCTCACCTCATTTTAGAGGTAAGTGTAGATGGACAGATTGTATTGGCAATGTTGTAAATGTCTGTACTTGTCAGCATGTAAAATATGCTAGAGGGGATAGATGGCTGTGTCCTTAGTTTATGGTTGCCATCTGGTACCTATTCTCCTTTGTTGTTTCTCCCTACAGCTTCATCCTATGCCCCTCAGCATCATAACAGCAGATCCAGCTCCTTGGGACGTGCTTTCCTGCTACAATACAAATTCTCAAAAGCATGTCATTTGGCCTCAAAATGATTTTGTATTTCATTAAAGAAAAAAGTGCTCTAACATTCACACTTGACAATGATACTGACTGCTTCAGTGGGCAAGGGAAGGGCTACAGATGTCATTTATCTGGACTTCTGTAAAGCCTTTGACACAGACCCCCACAACATTCTTCTCTCAAAGTTGGAGAGAGATGGATTTGATGAGTGGACTGTTAGGTGGGTCAGTTTTTGGACACTTGCATCCAGAAGGTTGTGGTCAGTGGCTCAGTCTCAGTGGACATCAGTGGCAAGTGGTGCTCTCAGGGGTCCTTACTGGGACCAGTGTCATTTAATACCTTCATTAATGATAAAGACAAGAGGATTGAGTACACCTTTGGCAAATTTGCAGATGATACCAGGCTGAGTGGTGCAGTTGGTGCTCCTGAAGGATGGGATCCATCCAGAGGGACCTGGACAGGCTTGGGAAATGGGCCCATGGGAATCTTATGAGCCTTAGTAAGACCAAGAGCAAGGTGATGCATCTGGATCAGGGCAAACCCCTGTACCAATACAGGCTGGGGGATGAACAGATCAAGAGCAGCCCTGCTGAGAAAGACTTAGGGGTGCTGGTGGGTTAGAGCCTGACCCAGCCNGGGGAATGGCTTCAAACTGAAAGAGAATAGGTTTAGACTAGATACTAGGAGGAAGTTCTTTGCTGTGATGGCGGTGATGCACTGGAACAGGTTGTCCCGAGAAGTTGTGGATGCCCCATTCCTGGTAGTGTTGAAGGCCAGGCTGGATGAAGCTCTGAGAAACCTGGTCTAGTGAAAGGTCTCCCTGCCCACAGCAGGGCAATTGGAACTAGATGATCTTCAGGGTCCCTTCCAACCCAAACCATTCTACGATTCTATGATTCTTTGCTCAGGGGTAAGAATTAGTGCATGTTAAAAATTGTTTTCTCATGCTTTTTAGATCTTTTATGGAACACTACTTTATCCAGGTCTATATATTAGTATGTCTTTTAGTTCCATTACAATATATTCCAGAAAGATGAAATGTACCAATAAGGTCCACCTGAAAGCTTTTTGTCTCAAGATTTGTCTGAAACTTGGAGTAGGAGATGGGGAAGTTTTCATGTTTGTCATTGCTGCGCTGACTAGGTCTACTGAGAGTGGTAGGAAGGGGATTGACCTTCAAAGAGTATGAGCTCTTGGAACAGTGTCTGAGAGGTGTGCAGAAGACACTGACTGGTATAGAGCACAATGCACCAGGCTGGTGCTTGCCTGGGAGCTGTCTGAACAATTGCTACTTCAACAGAAAGTGTGTTGTGCAACACACAAAGTCAGTCTACTTAACACAGAAAATGTGTTACTGTGGTCTGCGTAAATAAGAAGAGTACATATATATAAGTTTATAAAGATTCCTAAAAAATATGCCTCATTTACTAGAGGTTGAGAAAACATACTTCCAAATGAAAAAAAATACAGCAAAATGTTTATTTTATACCAGTTGTCAGACCATTGCTTGGTTCTTAGTTTGCTTTACCTTGAAGTGTGAGCACTTGCTTTTTAAGAGGGATTTTGGTAGTGGGGCTTTTTTGTTTGTTTGTTTTGTTTTGGGATGATTTTTGTTGTTGTTTTGGGGGGTTTTTTTAGAAAGACCGGCGAACCTTGGTGTGTAAATAGTGACTTTTCACTACTTAGCCATGCTTTTCATTGTCCCAGTCTTACTGTTATGTTCCTAATTTGTGGAAATGTTCGTATGTCTGCTCACCAGTGCTGGCTTTGATTGTCAGGTTAGCTGATATAAAAAAAGTTGTCACGAAATGTCTACATTGCCAAGTCGTCTTTTTCCTCCTCATTTTTACCATTTGCGGATGACTTTCTGATATTCCTGACATACGTAGTGTTCACCTTTGTGAAATGCCTGATATTTGGTGCCTTTGTTAATAACAGGACCCTTTAATAATACGTGTTTTTCTTACTGTGATTCACGTGAGTTTTAATATTTGGAATTTCTTTATTAGGTTGCAATTGCAGAGCAGCCCAGAACTTTGGCTTTTTTGCAGCTCTTTATTTCTTTCAGGAGGGAGAAATGAGAAGGCTCTAGTGTACTGTTGACTCAAACTCTACAAAAATTCAGCTTTGAAGCAATAACTGCCCTGAATAGATTGCCTGCTTAGCAGTATGGGATAGACCTATGCTTTAATGCTATTAAATTTCATGAAGCACTGCTTAGTTTGGAAAGTAGAACACAAACTGTAGTCCCCTTCTCAAAACTCAAACTGATGATTACTCTTAATTTTGTTGTGCACCCAGCAGTGTACAGCTACTTCAATTGTAAATGTTGAAAAACCACTTGCTGAATCGGTCCTGGAAACCATATAGCCTTTTGAAAACACTCTCCTCGCAGGCTGTGTGCAGATTTACACAAGATTTCACGTGCAATCACAGGCTATGCAGAAATCAGCTTGAGCTGGGAAAGTGCTGGTCCTATGCAGGAAGTCCTTTGTATGACAGAACTCAGTGTCTTCAACTGCAGTTCCAGAAAGAAGGTACAGTGCTCTTGCTTCATTAAATAAAAATTCTCAGTCTAAACCTTTTTCTTTCTTGAATATTCTTAGACTGAGATAGGTCTCAGTTGTAATTTGAGGTGGACACAATGGCTTATTACCACTTTAACCTGTATTAGCACAGTTTTGAAGCATCGTATTAAACTGTGTCTGGAAGTGCCCCTGAATGTGTATGTACTGAGTGAAAATCCATAGTAAGATATAACCTCTCATTTTACTTGAACTAATGGTGAGACTGACTTTACATAGCTTGAAAGTGTTGGAAATATCATGTGATGGTGTCACTTCATTCCCTTTTTAAATCTTCCTTTCAAAAAAGTTTTGTTTCTCTATCTGATACGTACAACATTACTGTAATAATTTTGCAGCATCTCTGAGAGCAGTAGGGAAAAGTCAAATGCTGCATGCATTGATCCTGAGAAGTCTTCAGTTTCAGGTCCAGGTAATTGCAGTTTCTGTCTTGTCATAGGATGGATTATTCATTATCTTCTATATGACCACTGCCAGTCTTCCTAATTAGTACTGATCTGTTCTTGAGTGTAGTGACTTTTTAATTTAGAAAGCAGACTGAAATTCTTCTGAGAAAGTGAATGATAAAATGTGTCTGGAGAAGAAAAGGCATTGTCAATGTAATTTTTTTTTTAAACCCAACTCCCTTTTTATCAAATTCCATTCTATTTTTCTTATATGTGGCTGTTACTGAAATTAGGATCTCTATTGCTTATACGTTTGCCTGGATATGGTTTTTCTGAAGAGACTGGATTAAAATTTAACATTTAGGAAATCAGTTTCGGCTTTGTAGGTTTGTTTTGTTTTTTTCATTGCAGTCGGTTCTTGTGGCCAGCACTGTCTTGAGGAAAATGCCCTTACGGTGTTTCCCAGGTTTCTCTGGGTATCGTGGTATTTTTCCTACAACTTTAAGTCTCCGGAGCTAGAGAATTATAGTGTTACACTTCAGTGTGAGAGCCAGGCAGAGAGAAAGGTGCTTCAGAAAGAAAATTTACTTTGTACCTGGAAATGCACAGGGGGGTCTTTGATCCCAGAATTTGTGAGAAAGAAACATCTGGTAATGATGACAATGGAATGTAACCTCTTGGGGAAAAATTCTACAGGCATTACAGTGTGTGTCTGTCTACTGACTTAAGTGAAAAACATTTCAGAGTAGTTGGATCTTTCGTTATTTCAGGTAATTCTAAAATACTTATTTATTATAGATGCTCCCTGAATACTTATCAATTCTAAACATCATTTCCTGCTGAAGTTCTTTCTGTAGTCCTCAACAGTGGAAATGAAGCACTACTTTCTGCTGTTTTTCAGACATACAAGGTTTTCTTCTCTCAAGCAATTATTCATTAAATTGCACTTAATCAATATTCACAAATGTGTTGGATACCTCTGAATTACTTTTTAGCTATAATAAAAAAATAATGTGGGCTCTTGCTCAGAAACACATTACTGTTTTGAGAGACCCAAAGCTGGATTACTGATTACTGAAAATTAAAGAAGAAAAGAGTGGGGAAAATGAGTCTTAAGTTTTTGCTGCACCAAGCCTGGAGAAATGCCCCAAAGCAAGAATTTAAAGCTCAAACACTTTTGGCAATACTTTTGCCAACATGCAAATAAAAATGCTACACTTGGTGTATTTTCATTGGAAAAAGAAGGAAAGATGCTGTTTCTGGGTCTTTTCAGGAATCTTCTGAACAGCAATTCATTTTTCTTCTCCAAACAAGCTGTAAAAGCACTGCAAATGGTACAATCTTTCAGTGGACTTCGGAGCACAAAGATGAGCAGCTGTATATGCTGACTAAAACTTCTTTTTTAATGTATCTGTAGGAGATGGGGATATTGGTTTTTCTTAGTCATCTTGGAGCAGACAATAGACTATTACAGCTATTGGAAAATGCTGTGTAACAAAGCTTACGATTACGTACTGTCTGCGGTATTTGTCGGTAATGTGGAAAGAATTGCTGACCTTCACAAAGACAAATGCATTACATTAGTACTGTGATGCTAGGCCCTCTTCTCCCCAAACCTGCAAATACTCCAGTGGGTGTTAAGTGAAATAGAATGCTCCCTGGGAGTGAAGAAATCACTTCTGGTAATATTGTGGTTTCCTTTTAAAGCTTCTTAAAATGCATAAAATTAAAAACCGGTCAGAAAGTGGTACAAGCACAGCTTTTGCCCACAGAAAAAGAGGAAGTAAAATAGATGTGAGAAAAGGTGCACTGCATATGAAATGCCTCAGTAATGGATCATTTTGGGATGTATGACAAAGGAAGGTACACAAGTATATAATGGCATAGATCATAAAAGGAAGCTAAGGAGGTAGTTTACAGAAGGTGACACAAAGTCAGTCAGCTCATCTGTGGAGAATATCAATGCAAGAAGTATTTTCCAGGTCACTGCCAGCCATACTTGCCTTAACAGCTGTAGGTGACTTCAAATACCAAATTGTACGCAGGTATTGGAAATACCAAATTATTGGCTGACAGCTGAGACAGAGGTTCTCGTGATGGCGCATGTGTGGTGGCTGCCTGTGTGGGAGAATTTACTTTGCGGGATAATACAGCTTTTTGGAATTTCTCATTTTATTAAGTCCCAGAAGACTGGTAAGGGCCAAAGAAATTGTGCAAAGGAATGAATATCATTCTGCCTCTCCCCTTCCTGTTCTTTTTTGGTTTGGCTTTTTCCAGGGGGGATGCAAGCTGAAGGCTTGACTTTCTTTGACAAAAATACTGGTGGAAAATAGTTACACTATCTGAAGATTCATGAAACAAAACAGTTTGATCAAGAACAAATCACACTAAATCAAGTCAGTCTATCACTGTGTTTCAGAAGAAAATTGGATGCAGTAGATGTTTTCCTCTCTTAAATCCCAGTATGACTCTTGCTATCATGTAATGAACATGGCAGGGAAACCTGGGTTAGGTGACACAAAGTAAAGCAGAGTGCAGCTGTAAAACTTCCCTCCAGTGGCCACCCATTTACTTGTGAATTTTGGGATTTTCAGAGTTCTGATAGGTCTGATGTTGCCCTGTATTTTTGTGAGCAAGCTGAGTGATGGAGTACATGTACTCTGTTATGTTTCCAGGTGACGTTTCCTCCTTAAGAACAGGTTAGACAATTGTCAGAATGATATAGGCAGAGCTGATCTTGTCTTGAGGAAATAGATGCATGCAGGAACCCGTTCTAGTTCCATCCCATTTCACCATTGCTGCCTGGCACCTGCCAGCTCTCTGTCTGGCAGCTTAGGAGGGGGAAAGGGGCTTTATTTGTTTTAATTTTTTAAAAATTTTAAATATGGCCACATTTCCAGGGAATAGGAAACATCTGTTTCCTATATTTTTGCTTTAAAGCAGAAGGCGGCATTGTTAAACTAATCTGGACCCCTTGTAACTTCAGTAGAAGTGACTTAGTTTGGTCCTTCTCTTTCATCTAAAGTGCAGTTTTGCTTTTGAAAGGCCTCCTCTCTAGCGTGAACATTCTAATGCTGAAGACAGTTGAAATAGTTTTATATAACCTGATGTAGTATTGGTTTGCTGTGCTAGAACACTGTGTTTTATGTATGTGCTCCAGATAAATTACATGGTTGTGTTCTGGGCTAGAGGGTACTAGAGAAATATAATTAAACAGTGTAGTTTTCACTGTCATTTGACAATGTTAAGACTTGCATAGGCCTATTTTCTAACACCACTTGAAGAAGAAACACAGTTTTTCAACCATTCCCTCCAGCAGAATCAATTCTGGAGAATCAAACTTCTCAAAAGGCCATAAAATCCCCACTAAGCTCATGGACATTGTCTTTTGAAATGCCTGAAAAGTGGTTTGTATATCTTTCTTCAATGCTACAAATATTTTGGTCATTATTGCCTGAGAAGAACAATGGCAGTTCTTAAAAATGGGTTTGGTCTACAAGGTGCTGTTCCTTAACTAACCATTTATGCCAAAACACATGCAAGCATACAGCTGCTACTCTTCATAATCAGTTTTACTGATTCCATTGGCTCATTTTAGCCTGGATTACAAGGAACAAGTGACCTTTCTCCAGCTCTAAATAGATTAGGTTAGTAGCTTCCCACCAACTTGGAACCCTTCTTCCCCATGTGCTGTCCTGGTCCAAGCCAGATTGGGCTTATATCTTTATTTACTGTTATATTGAAAGTTCGGAAACAATTCAAATTATTGTACGTTTTTTTTCTGAGTGGTGGTACAATATTGCCATGGAATAAAAAACCAACCCAAAACATACCTTGAAATACTAGTGAAAGGTTGCTTATTCCTAAGTACAACTCTGTGCTCGCTTCCCATCTGAGACTTCACTGAAAGGCCACAGAGTAAAAATAGGCATAAATTTTATACTTAGGCTGACAATAATCATCTTAGCATACCAGTATATCTCTTCTTCTCAGCCATGCCATCTTAGGAAAAAACCTTTTATGAGGAGTCTTGTAATTTTATGGGGAAAATCTCTTCTGAGAAAATTGGTACAAATAATTTTTTTCCACTACGCCAGTGATTTTTTATATATATACCAGAACATCTCTGTTAATTTTCTCACTTAGAAGTGAGAAAAAGTGAAAAAAATGAAGAAAAACAATGGAAAACCAGGTTTCAGCATTAGTCAGCAGAAGTTCAACCATTGATGCTATGATGAAGATTCCTTTTTTTTTTTTTTGAGGTTATATTTTACTGGGTGTAGTAAATAATTGTATTTGTGTTACAGCTGTCAGCATAAATGAGCAAAATACACTTGGTAGTTAAGCATCCATTTATGCTGTTTGTTCTGGAACTTGTTCACAATAATTTAATAATTCAGTGTTGGTCTTACAAGTATGAACCGAATTCATGATGGTCCATTCTACTGTATTTGTTAATCAAGAGCTGACAAGAAGGTGAGCCTATTTCTCTGTCCTCCTGCACTTTGACATCCACAGTAATACTTTTTAAGTATGGTGAAATACAGGTGGACATGGAAGACACAGTGAAAATCCCCATTTCAACTAAAATGAAAAATGACTCTGTTATATGTTTAACTAAAAGTGGCCACTGCCTTCATTAGTCATCCTCTAACATACAGAATGGCTCTCCTAGCTGGGTCTGTGTCTATGAGGCCCCATCTTACACAGCAGGGAGAGTCAACAGTGACCTGGAAGTGAGCAGGAGTTGGGACCTGCTGTCTTCCAGGAGCCCTTTAAACCCCTGAGGGACTGTGTGGCTTCACAGAGTCCATCTGCCTCCCGTACCCAGCTTCTCGTGCTCAGAAACAGCTTCCGAGGGCTGCACTGGTGGGACCCACACGTGTGGGGGGTATGTGGGTGTCCCTGGTGTGATGCCTGTGTTGCTTTGTGGCTCTGGTGAGCAGAAGCTACAAGAGGCAGAGGATGAAAGAAAGAGGAGTGGAAAATGGCAAAAAGGAACTTCAAGGGTGCAGAGCTCCCAAAAGAAAGCAGGTGGCTCTAGATGAAAAGAAACTGAAGGATAATTTGGTAACAAAAGAAGGTAGGAAATGAATACAGGGACGTAGGGATTTCTTGAAGGGCAACCATGAAACTTCTTCCAGGTTATCTGAAAGGTTGACTGATTCAATAGATTCAGTAGCAGGTTTTTTTAATCCAACCATTAAATAATAATATAAAGGTTTGAAAGCTGCTTTAGCCTTCCCCCTTCTCCTGTAGGTGCCAGTTTCACAAACGATCTTAGCTCTGGTTCTTGGTGACAAATAATTGGTTTGGTCCGTCACATAATGCTGCAGAGGTGAGAAAAACCAGTACAAATACTGTGTAACTTAAAAATGTTCCAGTACCTTTGTTCCTGTTCCTTTTTCTTTGGAGAGCAGTGGAACATGCTGGGGTGGAAGAATCATCCTCTGGAGGAAAACACCTGAAAAATGACTGTATTTACACACATTTTGCCTTATTTTTTTTGTATTTTTTATTTCCAAAAACCGTGTTAACATATATCATGTGTATTTGTAGAAGAAAAGCTGCGTTAGAATTATTTACAGAAAAATCTAGTGCAGGTGTCAAAGGTCTTCTCTGAAAGAGGCAATCCATGGTGGTGTACTTCTGAGGGCCTTGAGGTTTCCATTTGAGCCTGATGGAGATGGCAACTTTTTACAAGGGATTGAGGCAAGAGACAGTTTCTCTGAACAAAAGAAGAATAAGAGACAGCGCTTTTTGTTTGCTAGAGCGTCTCCAAAAACCTGACCTATTTTAATTAAAAAAAAAAACAACCAAAAATTAGTTGTAGGAGAATATCCATGGCAACGATAAAGGTGGTCAGTGCAAGGACAGTTCCTATTAAGATGGTATTTTGTGGTCTTAGATTTAGGTTGATGTTTAGGTTGCTTATGATCTTCATGCCAGAGTAAAGGTATGTATAAATATTGGTGAAATATTGTATATTGTGTGCATAGTCTGGGAGGACATGGTCTCCATTGTCATGCAGGATAGTGCCCATCAGCTGTGCCCAGAAGCATAAGGATTTGACAGATGAATCCAGCTGAGAGAACAAAATGTTAAAACTGAAGCCCAGATTAGGAAAGGACATTTCAGCCTGGTTACTTGGAAAGAAACTCTAAATGCTCATTTTACCTGATCACAAAATATTCGTTGGTTGGTTTGGTGTGGGGGTTTTTTTTGTTTGTTTGTTTGGGGGGTTTTTTGGTGGTTTTGTTTGGTTTTTGTTTGTTTGATTGATTGTTTTGGATTTTTGTCTGTGAGGTTTTTTGTTTGTTTGTTTTTTGAGGTGGCTTGAGTGCAGGTCTATGCTTTCAGAAGCTGAAGTACTATTAGGTAGTTTTTGTGGTGGGAGTCATGAAGACGTTTAAAAAAACAAGTAGATGAGGTTCTGCATAAGATACTTCAGGATAAAATCTGGTTAATTCTGAGACAGACACACACTGAGTGGACATAGATACACATACACATGCATTGCTTTGCAAATCTGATTTTTTTGTCTTTTACAACATCATGCTAAAATAAAAGAGGTGTCTAAAAAGCATTGCTGTGTGTGGATATGATAGATTATATCACGCATAACTAGCTTTCTGGGACATAGATGAAGGTACCCGCCATCTCTACTTTACTACTGCTGTGAGAAACATAATGCAGTATGTACCTCTTTTAGTCAGGATTTTGATTAAATTTTCTGCTTTCACAATTTATTACATGGTCGTGTAACTTGGATGAGCTGCTGCATTTCCAAGTAACATACGTTCTGAAATAATAGGATCCTCTCTCACTCTACAGTCTTATATCTGAGGGTGACAATTACTTAATCATTTTATGATTTCTTTTGATTGCTGTGTAGTACTAATTTCTCAAATTTCTCAATTTCTCATTTGCACAATGACTCTATCCTGGGCAAGGAGCCTCATTTTAGTAGCCTCTGTACAATGCACAAAAAACCAGGTGCTTGGTCAGCTAAACTGTTAAGGAGCTGGTTTGTGTTTAATAGATCACATTTACATTATTAGCTAATGTAACACATACCCTTAAAGCTGCAAAAAGAGCTAAGTTATATATCCTATGCTGCATCACTTGAAATCTATCTGTATTACTAACAGACTGCTTCAAACTTCTACTTAATAAAACTGAGAATCCCTGCAAAAAATTCTGAAGCTCAGTTCTAAAAGCCACCTGTCCTCAGTAAACCTGAAACAGAAATACTTAGTGATTACATAAGTACTGTTATTTTTTTAGATTCACTGGCTTTCTTTCAGAGACCTGAATACAGATGACAAGGATAAAATATTGTGCTTTTCTCCGTAATCCACACTGCAATTTTGCTATTAGCATGCTTCATAATGGGTTTACTGTCGTCATTGTTGAATTGAATGGGGTTAGCTGAATCATAAGTCACTAAGTGATTGCGGTGCTTGAATTTCTAGCTCAAACTGTGCTGTTATTTCTGTGAGCACAATATTAACCCGTTTCCTTAAAAGTGAAGTCATAGTGTCACTAAAGGGTTTGGTTTCTGAAGTTATCCCTCACTCTTTCCTTCAGGCAGAAACCTCGTTTCACTCCTAACCCTTTTTAACTTTCCTGAGCAGTATTTATTTTTGTCCTTTGATTTCCCCTTAAGTAGTCTTTAAAAGAGTTGTGGCTTTGTTTTATGTAAATACCAACAAGGTCAAAGTTTCAGATGTATTATTTTATCGTCCAGATCCCCTTTTCGTATACCAAACCAGTTGCTTTGCAATTCTGAAATGGAAATGGCTTTTAGCCATATAACTGAGCTAAGAGGAAGACGTGATGGGCAGACTTTTTCTGACTTGAATCACAGACTGGTTTGGGGTGGAAAGAACCTTAAAGATCATCCAGTTCCAACCACCCCCAGCCAGGGGCAGGGACACCTCCCACTAGACCAGGTTGCTCAAAAGTTGAGTCTCTATCTGTTCGCACTTCTGTGCGTATTTTTATCTGGAAGGCAGTTTGCCATCCCTAAGGCAGAGTCAGAACACAGCAGGATCGCCCAGGTGTTGCCCAAGGGCTGGCCTAGGTAGGGAGGGTGGTAGCCCTGCAGAAGAGGATTCATCATCCCCTGTGGTGCTGGGGCTGGGCCAGGGCAGGGAGCTAAGCAGAGCTCATTCCTTTTTTTTAGAGATTTGGGTATGGTTATTTAGTTAATACGTTGATGTTTGAAGAAAGTTAAAAAGGAAGCTACCCTCAGTGATTAGTACTCAATTCCTGCCTACATTCCTGTGTAATTGTGATTCTTTCAAATAAGTGGAAGGGTAGCAGTATCTAGACAACTGATTTCTATAATGCTTTCAAAATCCTGAGGCTTGCTCATGAGCCTCTCACCTTCTGTGGCAGTGATTCTTCTCTGATGTGTGAGATTCCATTTAATGTGTTTAATCCTCATTTTCCTTTTCGAAGAGCAGCAACTGCAATGCATAGCTATTATACTTTCTTCAGTGCTCAAATCCTAGGTGTGAGTTAGAGTTTATCACATTATTTTGTATAAGGAATAGGTTCCAAAAAGTGATTGGAAAGCAAACACTTAATGGAATTTTGAGTGGAGAGAGTAGTAATCTGAAACTGTCATAACGTTTTCAATGTAGAAGCATGTGTCCATCCCAATTTTATTTTTCCACAGAAAGGCAAACTAAGGATGCTAAGTTCAGAACTCAAAGAGAATGAGTTAATCAATAATATTTTGCTATAAGATAGCAATAACATTTTTTATTAGAAATACTGTCAAAAATATCAATCTTTCATAATATATTTTCATGTGTTATTTCTAGAGATGATATTTTTATGAAATATCTTTGTGGTAGTCTTTTAGAATAACTAAGTCACCTAATCTGTAACACTGAGTGTTTTTAGAGACATATTTCCATAAATTTGTTCAGTGACTTGTTCTTTGCTAAAGACTGTACCACAAAGGGAGTTAAAAAATTAGCTTCCTAAAAATAATACTTAAAAGTAGCGCTTTTTTTGTTGAGTATTTTCTGAGGTCACAGTTACGCCAGTGAAAGATGAGTGGTCATCTGTCTTTGTGCAAGCTGCATTAAAACTGTAGCAGTTTTCAGAGCTCTTCCTTCCTATATTTTAAAAATGGTTTCAGAGATGACTTATCACTACAGCAGAGACAGTTTCACTGGTGCTGGGTGAAAGTGTGTGATCTGTTCATGATGGTGTTTGGTGTTCCATAGTAACCCACATGCTGATGTGAAGAAGCAGCTGAAAAATTGTAAAGGCTGTCTAATCTCTACAGGAAGTGAAGAGTAATTTTGTCTGCTGAAATAACTGATGAAAAGATCATTTTTTAACTCATAAAAGCAGTGTTTTGGATTTTTTTGCTGTAATGCCTAGAAGTTTTCCTTAGTGATGGGGAATTCCTTTTAAACCAAATTAAAAATCAAAATACAGCATTTAACTTGTAATTTCACTGTACTTTTTTGCATGAGTGGGACAGGTTTGTTTTTTGTTTTGTTTTTTTTGGCAGGGGAGAGGGGCTATGCACTGCTAAAACTCTAAGGGCTTTAACATATGGATTTCCAAATCCAATTATATCTTGATTATTATCCAGTCGGTCTTGTATATAATTCAGTAACCTTTCATGGGACAGGAGCTTGAAACTTACGGTAAAAAAGATGTTCTTAGATATATTTAAATTCCAGACCTGTGAGACCAGGATGCTGTGCTAGAGGGTGGGTTAGCATGGTGTGTTTAAAATGCAGATGCTGAGGCAACTGCAGTCCCAGTGGGATTTGTCTGTTCCACAGAGGCTGGGTGGTGATGATGGTACCTTTCCATACACCTGTCTTCTCCCCATTCTTTCATTTTTGCAGGCAGTACATTTTTTTCCCAGAAAAATGAGATGGAAACTACAGACAAGTTAAATACGTTCAGTGATACGGAAATTCTGCAAAGGTTTGGGGACAGATGTCAAACCAGGAAGCAGCCTTTGCTTGCAGTGGAAAGAAGTCAGTCTCGCGCATATAGAAGGCTTGTTCCCTCTAGGTGTTTGTGCCTTTCCCTTTTCTCTCCACCTGAGATGATGGGGATGGAATCTTGTCAAACAAGATGGAAGTGCATGGTGACTTCCTGCTGAATTCTCATGACCTAAGTAAATGACTTGCTAATTAAAGTATGTTATGAAAATAAGATCTAATGTAATAGATTAAATGCAATAGACTAAACCATAGTCCTGCAAGATACAGAACTTCTATTTATCCCACATAATACTTGATATAGTAATAAAATACATGATAAAGTAGTAAAATATTACTTAGCTATATAATTATATTAAAATAATGGGCATTGGCAAGCAAGGTTTCTGGAGGACTACTCTGTCCTTATCTAAAAGTATGTTGTTTAAATCATTGCAAGAAAGATAACAAAATCAGAAATTATTATGGAGTGGAAAACATAAATAAGTGTCTTGAGACAATCTGGATACCAAGCTGGGGTTCTGTAAGAGGAATGTAGGATGTGCATGAGGGACTGACAATACGTTATAAACATACACAAGAATCACCAAATGCAGGATTTTTTAATAAACCTGAGAAATAAAGATTTAATATGTAAGCCTTTTCTACTGAATTTTATTTAAATTCCATTTGGAATTTAAAGTTCTCTGGGTTTCTGTGTGAGCTCTTACTTTCGATTTGGTAGCTGTAGTGATAGATTTGGATTTGACATAGTTTTAGGATGAAGTGAAAGGGTGAAATAAGTCTACCTCAAGAAATATCTCTGCCTGTGTTATTCTGATATGAAAATATTGTACCTTTGTGGCTTGATTGTGACTGACTTGCTGTGCTCTACTTAGAGGAGAAGAAGATAAGGTATACTAGAAAATAAAGCAGTGGTCCAACTGAATAATTTATTCTCTATTTATTGTAGACAGTTTTGTAAAATGAATTCCTTCAGTGTTTCAGTTATGTTCCTGGAAGCTTCCTGGTGGCTTAGCTTTTATATGAAGGAAGCTATAGTTTTGTGGCTCATCTTAGCTACTAGGGGCACGGTAACAAGTCTGTATTTCAACAGTTTGCTCAACCTTGTATGTAGTAGACTTCAGCCAGACTCCCCTATTTCTGTGTCTCAGACAGTTGAGGGTTATAATGCCCATGTAGCCGATGAACTCTGTAACTGGTGTGTTCATGAGAGTGATTTAATGCTACTTGTTCTATCTGAACCTTTCCTACAACACTGCAGTGATAGATTGTTGTCTTTTCTTTGTGAGAATTTCATCCTGTGAAGGTGTTGTCAAAATGGAGGCAGATTATGCTGCTTCCCCTGGTCCTGTATCTTTTGGGGGGAAGCAGAAGTGGGGACTTTGTAATTGAAGTGTGGTGGATTAATGCTTGATTGAGTTTTTTAATTTGTTCTGTTTTTGTTTTGATTTGTTTTGTTTTGTTTTTAGTTTTATGGTTTTGGGGTTTTTTTGATTGTAGTTGTTGTTGGCTGTTTTTTTTGTTAATTTTCTGTATCCTTAATCTGTGTGGCTATTTTTAGATGATGGTTACCTATGAAATCAATCATCAGAATCTGAAGCACGGATTGTGGTGGATTCTGTCCTTGCAGTGCTCCAATACATGCTGTTTTGAATTCAGCATTATGTGAACAGATGGTTGTTACAACTTTATCTTTCTAGTGCTCTTATTGGGCAAAATTATTGGAGTATTAAAAAAAAACCCCAAAACAATAGCATTTTACTTGTTTCCTTCCATTCCTGAGTTGGATGAGAGGGAAGAAGTGGCAAGCAGAGGTGGTTTTCTATGCAAAGTAGACTGCAGACTGAGGAGCAGCATGGGGGCAACGTGGTGCCCGTGTGCACAATTCCTCTTGACATTAATGGCCCTTATGAATATAAAGTGAGGCTAGCATGCAGTGATTACACATGAAGAGCCAAATTATTATTGGTAATGATGATGTGTATATGTTTCAGTGAAGGCTGGATTGCTTCTAATGGGTTTTGTTTTCCATTCCTGTGTTTAATGTGAGGTACTTCTGGCTCCTGAGTTCTTGTTTAAAATAGGATTCCCATCTTCTGCTGTCCGTGAAACATGATTCCTGGTTTCTCTCTGTTGATATATGCACTTTTATTCTTGCTGTTCCTTTTTTTTTCAGGGGGTGTGTGTTGGTTTTTTTGGTTGCCAGGGATTTTTTTTGTTTATTTGTTCTTGAACTGTCAAAATAAGCCTCATATTTTCACAGGTATAACTTGCACCTTATATAACTGCTGTGATAACAGTATGAAATTTGGCAGAAAATAACCCCCCTTGTGTTCCAGCTAGTCCTCAGACATCAGTGGGGTGGGGTGCAGCTGGCCTTAATTTCTGGTTTATAACCAATTCAACACTATAGGTGTGGTTGCATTGAATTAGAACTTTGACTATCACAGATGCACAAAGTGCAGTTCCTTGAAGCAACAGGTTATACATTATTGTTAGATTGCTGGTGATAGATTTACTCAACCAAAAAATATGAGCGTGTAGTGCTCTGTACAGGTGTCCTTGTGTGTGCTTTGATGCAGTCAGAGGTACCAGTCTTACCCAAGAGGCATCCCTGCTTTGGAGAGCAGAGAGAGGAGCAAGCCTGTCAGTTTTTCTGTGATGTTTGTTTGTGTTCTGATCCTCCTAATGGAGGAGTTCAAGTATCAATTTTTTACTTTTTTAGAAAAATGGAGGTGTGACTGTAGTAAAAAATAATTGCTTACCTGTTGCTGCCATCAGAGATGGTGGGGGGAAGATGTTTTCTCATTTTCTTATTGGTTGATGTGTTTTTGTAATATGTAAATTAAATTGTGAATAATGAGAGTTTTTTGTTGCCTTCAGTCAAACTGAGTTTTTGTAACTTGTGGTTGAAACAAAGACAGCATAGAACCATGGTACCCCAGTGTCCTCCTCCCCCCGCTGAGGTGGCAGTGAAGGCTGTCTGACATCTGCCAGAACTTTACTCATATTGTTAACCTGCTTGAAGGACCAGATTTATCATAATGTTTGTTATGGATGGATGAGGGAAAGTGAGGGTAGTGGCTGGCATGAAGGTATGGGTGCTCTCCTGTGTTTCACAGAGATAACATCAGGCTGTGAGGCCTTCTGCGCACCCCAGACCTCATGCAGCCATTAAGCCCAGCTCAAGCCCAGTAAGATGAGTAAGTGGCCCAGCTAATGTTTTTTGCTAATTTCACCAGCATCTCTGTATCTTTACAAGACAAACCTGTCAGTCTCCCACAATAACCCATGTAAACTAGGAGGGAAGGCAATGCACAGAGGCAGCAGGTGGCACGTAATGGTGGATTGGAAGCAAGGCAACTGGGATTTTAGAGGAGGGAGGGAATAGGAGAAAAAGCATTCCTGCAGCTGGGGCTGACTGTGCCCAGGCAGTTGGGAAGGTGTGACCACTGCGAGGGGGCTGTGCTGGGGGCAGTGCAACTGTGAGGAAGGAATCCGAGTTCTCATTCAGGTAATAATCTCCTAGATGGCATGCATACTTGTACTGGATTCACAAAGTGCAGCAATGGAAAATCTCAGGACACTCGGGAAAACCTAAGCAAGTCTGATTCACTGTTAGATGACAGGCCTTACTTAGTCTCTTTTTACCTTTCTGTTCCTTTCTGAGTTGCTCTGTTTGGCAGTCCAGGCCAAGATACTGTCTGGGATGCTTCCCACCCTGCTTTCTGATGATGCGGGTGGTGAAACTGCATGACAGGTGATGTGTGGATGATGGCTTGCTCACGGCAAAGACAAGATTATGAGCAGCCAAGCTTAAAACCTCTGCCATTTAAAAAACCCCAAAGCAAACCAAAACAAAAAAAACCCTGACAAAAACCAAACCCCCAGAATTCTGAATGCTTTGTTTGGAAAAAAGACTTAGCTGTTCAATCAAGAGTCTTCTTTGCTGGGGAAAAAAAAGAAGTTAGGTGCTTTTGGTAAGTCTTTTCAAGGGTCAAAGCCCCAGTATGCTAACTATCATGATAATGAAATTTTTTTAGAATTGCTGTTGGTGACTCTTAGTGATGTATATGGATGAACTTGTGAAACTGAGCTTTCAAAGAAGAAAATAGCCAGAAGAGTTTATCAGAAGGAAAAAATAGTGTGAAATTATTTGTTTGTCCTAGGAAACCTTTATAAAGGATACCCTTTCTCTCTTTGTAAGTAAGGGGAATAGGAGACAGTAATTTTGAACAGAAGAAGCGTTTTAATATTTTGTGTTACTTGGTCAACTTCAGGGCATGTCTTCTGACAAACCAAAAACAAACCAAGGGAGAAGCCATGTTGTGAGTTAGACTGAAAACCTCATCTTAAGACTGGGAATATGAGTAAACCTAGAGGGATTTGCTCCCCAAGACATATCAGAGAAACTCCATTGAGTTCATGTCATATATTTCCACTTTTTCAAAGTGCTTAATTTAAAATTAAGTGAGATTTATCTCAGGCAACTCTAGTTTTGTGTAGTCATTACTAGTTTATCAAGCATGGCCATAACTTTCCAAAATAGTTTTATTACAGCTTTAATAAATAATTCAAGATATGTAATCATTTTCTTTGATATCTCAGGACTGAGCATTTCTAGTGGCCTTCAGGCAACTGTTTAATTTATCCAATGCACATTATGGTATCGGAAAAGTGATCTCCATCTCTGGGAAAGGAGGTACATATTCAAGACTAGGAATAGCTGTCATAGCAGTTGGTTTATGCTGATATTTTATTTTGGCAATCACCAGCTTTCTGAAAACATTCAGTGTTTGCAGCTGTCCCTACCAGGATGTCGGCTCATAAGCCTGCAGTAAAGATTTCCTTTCTTTAGTCACAGTAGAATGAGACAAATGTTACGATGCATTTATTTGTTCTTTCAGTTATTTCTTGCTTTGCTAAAAGATGTGCACACAGTGCTGCAGAGAAGGGTATTGGAAGCAGAAGTGGGTGGGAAAGAATAGAGCCTGCACAACTTGGGAAAGAGCATCCAGATTTGACCCATGGGGCAGAGGGAGATAATTATGGCAGGAATAGAGAGGTGCGAGAAAGTATGTTGGATTGGGAGCTCCTTTGGGGTTAGGAGAAGCAGAAGGTTGAATGCATCTGCTCATGATGCTCATATCTTAAAGGTCCTTTTTGACAGAGAATTGGATTCACTTTCAAAATACTAACTTGAAAAGCAACTCACCCTTTCTTATTTTTTTCCTTCTGAAAAGTGGTTTGGAACTCTGAGTTTCTTCTAGGTACGCTGTTGGCAAAATGTGAACCCTGAACCTTTAAATCTGCAGCACAGACCCATTACAGTGGAGGAAAAGAATCAGTTTTGATCATCTTGGGGACCTAAGTGTTAGAAAGAAGCTTTTATACTGTTTTTTTGTATTAAAACTGTTTGGTAGTCAATGGCACAATAATAGAGATCAGAAGCTGAATTGGAGCTTCAGGTGTGAGAGTGGACTGCTGTCTGTCAATTCCAGATAAAACAATCAAAAAAGAATTACCTTGCATGACCAGCCCAAGAATCTTTCAATTTTTGGCTTGGCAACAGTTGCATAGAGCTGCTACATGGGTGGGATAAAATTGCTTCGGTTTACGGGGAAGCGTAGGAAATCTTGTAAGTAAAAAGGCGTATGGGAACCTAAAAACGTGGTTAAAACTCTCTTAAAAGGAGGCAGAAGCATAGATTTTCTGCCTGGCTTCTGAAAGATAGATGACGTGTGATCTAGCTGGAGTAATGACATTTAATTAAAATTGAGCATTCATGAGAAGCAAAAGTATGATTTTATTGGCTTTTTTTTTCCCTATGGATTTTCAGGTAGGAGCATATGTACAGTCATTGTAGCATTTTTGTGAAGCTCTTTAGTATTTGGATTCAAATTGGTGCTGGTAATGCCACTCAAAATTAAGGGAAAAGATACAGGATAGTATCACACAGTTATGCAGCAAAGGTAGTACTTGGGTTTTTTTCTTTTTTGTTTGTTTCTTTCTTTGTTTCTTTCTTTTTGTTTTCCTAGTTTCTTTATTAATTTATTCAGTGAATGTTGAGCCCAGGACCAATGAACAAAATATTGGCAACTGCAGAGCTTAACCCAACTACTGAATCAATCACTCTCAGAAATGTTGCATTCTCAAGTGACCATTTGGTACACCAAATTAAGATCTCTTGCCTGGTGTCATTGTAAGAATGCCTTAAGGAAATGGCACTATCCCTTTCCTAAGGAATAACAGAGCTTGCATACAATGTGTAAATAAGATACTCTTAAGTCCCCCCATGTTCATAGTGTTAAAATACCAAGCCGGGTCTGGACTTTATACTTCTTCTCTTTTTATTTATCTTTTTTTTTAAATATTAATTCTATAGTTATGATATGGTAGAGCTAGTAGAGTTAGTGATGAACATTTTATGGGAAAAAAACCCATATTTCATAAATCATGCTCAATTATTCTAAATCCAGTGTTAATAAGCAGGCAGGAAGTAAATGCTGGTCCACTCCTCTCACATGTTCTGAGATTTTAATGAGTCAAAGGATACATCCTCCACACAGCCCAAGTCACCCTGTCCCAAATCTTGAAAGTCAGTGATTTTCAATTATTCAATTGCTTTTTTCATGGCAAAGATCAGATTAAAAGCCACCTTCTTGAAGACGGCACAAAGAAGCCGCCTTTTTGTCCAAACTAAGTTTGGTCCATCACGAAGCCAGCTTCAGACAGGATCCTCCAGGTAGAAGTAGATGTGTCACTCTTCCAGTGTCTTGGACATAAGGGACTCTTACCCATTTCTTCAGTTAGTATTCTGCTGGGATAGCGCTTGGAATCAGGCTAGGAAAAGTTTCATACCTTGTTTTGTACTCAGTCGAGTGATGTGACGTTTGTTCTGGTTACATGAATTCCAGGTCCTGACCATTTTATTATCTGTATTTTCGCTTGAACGATAACATCAAGATTAAAACTTTCTGTGGCTACTAAGTAAAAGTGTGATTAATATAGGGAGATTGCTTTGACAGGAAAAATTCCCCAAACTGGATGCTGTTACTAATTGGACACTGGATTGCTTGAAATCGTTCATTAGCCTATAGGTACAGTGTTCCCAATCAGCTGCAGTTTCATTTCAGGCAGAAAGTGATACGATAATATTTTTTTAATTAAGGTGATATTATAAATTAACCTGTCAATAAATGGCATTAACTTTTTCAGCAGTGCAGTTACAAGTGGATGGGCTCATAGCACTGTTCTTTTGCCAAGAGACAAATATTGTATCCAGTGCCAAGTTGTTAAATACTAATGAATAATTTATTTAATGAATTTTGTCTTTCTCTGTTCACAATATGACTGACAGAGCACCAGCCCTCTCCAAATGTTCTGTTCTTCAGAATTACTCTGAATTTTGGGCCTTTCTGCTTCAACTTTGTTACCCAGCATGTTAACTCCTTTGCTCTATTTTGGACTAGATAAGTACGTTATCTGTTAACTTCCCTCATCCACCTGAGAACTATTTTATATTACAGGTTTTGGTGGGAAAGCATATTGGTAATCAGTTTTTAAATTGAGTTTCTGTGGAAGGTTAGCATGTGTGTTCTCAAACCTAATTGTGTAAATGATCATGAAAGTGAATCCACAGTGGCTCAGACATCAAAGTGAATTAAAAATGTGGTGACCTGCAGAAATACTTTATCTGGTCAGATCCAGGTCATTATTCTCTTTTGAAAGATTATTAGGGCTTTTGGAAGAAGAGGGAACTATCTCAAGAATATTGCTTGAAGAAAATTGGCTTACTATGGACATCTAGTGTAAAGTAACATGTAATAAAATTATTTTCAAGATTCGTCAGTGCTTGTAGGTCCAGCTGTTTTAACTGTTGGTGCTGAATTAGCTGTCTTTAGAAGATGGTCTGCATGTTTAGTATCTTTTGACATAATTTAAAACCAAAACAAAAAGTACGGCATGTTCTGGCTTAGTATGCTTCAGTAAAAAGGACACCCAGAGCCCCTGGAAATGGGATTGTGTTGGGATGAGATTTATGCTGGAAGTGTTGCAGAGATCTGAAGAAGTAATCCTGAGGTGTATATGGAGTTGGTGAACATCATTGCTGCTCCTCTTCATGAGCAGCTGCTGCTGCTGCATTTTAGGCTCAATGTGCTGCTGCTGCTGCTGGTGGTTTGCCCCATGCCCTGTATAATCTGGTTTGCACGAAGGCACTTGACATTTTAGGCTTTTTTTAGCATATTTTTCTTTTGTCATCTTCTGACATCTGCATGCTATTTAAAATAGCACTACTATTCACTACTACCCCATCTGCTTCTTGAAGGCTACCAAATGTGCTTCTGTTGGAAAAGATATTGTGTCTTTTTTCTCCTGCCCTCTTAGCAGACACCTTAGGGGCTGTTACTGATGGCTGGGGAGACTTTTTTCCCTTTCTAGGTGTAAAAGAGGGAGGCACATACAGGAGCTGATGTGTAGTCTTGGATAGAGGCAGGAGAAATAGGGCTTCAGTATTCATTGCTGGAGCTCTGCTGGGAGCACTTGTGGGATGGAGGTCAAAATATTTTAAGTGCAAATTCAGTTTGTTTAGTCCCTGAATGCAGATTATTTGCCTTACCTGGTCTGTCACAGGCAATAGCTTTTAACCAGTCTTTAAAATCAATTGGTGTGATTATGTTTATGGCACAATGGCTTTTACTGAAAGTCTCTGTCCTGTAGGAAACCAGGACCCAGGTCCTAAGCATAAGTGCTTTGAGCAGTAGTCAATTATTTGATAGCTGGCTCTTTTCCTGCTATTTCCATGACGTTATATGTGGTGTTACCCTAAGGCATATTGGGATGCTGAAGTGGAACTTTTTTAATTACTATTTTTGATTGATTTGAGGGGGCATGGGAAGGGTATGATGATCTACTAGTTTAACTTGAAAAGAGAAAACAAAACAGCAAAAGAAAGAAAAAAACCAAAAACCAAAGCAACAAAAACCCTCAAGCCACAAGGCACTGAACAGTGTGATTCAGTTGCATTTATTCTGCCTTTGCAAAACATAATAATTACTTTTTAATTCTTATTTCCTGTCTGAATTAATTGCATTTTGTACGCAAATATGTTCTTCTGAATTATTCTCTTCTTAAGTGACTTCCTGCTTAATTGCATTTTTAATTATGTGCCCTTCATAGTAACATAAATGTTTATATTTATCTCCTGTTCTCTAGTTTTTGATATATTCCCCCCACAGTCCCTACATTTCAGTAGCGCTTTGAGCTCCCACTTTGTTTTGCCTCAGTTCTCTGTAGGTACCAAAGGCTGTTGATTTTTTGTGAGTTGGCAGTTTGAACTATTTTAAGGAAGACTGGGCAAAGTCTGTGTTACTGTACAATACTGTAGCAGTAGGGGTAGGAGAACTGATATTGCTCAGAGACTTCCAAAGGATCCACAGCCTCAAGGAAAATGGGGAGAAAATATAGATTAAATAAAACAAATATTTTTTTTTTTTACATCTCCAGCAGTGCTGTGACTCACCAGGAGGCAAGAAAAGAAGGTGCTTTTCCTTCAGCCACTTGCAGAGACTATGTGCACACTTTTCTTAGGTTGTTGAATGATAAGTAGAAAATTAAAGGATGGCCATTGGGGGATTTCATCCTAAGTGGAGGAAGCTCGTCTCAGCTCAAACAGCCAGAGAGCAGGCTGTCTTCTCAAGGAGGTACAGGGGAAGTAATTCACTAGATTTTGTGCTTAGAAGGGAGCAAACCTAGTTGCCCACTGTTGAGTTAGTATGAACCGTGGAGTATTTCAGAATACACCCCATCTGAGAAAATGCTCTTTTTTTCCTCTCTGGAGAGAAAATATTTTTGCTAATTTTAATTAATAGCATTTTGGCATCAGAAAAGAAAAGGAGTTCACACTTAGTAGTGACACTTGCAAATATGAGGGCAAAACTCTTTTCTTAGCAGCAGGGATGCTTTCACATGCTGTGTGGAAAGTACCTGTGTGCTGGTCTGCCATCAGCCCCTTTCTCATTGGCCTGTTGCTAATGACAGGCCAACTGTAGGAGTTTCCATTTCTTCTGATTTTAGTTTTCAGGTGTTCATTTTCTCTACAAATCCTTATCTTTAAACCCGAACCTTTTTCGCAGGAGAGCTGGAGTGTACTTTGAATTGTCTAAGCTTGAATGAGGATCTGTGGCTTTGGTGGACGAATGCTTTCTGGCCATTCATGATTGCTTTAGCTGCCAGCCTGGAGCTATTAAATGAATGGAAATTCTCTAACAGGGTGACAGTGCCAACAGACAAGGGCCTATTCTGAGCTTGCTCATTATGCCAGACAACAAAAGTGTTGTGAAGCTGCATAACACTTGCATTGTGATTAGATGCATCACTTATTCATGTTCTGCAAAATAAACACATTTAGATGGCTGACCATGACAATCATTTGAAGAAGTAATGGTCTTTAGGCATCAGCAGACATAATTAAGCTGAATATTGAAGAGAGCTTCACAGCTGTGAGTACAGTTAATCAATGAAATGGGCTCTCAAAAAAGCTGGTGATGTTCCCCATCAGTTTTCTGTCCTGCATTTTTGGGTCCAAGAATAATGTCATTAATACCCTACTAAAGGTGATGTAGACCAGCCTTCTGTACCTCAAAGTGGACAGTAACCATCCTTTAACCCAGTGCCTCTTGGGGAGCTTCTGCACTGTAACCCTGTTGGGGATGGGGCTGGAGTGGGTTGATTCATAGGAGGAGATACTTGCATGTCAATTATAGGGAGAAGGATTGCTAATAGGAAGTTGGTGTGTTCAGCATTGAGATAGTGCACAGTGCCATGGTAGTCACAGTACAAATCCTTAGGCTCTTTCTTAACAGGAGGAAATTTAATTTTCCACAAGAAGGAATTTTATGCAACTGTGCTTCACCTATTAATATCTTGGTGCTCAGAACATTCACTGTGAGCCTAGAATTACAGAATCACAGAATGTGCTGAGTTGGAAGGGACCCATCAGGATCATGGAGTCCAACTCCTAGCCCTGCACAGGACACCCCAAGAATCCCACCATGTGTCTGAGAGTGTTGTCCAAAGTATTAAGTAGTCCTGCAAGGAACAGGAGAGTTGGAATTGGATCATTATGGATGCCTTTCAAATTGAGATATTCTACAAATCTGATTCTTATGAACAGTAGGGAAAGAGGAAAATGTCAAGTGGGCAAAGAGTGAAGTATAAGGAAACCACAAAGTAAGGTGGAAAATAAGAAATCACACAGCAAAAGGAGAAGTTGGAAAGCCTGGTGGAAGTGGTGGAGAAAGTTGTTAAATTACGAAGGAAATTAGAGGTGGAGAGAAATGATGCAAAGAAGTGAAAATCAGAGAACCAGATTGAAAGAGGAGAAGAGGAAGAAGGCAGTGATTTAACAGTCACACACTTTATTAAAAAATACAGATAAAATAGCAGTGATAAGAGCATCTGTCTGTAACAGCTGTGCAAACATGCAAACCCCACTATTGATTAGATTTCTAGTATGTATATTGGCAGATGGATTTATTTGGAGTGCTTTATGTAAGCCATAGGCTCAGTTGTGTCTTACCAGCCCTTCCTTTTCAAAGATAGGTGGGGGACAGTAGACTTGGAAATCCTCTCTCCCATTCTATATTACTACTAATGTGCAGGTAAGCTGGTGGTCTAGGGTGGTAATGAACCTCTAACATTAGATGAAAGATGGATGTTAAAAAAGTATCTGTGCATAAATCCCTTTCAGTGTCTTCACACCCCCAACACTCCTCCTAAGTGGGACTTCCCCAAAACTTTTGTTTATGAAATTTTGGCTGTTACTTTGTTCTGTCAGACTTCAAAATCTGAAATTTTTAGGCTTTTTTTTCCAAAGAGATGGGAGACCAGAAAATCGTGTTAGAAATTAATAAAGTTACACTTTGCTATGTAAATTATGTATGCAATTAAAAAAAACCAAACCAAACTACCCAACCAAACAAAAAACCCCCCCCCAAAAAAACCCCAAAAAAAATAACTGGGGAAAGAAAAAACTCCACCCACAACACAACCCTCTCTCCCCCAACAACTGGCCAGAGGGAGAAGAGGCAAGTTTCAGGATACTCAGTGTTAAGGCAGAAAATCCTGGTGTATGTGAATTATTATAGCTCCACTGCTGGCAGCTTTATGAATCAGGAATACAGGAAACAAGTCTGTCATATCTCTTGCTTTTCAGCTGATTTATAACTACTTAACACCCAGCTTCTCATCTCTATTGGACTCTTACCTTGGGTAAAGTGAGTTAATGCATTATTGTCTTGTGGAATGACAATGCTTCTAAAGACTTGTGTGATTTGCATACATAGTGGTAGAGTGACTTTCTGAATGGTTCTATTTATTGATACGCAAAAATGTGTGGAAGTTAAAATCTGTGGTGTTTCAGAGTAAGATATCTTGGTCCTGTTGAAATCCAGTGGTATTTTAGTGACTGAGTTAGTTCTTCAAATTTCTGGTCGTTAAACTCACAAACAGAGCTGTAAATGTCCCCTTGCAATTCTTCATCTTGCATCGGTTTGTGCTGTCACCCAGTCTCTTCTTCATGTTTTCAAACAGTCACCCCATACTAAATCAGAGCAAAAAATCTGTATACCCCCAGATAGTGAACTTCTATTGGCTGTATTAGAATTAACCAGATTAATTTAGATTAACAAAGTTGTGAGCTTAGTTTTCTCTGCTAGCTTAGGTTGTACTTTGTATTGCCCTTTGAAGAAGTGTTTTCCAATATTACGTCTTTGAAGAACTGCTTACATGTGGCAGAGCACTCAGTTAAGCAGTGAATCTTCTAATTACAAATCTCTGTGTAAAACTGATATTTTGGGGTATTTCTCTGCAGTATAAAAATTGTTTGAATTTGCTTCCCCTCCCCCTGCTAGCTATATATGTTATCAAGGTTTCTCATCAATCAGTACATTTATACTTAGAGTTTGTTTACTTGTTAACTGGATGCAACTCTTGGCAGTCAGCATGATCTTTTGAGTTTCTGCAGACAAACATGCTGAAACTGCTGTGTTGGGTGGAATAACTGGTTGGTACAAAGAGGAACATACAGTTTATTCACTTAGTTGTTGGTGCATGGGTTGGTATGTGACCTGAGATGAAACTGGGACGTGTCTGGGGCCTTCTGCAAAGAACCAGCACAGCTGGCCTGACAGAGGTTGAGAGTCCTGGTGTGGCTTAATCCCTGTTTTACTTACAATGGAGAGTTAATAGCAGATAAGAGGACTTTAAGGTTTTAACTCAGTTGGTTCAAATGGGGTAAATGGAGCTTGGCATAAGAGAACAACTCCTGGATTATGCACATGGGTGGTGCTTCCAGTTCCCCGTCTCTGAACATTTCCTCCTTATTGCACATCTGTGTTGGTTGTGACTAAAGAAAAAGCAGTTGAAGTGACGAGTTTCCTCAGCAGGCAAAATAGAAAAGTCTTGATCTGAATACAAAACACCTATTACTTCTGGAATTATTCAGAGAGGGAGATACTATGAAGAGGGTTAATTCTTAGCTGAGAATAAAAATGAACAAATCAAATATTGAACTACCAGGTAGCTGACGTTCTTTCAGCTCTTAGGTTTTTCCCTCTTACAAGTTATATCTGTAATGCTAATTAAGTTGTATTGCAGTCAGTAAGTTTCAATAAGTCTTCTTGTCATCAGGTGGAATGTCTTCAATCTGCCTGCCTTCTATTTCAGATGGGAAAGAAGAGGATATTTTTATTGTCTGAGTTGTTTTTGGTTTTTTGTTTGTTTTCCTTGTTTTTCTTTTCTTGTGTGTGTGTTTTGGGATTTTCATGGAATTGGTTTGGTTTTGTTTTCTTTCTCCTGTTGATTTGAAGGGACAGAATGTTTGATGAATGGATGCCTTAAGCTTTCACCCAACCTCCATAACAAAAATCCCACAACTTCCCCCATATTTGAAGAGGTAATAATTACCTTGCAGAACGCTATTTTGAATAGGTACAAATGTGGAACTGGCTGATACTGGAAATCACTAATAAGTAATTAAATATTGAATGAGCAAAAATCTGAGTTTCTGTGCTACCTAGAAAGCCTTCAGTGCTCTTCTTCCCCACCAAGTGAGCATTTCCTTGAGTATGAAGGTACAGTGCACATGGAATCAGCAACTCTGCTTATACAGAAGGAAAATACTTTCATTCTTCATTGCAGGTCTGCAACTACAATCAGTAATACAGTGGAGGAAAAAAAGATACCAATGAAAGTGCTGGACTGGTTCAGCAAACACTTATGCATGTGACTATCTTAGGTATAACTAATTAACCTAATATCAGCCTTTGCCAACATCAGCATGTATCGCTTAAACACTCAGGATGAAGCCAGAAGGTAGAAAAATTAGATCTTGGTTCATTCAAGAATAGCTGATAGGTTATTACTCTGTCTCTCAATTTGGAAATGTAATATTTATGTCTGTAACTTATAATTCTCTGGAGAGCATTAATTTGCCATAGCTTAAGTTTTCAAAATTATGCTCTCAAATTTATAATTTTTCTCTAATGTGGTTGCCATGTCTTTGTCTTTCTCTGCCCTTTGCATTGAGCATTAACCAGAAAGATAAGACATTCTTTGTCTTTATTCCAAAAAAGGTAGATTGCTGTTTTTCCATTATGTCATCTTCTTCTATCCACTAAAAGGGTAAGTAGATAATGGCATGGCTTCAGCAATAGTCGATAGAATAGGAAGACTCTGAAAAAATTTCCATAATATTTTCTTTTTATCATCTTACTCCACTGCTGAATGCTTTCTAAAACAAATTTGGTTGGAGCTGTGTCTTTCTACTCTTTTGAAATTACCAGCAGTCTTGCTTGGTAAACTTTAAGGATCATCAATAATTTAAACAGAATAATTTTATCACACTGGGGATACTGTCAGTTTGGGCATATGAGCCCATAAAACCCCTGATGACTTTCATGATAACTCACCACAACATGCCCTGTTGTATTTCAGCTATTGCAAAAATGCAGTTTCCAGCAGTGCAAGCAAGACCTTTATGAAACTCCTGCTCTGCTTTGTGGGGTTACGTTAGCGGGGCATCCCTTCTCTGCAGGGCTGAGCGATGGGGACGATCAGTCTGGGACAGTGAGTGGAGATATGTGGTGTAAATCCCCTGTCCCCCTGCCCCTAACCAACTAGTCAGACACTCCAGAAAATTCAGGGGGTCAGTCCTGCAGCATAAGTGGTGTAAAAAAAGAGTGTTTTAGTAAAGGCATAGTGACAGAATGAGAAATACAGTGTTAGTAAGAGTGCATATTAACTATATAGTGAAAAGAATAAAGAAAAAGAAATGGGAAAAGCAAGGAAGATACAGAACCCATCAAGATGAGTTGTATTTTTAAAACTTCATTTTATTGAGCTTTTATTATTTTATGAAAGGCAATAGTGAAAGGTATTGCCATAGATAGCACTTTTCTCGAACTTACTATTTCAAAGAAATTTTCACCTAGAATGGCAGCTTCTCTGTCCCATTACTTGTAACATGCGTTTTTATTATTACTGGAAACTGAATTTTTAAAATAATACCTTTTTACTTCCTTGCTGTCTTGGGATCATCGGTCTTTGCAACAGAGACTTCTTTCCTACTGGTGTAGAAGGAGTTTACCTCGTGGAGAATGCTCCTGAAACATAAATAATGTATCAGCAGGAACTGCAGAATGATGTAGGTGGAGGACTAGAAAAACTGAATGTTTGCCAGGCTCGTCAATTATTTATCAAAGCTGGTTAAATCTAGTTGTCACAGCCCAGATACTCACAGATCTTGGTAAAAGCCATTCTTCTCACAAGTCATATTTCTTTAAACAAAAATTGCAGTTGCACCAGTAATGTTCTTTAAAGAGTTAGAGGTTTTGGGAAGTTCATTATGGTCTTGTAGTTTTTTGTTTGGTTTCTTTCCTTTTTTGGGGTTTTTTTAAATACAGATTTGAACTCATAATATTTTGTTGACCAGTTGAGATATTGTACATTTTTGTCATATGAATCTCTGATACAACAGACAAAATAACTATTTTTGATTAAAATGTTGTTTGTACTTTAATTGAACGGCCAGGTTTTTCTCTGAGGATCACAGAGCTAGTTTATAAAATAGACTTACCTTTAGGCATATTTGAAAATTCAAGCCCTTAATGCTTTTGGAAGCCAAAAGAGTTTTTAAATCTGGTTCCTAACAGCCAGAAAGTTAGCTGTAGGGTTTATTAGCAGAATATATTTTTTATGTCATTGCTTCATAATATCACTTGGATAGGTTTGATTATTTTTTGAGTAGCTCCAGTGGGGTCATAAACCACGTGTGATAGAGGGGGTGTGTGTGTGTATACCAAACGTAAATACAAGTGTACAGATAGTGTCTGGCCATAAAAGAAGTAGAATGCTCGCAGGCATGCTGACACACGCCAGGGGAGAAGAAAGAGAGCCCTGTAATAAAATCTCATTGAGGATGCAGAGAGAATGTTTCAGCATTAGGCATTCTCCTCAGGTTTCACATAAATGCATCCTCCTCTCATGAAGGGATGAACAGTGCATTTGCACTGGCTCATTCAAATTGAATGTTGGTAAAAGAAGAGTCTTCAGCAAACACTGAAGAGTCTGGCATTTTTTAAAGACGGGGAAAGGTTAAGCTGACTGCTGTTTAAACTGCTGTTTATTGGATATTTATTTGCTGACCGTGTTTATTGAAGGTGGTGTTGAAAAGATCATTGGCAAGATTTCGGATGGCTGCGTAGCACAGGTCAGAATTCTGTTAACCTGATGCAGTCTTTACAATGAAGTTTAGATCTTCATAGGTGATTTAGTAAGTTTTCTTGTATCTGAGGATGGTTAGATTGTATTTTTCTGGAAGATAGAGTAGGATGTGCCTTCTCTGTATCATTTCACTTTCTCTCTCTGACAGGACTGCAGCTTTAACTTTACCTAGAGCTATAGTAAATGAGAAACTTCCCTAGATCCAGCATTTACAAACCACAAAATTTATTAAGAATAATTAGATTCTAGACTATAAATTTTTTTTTATTGTTTGCTGTTTCAAAAACAACAGAGCTCACTAAACTTGCTAATTTTCTCCCTATGCACTGAGGGGCTGTATGGGGGAGAGTCACAGTCACTCTTTTGGGTGAAGCACAGGGTCATCTTGCAGTGCCTTAGGCATGTTTAAAAGCATCACTAGTTAATTTTAGAAACCAAAGGTAAGGCTGTATGTGTGCACTAGACCTGGTCTTGCGTTTTTCTCACAGTGAAGAGATTTATAAGAACCAAGGAATTTTTAAGGTGTTCTAATTTTTCACTGGTTTAACTCTCTGACCTTGCAATAGAGACACTGGGGATACTGTCAGTTCTGTATAGCTGACTGTCAGAAATAAATTCCTTCACTATTACAGCAGGGCTTCTCTTTAGTGGTGTCTGGAACACCAGGGGAAGTCTTGTGTTACAAATGCATTTGAGGTATTATTTGCTTCTCTTTCTCTGTGTGCACATGCGCTCTGTTTTTTATTTCTTTATTTTAAAGGCAATCTTTCCAGGACTTTTATGGTGATTTATTATTTTTATTATTTATTTATTTATTTTCCCCCGTCTTTCCCAGAGATAGGATAAAAAGTCTTACAAATTAACTGCTGCAATGAAAGTTTTTGTTCCTGGTTGTGAGGTCTTGCTTACTAAGTGAAAGTAGTCTGCAACATTTCCTCAGGAGGGCTGCTCTGGGAAAAAACTCAAAATAGCAGTGCTTTACTTTAAAAATGTGTGTGTATGCCTGTCATTTATGTATATAAATATATCCTATATGTGTCTAGAGTTGGTATTGAATTGTCCATGCAAAACAGACATGTATAGTGTTTGTGTTAGTGGCACTGCCTTCAGATTGCTTAGACATTCTTCCATGGACATTCTGGATTAGAGGTTCCTAGAGGAATAACATGGACTGTCAGAAATCTAAATTTTTATTTGATTAATCTTGGCTCTAATCTTGGCTCTGTTTAGATGATTTACTGTAGAGAAGCTGTAAGCAGTGATATGTTCTGTATGAGCTTCCTTGGACAATGTGATCGCATTAGTGGTCTCAGGTGAATGGCAGAAACCAGGTGGCCCTGCTGTCATTACTGGGAGTAAACAAGGCATTGGTCAATAAGCTTAAAAGCCTCTATAGCATTTCAGTACTGGAATGAGGTTTACTTTTGGTTTGTGTGGTTTTTGTTTGTTTTGTTTGGGGGGGTTTTTTTGGGTTTCTTTTACGTACTAGGGAAAACAACCTTGCACTGGGCTCTGTGTGTGCACTGCAGTGACACATGAAATCAGAGTAAATCTGGACTCCTAAGGCCATAAGGTGTGCTCCAGAGCTACATAAATGCTTCCTGTGAGTTTCCCATGTATCTGTTAAATAGGTTTCCAGACGGCATGGTTTAATTTTATGTTTGAATGAAAGTATTATGTGAGCAGAATATAGCTTACTCAGTTCCACAAAGGTTTGTTTGGTTACTGTCCCCTACCATCTCTTTTACATCAGCTGATTTTGGAAACCCTAGATGTGATCAGTTTTGAGTGAAAGGGCCTATGATGGAAAAAGGCATGACATGAAGCCTACGGAATGATTATGGTCCATGGGATTGCTTTGTTGCCCCCACGGTTGTCACATGCTCTGGATTTGACTGTATTTGTTGCTTGGTGTGGTGCAGAATGACAGGCAGCTCTGTCACATGCCAGTGTTGGAGAGGGGAAAAAAAGCGATGCACGTTGAGATTTGCACCACTTTCAATACTGGTTAAAAGGCTGAAAGACACTAATCCTTCCTGGGCTGGACAGCTGTATTTGGTTTGGGTGGCCAGGTCTTGGTAGCAGGGGAGCTATATGGGTGGCTTCTGTGAGAAGCTGCCAGAAGCTTCCCCATGTCTGGCAGAGCCAATTCCTGGTGGCTCCAAGATGGACACGCCGCTGGCCAAGGCTGAGCCAGTCAGGAATGACAGTAACCCTCTGTGTTAGCATATTTTAAAAGGAAAAAAAAAAAAATTCATGAATGTAATTGCAGCCAGAGAAGAGCGGAGTGAGAATATGTGAGAGGAACAGCTATGGCCAGTGAAGGAGGGGCAGGAGCTGTTCCAGGCACCAGAGCTGAAATTCCCTTGCAGCCCACGGTGGAGACCAGGGTGAAGTAGCTGTGCCCTGGCAGCCCATGGAGGACCATGGGGATGCAGAGATCCACCCACAGCCTGTGGAGGAGACTCACGCCAGAGCAGGTGGATGCCTGAGAGGGACTCTGTAGGAGACCCGTGGAGAGAGGAGCCCACACTGGAGCAAGTTTCCTGGTAGGACTTCTGAACCTGTGGGGGGCCCATGCTGGAGCAGGCTGTGCCTGAAGGACTGCACAGCATGGAAGAGTTACCCATTTTGGAGCAGTTCATGGAGAACTGCCTCCTGCAGGAGGAACCTCATGCTGGAGAAGGGGAAGAACTATTTTCCCTGAGCAGCGTCAGGAACAAATTCTGATGAACTGACCATAACCACCATTCCCATTCTGCCTGCACCACTGTGGGGGGCAAAGGTAGAGCTGGGAAGGAGGGAATCGTGGGGCAAAGGTGTTCTTTTTAAGATTTATTTTACTTCTCATTATCCTGCTCTGATTTTGTTAGTAAGAAATTCAGTTGTATCTCCAATTTGAGTCTGTTTTGCCCTTGATGGTATTTGGTGAGTGATGTCTACCTGTCCTTATCTCAACCCATGAACCCCTTGTTAAGTTTTCTCTCCCCTGTCCAGCGGTGGAGAGGAGTGATAGAGCAGCTTTGGTGGGTGTCTGGCATCCAGACAGGGTCAACCCACTACAACAGCCTCTTCCTATCCTATACACACAGCAGGTGTTGATTGCACTGGATTTTATGCTGTTATGTCAGTGTTTGGGAGTTGTGTGTTGGATTTTTTAAAAAAATATTTTATTTTTAAATCCATTTATTTTGTACTCTTTTTTTTTGAAAAGTGGGAGTCAAATCTCAGTGTTATCTTAAATGTTAATTAACTGTCAGTACCAGAAGATAACTTCTTGCTTTACTGAAATCTGATGATTAATGCTTTTGTTTACTTCTAAGTGATACATTGTTTGTCATGTCACCACTGAAGTCCTGCTCGTTTTCTAAAATTGTTGTTCTTGGCTTTGCATGGGCAAATGTTTTGTTTCTGCTTGCAGAACTGCCTTAGCTTCTTGTCCAGAATCCAAATAGTGAATGGAGTCTAAAATTTTAATTAACCTTAGAACAATATTTTGCAATTAAGTCTTAACATCAAGTTTTATAGAATCAAATAATGGTTTGGGTTGGTAGAGGTCTTAAAGATCACCTGTTTCCAACCCCCCTGCCATGGGCACAGAAAACTTTCACTAGAGCAGGTTACTCAGAGCTCCATCCAGCCTGGCCTTGAACACCTACAGCAATGGTGAGTCCATAACTGCTCTGGGCAGCCTTTTTCTGACTACCTAGAGAAAGATGAGGGTGATGACAGCCCATTTTCCTGTGAAAGGAAAGTGAAACTGTTGGTGTTTGTATGTTTACATTGTAAATGCAAGTATCATGTCTGCTTCTGATGGATGTCCACTGAATGCAAAGGCAGACTTTGAGGTAAGAAGTACTCTTCTGCTGAATTTATTTGGTTGCTTACTCATTTTGCAGATGGGGAAAAAAAATCTGCTACTGGGGTTTTGAGGATACCTAGCAACTCAGAGGTTTTCAGAAGCTCTATAGAAAAAATACAAATATCGCTGGAAAATAAAAGGAAATGGTAACCTACAGAATATTCCTAAAGTACATTTTTTTTCCTAGTTAAAATTTAGTTCAAGAAGGTAGCTATTACAAATGGAGATTATTAGTAGATTTTGTATTTGAAGCTACTCTTTAAGTTCAAGATGTAGTAATTCAAGAGGATTTTGGTCATTTTCACACCCATCTGAGAGCTGCAGAGAGGGAAAAGTCTCAAAGTTGTGCTCATGCTCTAGGGAGGACTGAGCTCGGCCCTTGCTGGTGACTGATTGGTCAGCTTGGAAGTGGTCATGAGATGCCTTTTTGCACAGCTGTTCTCATAGATACAGTGACTCTCCAGGATGTTTTAGGAAAAGAGAGGTAGCTTGATGTCTGAAGACTGTTTCTGTGCAAGAACTTTGGTTTTGGTGAAAAAAAATCTTCCTTTCAGATCCTGAGGAATAATTTTGAATTGTAAATCCTTTGGAATTAGAGTGTTACTGTTAATCTGTGAAGAAAGTGTAAGGTCCTTGAATGGATGCAGTTGTACTAAACTACTGGATTGTGTATTTGGTTGAGTATATGCAATAAACATCAGATTTCATTCAAGGGGATGCTGCAGCTGTTGGGGAAAATGCTGTGAGTGAAATTAAAGGGTAATTATGACTCAGTATTTTTTGCATAGAGTTTCTAAGAAACTGAATAGTTGTTTGCCAGTGAAAACAGTTCATTGAAGTTACTGCTTTATGGATATCAAAAGGGATGATGAGGCTATAGACGTTGCAGAAAGTAGCAACAGGACAATAAAGTCCTTGCTGCAGATCAGGTGGTCTTGTCAAATTTTTCTTAGTCTTTGAAAATCCTTTTGCAATCATGTTTTTTTGTGGGATTTTTTGCTAGCCTTTTGCCCACTCAACATTTAAGATGCAGAAAAATGTAAATGTCACTTCCATATTAAGGATTAGCTTTGGGCTTGCAGAAAAAAGGCATAAAGTTAATTGGAAGGTCATAAATAAATCAGTGCATTTCTCATGTGTGTTTATGCATACACTTTTGAAAATCTCTTTGTAGAAAAATAAATCTTTCATTTCTAAAGAAGATCTGGATAAACTTCTGCTTGTTGACCATCTTAGCTAGAGTCTGTAGGATTCTCTAGTTCTCAGCTGAGAAAACTGTTACTAAATTTCAGGAGCTGGCTGTACTGTTTCAGAAACAAAAAATAGATGCCATATACCCTAAATGAAAAGAAATTAATTTTAGCACCTGATAGCAAATACTTAATGAAAGGAAAAAGAGAACAAGAAAAAACGATGTCTATCGTAAGAGAAACAGCATTTCATGAAAAATTTTTGGCTGTTTATGGTGCCAGACAAGTTTGAATTCTCAGTTTTAGTGAAACTGTATAATGAAAAATGCCTGTAGTCACCATCCCTGGAGGTATTTCTAAGACCTGTAGATGTGGTGCTTAGGAACATGGTTTAGTGGTGGACTTGGCAGTACTGGATTTATTACTCTGTGATTCTATAATATGATCATGAGAGTTAATATAATTAATATAATCCTAGGCACATGATAATTAATACAAATCTGTAATTTTAAAAGAAGATTTCCAAGAGTTTTTAGCATATTTTTGCTATTAATTGAAACTAAAAACTTCTTCAAGTACCTGTTACAGTTAAATTGTTTAAGGAGTGCTGAACAAGTCATTCTGGGGCTGTGAAAGGCCCGAGAGCACTGTAATCTCTGGCTTTGTGGCACTGGAGGACAGCAATGGTGTGTAGCCCTTCTGCTTCAAAAGCCAGTGGTCAGCAGCTGGCCAGAAGGAGAGAAGCCTGCTTCTGGCTGAGGCAGTGGGGATATCCATAGGATCATGGGAGCAGCTGGCACTTCCACCGAGGTGGGGTGCAGAGTGGGGCCAGCCATGGTGGAGCGTCAGTGAAATAATCTTGTATCACCTCCTTCAGTCCCTTGTGTCTGCAGTGGTCTGAGCTGGGATACTTACAGCTGTGTGTGGTCACTAGAGCACCTCACTGGTCTTCAGTGACTTGGTGCCATTTAGAGATGGTATTTCCAACTTCAGAAAGGTGTAGGCAATGCAGAAGTGATGTGGGGGAACACTTAGTTGATGTGAAGGTGCTTTGTCAAATGAAACTGCACTAAATTGTTGTGGGTTGACAATCTCTTCGATTTTGTCAAGTGTTTTGTAGATGATACACTCTACATTAGCTATATTTTAAATGTGTAATATGAGGCTAAGGAGTGAAAATGTTTTTTTGGAGCTTTTTCATATGCTGTTTCCTGGTGGTCTCTTTCAATGGTTTCATAGTTTGATAGTAGTATGAGGAGATTGTTACCTTGCTCCTAATTTAATAATTAGGGGGGAAAAAAAATCTATGTAATTACAGTCTAAAGAGGACATAGTGGTGAGGTTGTTTTTCTTTTCATTCCTCTATCTTGGTAACTGGGAAATTAATGCTGAGTGGATGCTGTGCTCAGAAAACAAATGTTGTACATAATTCTATTTTGAATTAAAGTGGCACCATACTAGTGTGTATATCATTATTGATATTCTCTTGGGCCCTGTAGAGTACATATATCAATGTTTTGGACTGCAAACCCCTTTACTGGGATACTAGAAAGCAGTAATAGGCAATATATGAAAATGATGAAGTGGAAACTGGATTTTCTTAGTCGTGTAGCCATTCCTGTTTTAAGTAACTAGGTGTTACACCAAAGAAATCACTGCTCTGCAAAGCTGAATTTGTGAAATCTTCACAGTGTTGTTTTTTTTCCCTGAAAATCTATTCAAACCACTTATTTGAGGTTTGCAGAGGAAGTCTGCAAAACTATTAGTAGTTTGTACAAGGGTATGGATTTCCAGCTGATTTCTGAATTGTCCTTGTCATAAGCTTTTCTCTCATCTGGGCGCCTGTTATACACAAGGTGAGTTTGGTGCTTATTGCCTCCTTCAAAGGGTGGACTAAAGCCATGGTGTTGGCTTTGATGTAGAAACAACAGCCAGCTGTTCTGCTTCTCTTTTCCATGGACTTAATGTGAAATAAAATTGCATTTCAGGAGGATTCAAGGAAAAGGAGTCAGGGAATTTTTTAATATATTAAAGCAGAGAGATGCAGAGACAGAAAATGCTTAATGAGAAAGAAAATAATGAATCCAAAAAAAAGATTTCTCTCTAAAGGCTGATGGCATAACCAGAGGAAGCCAATATGCATTTGTGACTGAAACTTGTGTACTGTTTGTAAGTTGTGTTTTGTCTGACTTCTGGTGCATTTCCACTTCAGATAAAGAAAAAAGGTTCCAACTTTCGTGCAGGTTCTGGGGAGCAAAACCAGGTTCTTCAGAGATGATTAAGTATCTCAGGATTACTTTTATATTCATGTGCATATACAGAAAGGAGAAAGACAGATGTGTGTTGTTTTTGGGTTTGGGAATTATTTTGTCCCTCAAGTTTTAAATACTTAATCTGTGAACAAAGGTCTTCTCTGGAGCCAAGTGGGTTTTTTTTTTCATATTGATGAGCTATACCTCATAACTGTCTGGCAGAGCTAAAGTGCAGTTGTTTACTGTGCTTGTATTTAATTTCTGATCTGAGCCAAAGTGCTGAACTATAACAAATCTACAAAGCAGAACATTTCTTTATAGAGATTGAGCACAGTAATTTTACAAACTGGAATAGAGTTTATTTAACAAAGTGCTGGGAAAAAAAATAAAAAAAAAGAAATTCATCAGCTTTATTCTTATCACGCTGCTGGGTGGTTTCCAGACTTCGCAGAGTGGGGTTCCAGCTCTTGAATTCAGGAGCATGAACTTTCCTGGGATAAAGGCTTGGTGTATTAAAGCTTCAACAGGCTTCTGCTGGGCTCTGCAGTGACCACCAACAATTACAGTTCTTCTTCTGTGAACCTGATGCATTATTAGAGTTTTAAAAGCTGTATTGGCAAACATGTGGTTGAGATAATTAGCCTCTGCAGGCTTCACTCAGAGACGTGAGAAAGCAGCTGTCCGGTATTGTAAGGAAGTAGCATCCTTTGCAGCAACAGTGATGTGGGGCTGAAGGTCAATTCCTTTGACAATACATGAGATGTGTAATTGCATTTTTTTGTCTTTTATCATCTACTTGCTGATGGAAATGTGAATTTTTGTTAGACTCTGCAGAACGTGACAAAGGATGGACTTTCCCAGTAGTGGGAACAGCAATATTTGCTGATGAATCTCTTTGGTTAGCTCTGGGCCATTAATAACGGCGAGTGGTAGTTCAAAACACAAGCAAAAAGGTCTTTTTATATGGGGACCGTTTGACGGGAGTGAGAGAAAGAAGAAAGCATTTTTCTGTGTGCTGTTGTGTCTTCTGAAGAAGGGCGGGATCCATTTGCGATGTGAAAATAAGGCCGTAGTGTGTAACATGGCAAAACATTGCTTCCAGCTTTTTTAACTAGATTGTTTTTCAGTGTACAGAGTCTGACATGGCTTGTTCTTGTCCATCCATGCACATGAATGTCTTTTTAGAAAAGAATAAAAAAACGCCTGTCAGCAGCTGGAATGTTCCAGGGCTCCCATTTCAGCAGTGCCACCAAAAAAACCCGTGATGAAATATGGGAGCAAAGCTTGCTCATCTATAGCTTTGCCTGTGGGTAGGATAACACCTTTTCATTACGATTTTTTTCATTATTTTTGATTGAAAATTTAGAACTGTAGTGATATTTATGCTGGTTATAACTTCTTTCTGTAAGCATTTTACATCTGTTCTTAGGTATTTTATACTGAAACGTGAAAACTGAAAGGGAGAACTTGCAGAAAACATAGATGGCTGAACCAGAGTTTGAGTAGTCAGCTTGCTTGAAACACTGAAAAAAATGTATAGGAAGACATTAAAGCTGATTTTACAACTTTCCAGCTTGGTTTCACATTTTATGCTAGTTTTATTTTTAAACTTTGACAGAATTTTTACTGTTTGCTATAATTACTGTTTAAGATTAAATATTCTAAGATGTTTTTGGATGCGAGAGGAGAAAAAAAGAACAAGTTCCACAGCGATTTCCAGCAGAATTTTAATTTGAGTAACAATTTTGATACTGTATCCTAGAACTTACTTAACTGAGACCACACTAAAGTGCATGGGAGGACAAATAATTTTTAGCTCTGAACAAGTTTTAATTTGGACTCGTGCCTATTGCATTTTCAAAGTGCAGAGCATGGTATATGTGACAAGAATTTGGGTGCAGGAGAGCACCATATCTGTGGTTTGGAAGGAGCAGCTGTCTTCCATAAAATTGGTGATTGAAATATGAGCATTGAATTCCTTTACTGAGCTTTCTGGGTTCCAGAAAAGTGTTTTGGTTTTCTCTTCTGATGTTTTTGTGCTTGAAAAGAAAGAGAGCTGCCTGTCTGCCTGTGCGAAGTAGATGAGAAACAGTTTTTTGTCTGGTTTTTTTGATTGGTGAATGAAATTCTGGGAAACAGGAGAATTCCTCCCTCATCTTTTTTGATTTGCTTTAGGACCTGTTTTTTACAGGGTGACAACAAGTAAGCCATTCATGTTTCCACAAATTATATAGGGTTTCTTTCCTACAGTTGGCCATTTTAGTCTAAAATATAGGTGTCTGCACAGGGTCTGTAAAAAAACCCCATTTCTGATGTGTTACATGTGCTTGCCCAGGTTCTAAAGCCCTTTTAAATACAAACTAGCAATTGTAGATCACCATATGTATATATGTATGCATGTATGCTTTCTTTCATTACAGAAAGAAAACTCTGACCTCTCTTGCCGTGTGTTGCCTTGGTGGCCGGCAGCCTCCTGGCTAATTGAGTTAAGATCAGGATGGTCAGGGGGTGAGGTGGGCCCAGGCTAGCATTACTTCAGGGTAATGTAATAAATAACTGTGATTTATTCCTGGAAATTTCATGATTGCAGAAAAATTATAGGATGACACTCGGTGATTTTTCTTTTTCTGTCTTTTTTTTATTTTCTAAACTTGTTAAGATTATTTTCTTTCAGTAGGTGCCTGGAAAAATACTACCTGAAGACAAGAGTCTTGAATATGATTTTATTTATTACAAGCAGAAATGACAGTATTCTCCCCAAACCTCATTGCTTCTGTATTCAAACTAGTTCAGAGCACATGGCACTGGGCAGCTGAGCCACACGGTGCAGGAAGCTCACCAGTGTGGTGTTTGCTACCCTTTCAGGTGTTCATGCTTGCCTTCTGGAAACACAAACATCTAGCTTTGGCAAGGACTAAAATCACAGCATTTATGCTCTTGTTCCTCCTGTGATTGACCCGTGCTGCCCTACTTCATTCATGTAGCAAACCTGCCCTCACCCCTTCTTGCACAAGTGAAATGATGCCTTGATACGGAAAGTGTGTAACAGCGGCAGCTGGGCTCTTTGGAGATGAGTCTGCTCGTGTCATGTGCTTACAAAGAAACAAAGAAAGCAAAAATCATGTGACAAATTGTGGTGTTTTCCCCTTGGCTAAAGACAACCTTGACAATGAACAAACCATCCTGGTTAGGGTTGAGTACTTCTCCCTCACAAGGCAGGTCCAGATGTGTGTTTTCATTGGCCCAGCATCCAGAATCTGCTGGATTTTTCTATAGCTACTGATGCAAGGCCAGGGTTCTTTGGTGACTGCAGCCTGTTTTATTTAGAGACATTATAAACCAGAGCAAAACCTCAACCTTGCTAAATCCAACTCCTGAAGTTATTGGTTGCAGTAAAGCTTGAACATCATGGGTACCTCTGACAATTTTTCCAGTTTCTGTTTGGGAGCAGTGGGATATCTGTCTGTCTCCTTACCTAGCCATGAACTATATAGCTATAAAATGGCTATAAAGGTACTGATAAAACCCCCTATACTGTGACTTGTGTGGGATCGAGACCATAGCTGAGAGAAGTGCAGTATTTACTCTAACTATTAAGTTTTCCTTTCTGAGCAAAGTGTGTTAATCTGATAGGTTTTGTGAGACAGATACATGAAGTCGTGCGCTGGTTTAACGAAGGCAGACAAACTGTGGTCTTGCACAAAGTCAGTTTAAATATCTCCTTTGCCAACTTCCCAGGTTCAGGCTCTCTTTTCTCCAGAGGTTCACCTCTGCCAAGTACTGTGTTTCTTTTATTGTAATGATGTAAATGGGTGGTAGGAGTAGAGAGGGACTGTGTTGTGCTGGATTCTGGCAGCAGAGTAACAACCAGATTGTGGTATTCTCCTTGCTGCTTAAAGATCAGCAGTTGCCTTATATATCCTTTCCAGTTTAAATTTTTAAGCCTATCTGTGGCATTTATAGTGTATTTTGGTAGCCCATGTGAAGTTCTCAAAAACCCACTCCAAGCTAGGGAGTTCTTTTAGTCTTCCCTCTGCTTAGGGAGAATTAAAGGCAATTTCTGTGTGAGTTGGTGTTGGTTCTTCTAGCAGTAAGAAACTGGATGAACCTTTTTTTTTATTGTGCTATCAAAAAATGTGGAAAATATGGGTGGAAATGTGTCGTTATGGAAAGCAAAGACACAGAACTTGCTACTGTGAGTTGGAAAGTGAAATTTATTGCTAAAAGACATGGTGTAAGCTGGTTTTACTCAGATGAATAGCTCAGACTAGAGAAGAGTTCTCATGGGAAAGTTGTCACTGGAGGAGGAGAGAGGATTTTCAGGCTTCTTAGGACATTTCAGAAAAAAAGATTAAAATAAATTATGCATTTTGTTGTTTATTGTCTCAAAGAGCTCAGTAAACTTCCACCTTCTGCTCTTTTCAGCAATGAAATTTCACCTTTACATCAAGGGTAGTAAAGGAACTTTGTTCTGAGTGGTGTGTGAGAAAGGCAGTGTCAGAACATACAGGTCTACCTGCTTATAATCGGGGTTTGTCATAATTTTCAAAGTGTATAATATAGCTAATTGAAGGAACTTCTAAACAGCGCTTGTTTTTTAGGAATCTGTGTACTGTGTTCTTACTGCTCTCAGTTCTTGTGGTGCTGTCATGTAAATCAGTGGCTGACTGGTCTTTCTCATTTATGATACTTGCAGCAATTCATTAGCTCTGTCTTTTTTAAAGGACTTTTATTTTTAGCTTTACAGTCCTTTAATGTGCTTCTTTCTCGCACTGACACATGACTGTGAGAGAGCTCTCAGATCCGGCTTGAAAATGTGTTATCCCAGAGGGAATGAGTGCAGTGGGAGTTCATCCAGTTTGTCCAGGGACTTATACCTGATACCTGCTGCCATGTTCTATGAACCTGGACTTCTTCTGGAGTAATTTTTGCAATGAAACTCTGCACTATGGGAATGGGTGCTAATGACTTAATAGACTGAATAGACTTTGATAGTAGATTTAGACATACTTTCTTTCTCTTACAGGCTAGTAAGCTCATTATATAATTTTAAAAGCACACTACAATATTCTGAAATGTGGGCATCTTGCTTACAAGAGCTGCTAAGCTTCAGCGAAGAGTCTCCATTTAAGATGCTCAGTGACAGATTTTGAGACAAACTGATCTTAATTATGTTTACCTGTCTCCTCTGTAACTTAACTGCATTATGAAAAGGTTCCTTATTTTTCTGTTAGTAGCAAGCTATCCAGTAATAGCAGACTTGCACGTGGCACTGATGAGTAAGTATCATTTAGGTAAACTAAATATATTTAGAGACACCTTTCATAGTTGTTAACATGCCATATTTAGAGAGCAACAGCTGAGTGATGGATTTAGGTAGGGAGGTGTAGGAGAGTATGGCTGGGAATTTAAGTGAGGAGTCATCTGTAGCAGTAGCTAAGGGTCTTCAGTGATGGTAGTGCATGTAAAATACTCCAGAGAACATTCTCCCTGTTCTTCTCATAGTCAGGGGAGAGAAAATGGCTCTTCCAAAAGGGACTTCACTGCCCAAGAGAGATACCAGCTTCTGCATCCCACTCCTTGAAGAGTCTTTTTCTGTGTCAGCAACAGATCAAACTAAAGGGGAACAAGCATCACTAAACCAAAGATTGCTTTTCTGAATACCTCCCACAGGCTCTCTGAGGGCAACGTTCAAGTGAAAGATGTAAGAAGCATTTAGAATTTCTAAGAGCTGTCTGCTCTCTCTGGGTTTGCTTGGATTTCAGAAGAGAGAGGAAACAGTGCAGTAGAAATGTGCAGCTTTGAGATCACGTGGGGAAAAAAATGGCATAAAAATTTATTTCTTTTTTCTGAGGCTATATGTCTTCTCTGTAACATCCTTTTCCATATTGCCAATGTGTCTGAGAGTGTTCAACAGCTTCGAAAACCTGGGTTATTTAAACAAAAAGAATCTTAAAGGAATTTAAAATTCATTGTCCGTATAAAAAGCACAAACATGGGGAAGGAAAAGGAGGGGAGTGGTGGATGTATGTGGATGCTGAAGTAGGACTGCAGAAAGGGCATCTCTGTGTGTCAGGCTTCTGAAAAGGAACCTTGGCTGAGGTGAGTGGTGGTTGATTTAGATGGGTATTAGCTAAGAGAAATGGTAAAGCAAGGCGTGATGGTACATTTAACTGGTCTGGGTGATGGCTTCCAGGTGACTTTGGTTCCCTCTGTTTTCACATAAAATTTTAGTGCTTCATGACTTTGCTTGCGATCACTGGTGCCTCTTCAGTAAATGAAGTGCATCTCTGTGACCCTCTTAGTTCAGATAAATAAGTTTCCGGAGTTTTCTGTCTAAGACCAGATCACTTCATACTTACATGTGTTCACATTTCCCAAACAGTTGGAGTCAGCTGCAGCAAGTGCAATTGGGTAATAATTTTGTAGAAATTGATTTGGTTTTCAGTTTCAAAGAGGTACCAAAACAACCATAGTAAAGAAGCCCTTCAGAATCATGTTGGATTTCATAAGAACATAACATCTCTGCAATCTGTTCTTTAGTGGTAACTCAGATCTTGTGAAACATTTTTATGACACAGTTATTTTTTCTTTTTTGTTCTATTTTATTTTAGAATTTTGTTTTAAATGTACATTTTTTTTCTTCAGTTACAGAGCATTGAGCATACTCCTGAAACTGCTCTCTGCCTGACCAGTGTGTTCTGTCCGATGGTAGATCAGAATCAGAGATGCAAATGGCTTCTATAGAGTACTGCTTTTTCCCCAAAGATGGGAACAGCTGCTTGAGCAGTGAACCTCCCTGCCAAAAGCCAAATGTCAACCCCTTTAGCACTGTTTGACAGGGATTTGGCAGCTAGAGCCATCAGAGGGACCTGTAGAGTAGGTAGAGGGCAAGGAAGGTGACAAGCGTTGCCCCCTGGTCCCCAGGGACATGAAGAGCCGGGTGTGTAGGCAAAGATGAGACCCCTAGTTCCTGAGGGGAGAATGGACTGTGGGGAAGATGCTGCACACTGGGTTGTGCTTCCTGTGCTGCTAGAATTGTGAGCATCCAGATTTGAAGGGGCAAAAGAAAAAAAAATCCCAAATACTGTTAAAAGGAAAAAGTAGGTGTACTGTCACATAGTACACAGCCCTGTACCTCTTGATCTTTCAGCGCAGCTAGAGATTTTATTCCCCACTTCATGCAAAGAGCCTGGGGCTCATGGCCATCTATTGCTGAAATTAGGATTTCTGTGAGATGGCTCTTGCTACCACAGTGGTGCTGTCACTAAGCAGTTGCTCCCTCTGACATCTGGCTTGTCCTTTTAATTCCCAGTTTGCTCACAAGCCTCTGCCAGCCGGTGGCCTGAAAGGGGAGGTATTCAGAGGTGAGGCTAATGTGCGTGGTGTGACCTGAACAGGTATGTTACCAAATGTCTCCTGGACAAAAAATAGATGGAGATGGTCTTTGACACAAGCAGCTGTGCTACTTTGCAGTTGAGGCAGTAGGGTGGCCATGGTGCCTCTGGTGGTGAGAAGAGGACAGATGAGGTAATCTGCTTATTTAATAATTTCTCACCAGAAATTTGAAAACTGGAAGGCAGCAACTAGCTGCTCACGTGGATGCTTAGAACAAAGAAACATTAGAGTCTGCAAGTCCAAATATACTGATGAACCAAATGGCCTTCTCTCTGTAAAAAGCAAGGAAAAGAGAAAACAAAGAAAAAGGTAAAACAAAATTTTGATATTGCTGATAGAAGTTGTATCTCTGGCACTACAAGGTGTATGTATGGGGAAAATACACGTAGAAGAATTTATGCTCTTCATCGTTCTAGTCCAAGGAGCTATTAGTTTTCTGCAGCCTTCATAGCAGTGTAGGACTTCAATGTTTCAGATGTACTTTTTCTTGCATTACATGCCATCCAGTGCCAGATTTACAACCTGTGCCAATTCAAGTGACTAGGTACTGTTGATTCTCACTTCCTCCCAAAACCTATGTGCTAAATTTGCCTTCTGAAAAACCTTGGTGCTACAACTAAATACATAGAAACAATAGAGTTTAAAGGAACACTTTATACTTGGTAGAACCACTTAGCTCACCTGTTTATTTGGGGGTTATGCTCTGTAGTGTTTCCTAGCTGAAGCAGGCGGACATTTAGTGTGTTTTGCATTCAGGTGTGCAAATAGTTCCTCCAGCGAGAGGAGGAAGCCAGGTTTGGTATAATCCAGTTTACCTGGTGGATTTAGTTGGGTTGTTTTTTTCTTTGTCAAAAAACACATGAACAACTTAAACAAGAGGTGTCTGGGGATAGGTGTCCTCCGTAGTATATTGTAGTGTTTCATGGATTTTATAAAGCTGTTATCTGAGAAAAACAGACACAGAGGTTTCTCCTTAGCAAATCAGCATTTTGCATGCACAGCATTTCCTTCAAAGATCAGTTTCTTCAATTGCCATCAGTTTCAAAACAGATCATAAGGACATAATTCATCAGGGTAATTCTTTGTTAAATGGACAAACAAATAAAAATGTGCCTTATTTTACTTTGTGGGATGTTCGGTGGGCAGAAATGAGAGTAGGAACCAGCAGTGTCTTTAGGAACTGTGAGCTCAGGCATTTGATCAGTGGGAAAAGCTACTCACGGATGTTAAACCTTCAGGCATCCCTGCACTACATTTGTAACTTCTCTGTTAATGAATTTGCCATGATTAGACAATTTCAATTTGCTAGAAGGAAAAAAAATGGGCTACAATTTCTAGGAAGCTATTGTATTATACTGGTGACTTTCACTACAGTGAAAAGCCCTGCATCAGGCTGCAGGGCTGTCAGAGGTCTTTTGAGACTAGATGTGCCAACAAGGAAAACATACAGTGAGAGAAGAAATGACAAGTGTAGTTTCTTGAAGGAGCTCAATTTCCTTTTCTGAAAAGAAATTTTCTTCTCTATTTGAAATACTATTGCAGCGTAGCTATTTGGCAGCTTGGCTTGTTCTCATGCTTATGAGAATGATGCTAATAATTCCTATTGACTGCTGTGACCTCTGCTGGAGGGAAAGGAGTCCATTTCCTTGTAGCCCTTCCTCTCACAGCCTGGGAACATATTCTTAATTTATTTATTTACTACCTGTTTGTTCCCTGCAGCAAATTTCCCTGTCTGCCAGGTGGCTGAAGTAAGTTACGTACTTTGTCATTTATCTCTTGTCATAAATGTAGTTCAGAAACATCTCATGAAATTTTTAACCTAATAGGCCTTCAGTTCTATGGGTGTATGCTTTGTATTCTTTGTGGGGCTTAATTTAACTTTGTTTATGAATGTCTATCCTAACGTTTACATCCACAGCTACATTTCTGTATTTGTACAATGTCTTGCTCCAAGCATTCAGAGATGTCAGTGTGTAAGTCTAGATTGCATCACCTTTCTCAGTGTGTACACTGAATCTGCAGTCAGATCTACTTAGTTTGAAGGCTGCTGTTGCAGTTCTGCCTCTCTTTAGCTGGAAACTACTGTCAGTGAAATCATTTCAGAATAACAAATCTTTGGCTTCAGATTGTGAGAATAGCCACTAATTATGTATTTCTGATTCTTCAATGCTGCAAACATTGGCTTACATTCTGACTTTGTGCTCCAGTTCACTAATTAGATTCCTCTTTAAGAAGATGGATGTTCATTACCGTTTTTTTGGAAACATTATAGGTTTGGGGTTTTTTGTTTGTTGTGTGGAGGGTTTTTGAGGAGTTTGATTTGTTTTGGGTTTTGTTGTTGTTTTGTTTGGTATTTGTTTTTAACATGGAGGACCTTTTGCTGTATCTAAAGTAGGCCTGTCACTGGCTTCAGATCAAGAACTGCCTTCGCTGTGCTGGCTCTGCCCCAGAGGGGTTGTGGTGCACAGCAGCAGTGAGCACACCTGTGCCTTGCTTTCGCAGGGACTCCAAGCAGTACACTGTAGCCCTGTTGTGTCAAACAGCCCAAACTTTTTGAGCTCTGACCCAAAAAACATGACTCAGAGTTCTGCTTGCTAGCTCTCAGCAGCCTAGGAGGAGCTTACTAGAGACACACATAGGCCCACGTGGTGTTTGTTCTCTGCACATTTGTGGGCAGTGTTGTTGTGTTTTGGTTGTAAAAGCAGCCCCCTCAGATGGAGAAACAGGTCAGCAGAGTGCCAGGTTTTGAGTGCGAGTGGGAGGCTTTCAGGGAGGAGTGTGAGATGGAGTTAGTTGCAGCCTTGGAGTCTCTCCGTGCTCCTTTCTCGTGGTGAAATGGCGTCTTTCTGTGCCAGCTTAGCTGCCTGTGGTGAGACACACACACAAGCCAGGTGTTGGAGTCACAGCTGTGACACTGGCAGAAGAGAAAAATAGCTGGGAGGGACAAGCCACAGGATTCATGTGATGCCTTAGGTTTGTGTGTGTGGGAGGGAGGGAGCTCAGGGTTTGCTGTTTCTGTCATGTCTCTGGGGGCTGGAGAGGCACCAAGAGTTGATGCAGAATGAAGCACGAATAGAAGAATCCTAAAGAGGAAAGTTCTGGGAAAAGGGAAGACATCTGCGGGGCATAAAGGAATTTGGGAGGAATAGCAAATGAGAAAATCTAGATAAGCATAGTTTTTTCCCCTTCAGTTTAGCCTGTGTTCTAGTAAACAGCACAGAGGAATCAAGCCAAATATTTCAGAAGGTTAAAATATAAACTACTGTATTCGGCCAAACCAAAATGGTTTCGTAAGTGGCATTGCAAGTCTGATTGTCTCTTGCTATTTGGATTATTTAAAGCTGGATATCATCATCCTTTAGTATCTTAATAGACCTTTGCTGTTCAGAGGGGCTGTGTCTGCATCTCCATCTTCTCTTGCCACTTGCCAGGCAGATTTTACCAGGCTTGCTTCTTCATGTCTAAAGGTTTGAAGCTTAGTGAGGGAAAGCAGCTTGAACTCTTGGAGATTACCCTGACCATGATGTTGCACTTGGAGAGGAATTTACAAACCTGAAGACCATGGTTCTCATCTTTATTCATAGACAAGAATAGATTATAAAATAAATTTTATGCTACTGAAATTAAAGTTATAAAAGCAATCTCCAGAAGTGGAAACAAACAGTTTTAAAAAATTAATAAATTTTAAGAAATAGATAAGTCTTAGAAATCCAAACTTTAGAATCAACTTTTGGGTTTTTGTGACTTTTTCCATAAAACCTTTATCCTTATTCCAGGGAACAGTGGAATTTGAACACAGTGATATTTACATAGTAAAGTGACAATTATTTCCTTTTCCTGTAAGATTGATTTAATTAATATTTCTATTATCTGGGAAAAAGAAAAGTCTACCTGCCTGCTTGACATCTCCTCATCTCCTCTTAAAAGCTTCTGAAGACCTGTGACAAAAGGCAGTCTTTTAAGGATCCTAGCAACCACTTATGGATTATAAGAGTCATTCTACCATGAACTTCAGTAGAATAGAAGAAATACTGGTGAAATTAGAATGGTGGTGCTTAAAATACATCACCTCCACTGCTTTTCTGGAGAGTGGAGCTCTTCCTGTAAGCCAGTCTCCAACATTCATACTGGGACAGGACTCTTTGTGTAATGTATTTAGTTATTCCTTCATATTCACACGAGTACTTCCCCTTATGTAGAAATCTGAAATGCCACCGAGAGGAGGAGTCCTTACAGCATCCATAGGAACAGATTGTGATTGCATTTCTGTTACTGGTGAAAACCTGGAATACTGGTGGATGCAGAAGAGTTTGGATCACCTGTTCTTAGCGTGATACTAAAATATCTAGATGGCAGCCAGTGTGAGTGTAGTAGTGCCAGCAGTGCAACTTTCAAGCGTCTTTTAAGACCAAAGGGTTTGGTTTTATAATTATTATTAGCAGTATTTTCTGTTGGTGTGTTGTGATGTTACAGACCCAGGTGTGCGATCACTAAGACTCCAGTACTGCCCACTTTTCTCCAAATTACACCTCTATGGGAGTAGTCTGAGAAGGATAGAGGGAGGACTGTCTTCTTGATGGGGGAGGACTGAGTTTCTGCATAATGACTGCAATGTTCCTTAGTTTGTGTTGTAGTTTGAAGAACTTCCATAGGTCCCGTCTCACAATAAGCAGTCACAGCTATCTTGACTTCCAGAACTGCTTGTGTACTTCCACAATGAAGGGATAACATTCATCATGTTTAGTTGTATAGTTTGCATCTGTTGATTTGTGGGGGTTTTTTTGGGTGGTTTGTTTTTGTTTTGGTTTTTTGGTGTTTTGTTTTGGTTTGGGTTTTATTTTGTTTTTTTTTGTTGTTGTTGTTGTTGTTTTTGATTTTGTTTTGTTTTGAGTTTTTTGGTGGGTTTTTTATTGTTTGTTTGGTTTTTTGTTATTGTTGTTTGTTTTGTTTGGGTTTTTTAAAATTTTTTTTTCTTATTTTAGGATAGAGTTGGAAAGAATACAGACTCATTTGCTTTGGTTTACCTTCCAGAAAAATGTTCCAGTTGGAGGATTTCTTCTTTTGAGGGTAGGGGGAATGTTACTGACAGAGCCTGATTGTTTAGTAATTTTCTGCCTATTAATCTGTAGGAGTCAATTCCCTTTTTAAAGAAGACAGCAATAATTTATTTCATTATTTTTACAGTAGGTTCAATTTAAGCTAACCTCATTTGCCACACCACTCGAGGAAAGTGGACCTGAAAGATATTTTTTCCCATCCCTCCTTTAAACACCTGTCTTCTGCAGTCTGGACAATTAAGTTTAATGCTTACATTGCAAGTGTTACTAAGGCTTGAGTGAACTGGTACTGGACTTGCAGCTTCTAGTTAGTTACCATTGCTTTAGGGCAGGAAATTTGCCATCTTCCAAAACTGAATGTTGAGCTGCAGTTTGACAATTGGACTTGTCAGGGATAACATGTTTTATGTTCAGTTCTCAGGTAATGACAGGTTGGTTTATGTTCTCCCCCTCACCCTATAGTGCATTAAATAAAGTTGTACTATTGCCTTCCTTTCCTCATAAGATTATTCTCTGGCTTCAGCAACAGAAAGGCCTTCTGTGGTGACTTCTAAAGAAGTATCTGATTGAAGTTAGTTAGCTTTGTGGCATCTATTAAAACTAAGTTTCAGTCATTGACTAGCAATAACCAACATGTCAGAAATTATGACCCTGAACCTTCAGCTGTTAGCTAGGACTTCAGCAAGCATGACATGTGATAATGAATACTGAAGGAAAAACTAATTAGTGGTTCTTGAATTTTATGTATGAGAAGAATTGCATGGAGCAACCTGACTTGAACCCGCAGGCTTTCATTTTTGTTTCAGTTAATACTGTTTGGTGTTTTCTTTACATTATCTGAATCATAGTTGATGAGGGAGGGAAAATCAGTATCATTTGCTTGTATTGCATCAGATGCCTAAATCCCACTAATGTCTGTACTAGATTTGTTTCTATTACATTACAGCTAAAATACAAACCAATAGATTTGACGATAGCTTTTTCTTTTTCATTTTTCTCCTTCATTTTATTTTAGGTTATATATTGGATTAAATCCACTTTTAACAGATGTGGAAGATTTTCATTTTCAAAATAATGGGCTGTCAAACCATTTAGGCCTGGTAGTAGGTAGTATTAAATGAATTTTTGTAATATTTCTAATGAGGGGAAAATATGCTACATTCTGTAAGGCTGCATTTTCAACTTCACGGTAGCAAATCTGCAATAACTTTTTAATGCTGTTGAGCCATTTATATTATCTCTTGATGGAACTGAGTAATAGATGAAAGTGTCCCAACAGGAAGGCTAAGATTTTTAGCACCTGCTTCATCTTCTGTGTTTAGGCATAAAACAAAATCTGATTCTTTTTATAGCAGCATAGTGGAAGAAGGGGGTGAGAGCAAATCATGTGTTGTGGTGACACCCAGTATCTTTCCTCCATCATGTGGAAACAAGAAGAGCATGTTTTGACTATATGATTTCAATAGTGCCAAGCAGGAATGGAGAAGGAATTCAGGAGGATTTTCATGTTGGGAAATGAAATAAATGCATGGACTGGAAACTGAGATTTGGTTAAACTAGTTTGCTGATATGGAGGACTTATGCATACGTAGGGGTGACTTCTTAGCCTGGTTTCCAAAGGGAAAAAAAAGCTTATATAATTTTGCTTCCTGTTTCTGTGCCTGTCACACATTTTAACTCGTTGTCGAATGTGTTTCAAGCTGGCCAGATGGGTGGTGATCTCAATGGTCCTAAAATAGTCTACCTCAGCCTTTAGCCAAGAGGACCTATGATCCCTTCCCCAGCACTTGTCTCTGACCCACTCGGGAAGCAGAGGGGCAGTAGGCACTTGCCTGTGGCCCCAGGCAGCTGCCATGTGGCTGAGCAGCCGGTGCCCATGCAGGGCTGGATTAGCCCCAGGTTGCAGTGCTTGCACTCTCTCTCTCTCTCTCTCCCCCAGCTATCAGATCAAATTAACCTTGGTAGGTGACCCCTACCAGTTTTTAAGTATTGGACTGGGGGGAGGCTGGCAGATGCACACACAGAAGGCTCTGTCACTGTTTGTGGCTGTTTGCCTGGGCTTCATTGGCAGAGGAGCGTGGATGATCTCTGCTGGTGGGGGGACAGCAGGCTGGACACCTCTCCTCACTGATTCAGACCCATCCATCTCACGAAGATGCCATGACAAGTGCGAGTGGTTTGTGACTTCACCCACTTTGGGACAGGGCATGCTGTTTGCCAGCCAGATCAGTCATCTGGGGAGGGCTGCTGCTTGCCTGGAGCCTGGATCCATGGTGTTGCAGAGAGGCTGCTACAGCTTATCTGGCTTTCTGACTGCTTCCTTGGCAGCTCATCTAGACAGGCATCAGTGAAGTGGCCAAGAAAAGCTTTCAGCAGATTGAAGGTGACTGCAGGGCTCTGGGGGCAGAGGTAAGAAGGACAGGTGTCTGAGTGGCAGGCTCCTCAGTCCTCCCATGTAAGATGTGAAAACTTACTGAGAGCTCAGGAAAAAATAATCTTACTGTGCAACGAGACTGGGGACTTTTAAATAAGACCCACTTGACAAGGAACTGCTTTGGGAACAAAAATTCAGACAGGCATAATGCAAAAAGGGGAGCAAAAACCAGCTAAAGTAACAAGGAGGGATTCTTAAAGTAGATTGATAGCAAAGGGAAGTTTGGGAAAGTGTAAGTTCACTGACTAATAGAAGAAACCAGCTAGTAGATAATGGTACAGAGGTACTAAATGCTTTATTGGCCTCAGGGAAAAACCTGGTCCCCTGCCTCTGTATTTGCCAGCATGTTTTTGAGCAGCCAGTATCTGGAGAGCAACAAGTTAGTGGCCACTTAAAGGAGCTGGATATATCCAGAAAAGTGGGATTGGATGGGAGCTGCTGAGGGTACTGAAAGAGCCGGAAGATGTGAGACCACTCCAAAAAGTCTGCAGCTGGGGGAGGTCCTCAGTGAAAGAGAAGGGCCTTAGAGACAGTGTTATCTGTTTTTAAGAAAGACAAGGAGGAGCGTCAAGGTAACTATAGGCTGCACAGCTTCACCTCATGGCCTGGAAAGATCATGGTATCAATAAGATATTCTTATTCCCAAACACCTAAAGAACAAGAAGACAACCAGAAACAGTCAGCATGGATTTAGCAAGGGCAAATTGTGCTTGGCTTGCCTTATTGCTGCTTTGGCTTAAATGAGATGCTGCAGGGGTGAGGGCAAGCAGTAGATCTCTTGAATTCAGGAGTGCTTTTGTCACTGTCTTCCTCAGAGGGATAGTTTGGAAGGTGAAGTGGTGTGGTCTAGGCGAGTGGAATTTTAGATGGGTTGAAGATTAGCTGCTGAAAGGTTAATGGTGCTTTACAATTGGTCCTTAACAAGCAGGGTACTCTAGGGAACACTGCTGAGGCTGACACTGTTAGGGTTTTCATCAGCATCCTGGGTCATGAAGCAAGAGGTGCTTTGTGCATATTTTCAGATTTACTAAATCACATTGGTAGAGTTTCAATCCAGATAGAGCACTTGGTGCAAATTAACCCCATGAGTTAAATTGAATTGAGCAAGAGCCTTAAATGTGCCATCATTGCAAATAAGGTAAACAAGGCACTGGGCTGCACTAGAAGCAGTACCTCAAGGACTGTTTTTATCTCCTGTATTTAGTGTCTGTAAGGCTGTCTGGAACACTCCATTCAGTTTTGGAGGCACTGCACTTCAAGAGGTAGACAGAAAAGTTGAAGAAGGACCATTTGGAGGTCTAGCAAATGGTGAGAGGCTGTGGGTGTGAGGGAGAGGCTGACAGAGTTGAGCTTGCATAGATAGTCTAGAAAAGAGGAATCTGAAGAACAGTCCAGTAGCATCCTAAAACTTCTTGAAGGGCATTTACAAAGATCTTAAAGCTGATTTCTGTTCAGTAGTGACAGATGGCAAAAAGACAGATGTAATGGCACGAATTGTAACTTGGGTTTGAACAGTAGGGAGAAAGTTTTATCTGCAGGGACAAAGCAGCCCTGGAAGAGGTTGCACAGGGAGGTGGTTTAGTCTCTGGCCTCAGGGGAATTTGTAACTCGTTTGGACAAAACTGTGACTGACAATCTACTGTTAGCAATGGTTTCCACCTGGGCGGGAGTTCATCCCAGCCATCACTTCTTTGATTCTGTGAAGTCTTGGAGACACAGAGGATGTGGAGACAGTTTGGTTCAAGTATGGTGCAAAAAGATGTAAGAAACCAACTTCATTCAGCAGAATGCTTTGATGGACCACTTGGTGGTTTGTTGGGGTATTTTATATGGTTTCATCATCCCAGATTTCACAGATGATTGGAAAAAGAACTTCTTCACTCTGTGTCTTTTAAAATGCTTTAAGATTATATACAAAAGGATAGTTACTCTATACCAGTATGCACCCCATACAGAGTGCATCTCCAGTCACTGTTACCACTTAAGCTGAGATAAAGCAGTGCAGTATTTTTATATCTGAGCTTTAGTTGGAAGTCTAGTTTACATTCACTTTTTAATTGGAGACATGGATACTTTTAACACAGGTAGTTTGAAAAACTGAGTGTTGCCCATGTATTCTGAGTTCATCTTTTCTCGTCTGTCAGTGTAGATTAGATAAGGGTCTAATGTCCTGAAAGAGTGCCCCATTTGATAAGTAATGTCTGGATTCAGGGAACCTGATGGAAGCATATGTAATTCCAAGGTTGACTGCCTCTCACTGTGCGACTGCTTAGTCTCATGGTCTGCTGTAAAGAGAGCTTTTTGGGTTCAATTGAATGATGGCCAATACTAGTATTTTTATATACTTTATCTTTGGGAGGCTGAGGAGGTAGTCTGAAAGTAAATGTATTGCTGTCTTTTTGTCCTTCTTGTTTTGGATCAATCTGCACAGAGTGCTGTCTCTGTGGGGTTGCATGCTTGTAATCAAATTTTTACTGCCCTGCTTATTTTTCTTTCTAACTCCTCATACTTTCAAGAAAAGCACTCTTTGTGCACAAGAAATGGTTGGGTGTGTGCCAGTACAATGTGAGCCAAATAAATAGAGATTTTTCTCTTTAAAAGATTAAAACAAACTGCAGAACTTCCTATCAGTTTATCAGAATTCTTATTTAATCTCATCACGATGCATGAAGTCTGTTTACTGCAGTAGCTTTTATTAGAGGTTATGCAAATTTTGTGTTAAATCCCATCAGTAATAATCAAGATTTTCTTAGCTAGGAAGTTAAGTGGCTTGGATTTTCTGAAGCCATTTTTTAATAGCTGGGGAGTGAGGAGTATCTGAAATACTCATTTTGAGGTATGCCTAAACTGTAGTCACACCTTTTAAAATACCACTGAACTACTTAGCCTGGTAGACAGTAATAATGCAGTTGGTTCAAAATCATGTGCTGCTACCATTCATGTGGTTATTGTTACAGGAATGGTGGTACTGTAGAGGCTCAAGGAATACACAGGTGATGTAGCAAGAAGCCAGCTGTGCAGGCATGTGGTGTGCAGGTTTTATGAGCTCTGCACATGTAGTTTATGAGCCTGGACTGGGAGGTGTGATGTGTAGGCACTGACCGGATGCACTGTGTATCTCCATAACTAACCTGGGGACTTGGGGAAAGTTTTTTCTCTTGGTCTTTGCTTCTAGAATGCTGAAGGGAAATGTGAAATACGGGCATACCCCATTCACAGGTGGTTTTGCTGTACCATTCATCCTTGCACCAGGAGACCAAAGCTGTGCCTGTCTGGGAACTGTTTCTATCTTGGGTGTATTTGCATGAAGCATAATTACCCTTCTGAATGCAGGATTGAAAGTCCTAAAATAGACTCAGGATCTGACCTGAAATTTAACTGGAAACTATAAATGTATGTGTTTAGAAGTATTATTAGTGCATGATGTCTGAAGTCCCAAACAGCTGCAAAATTTGATGTTTTAAATTATCTCTGTTTATTTTTTGAGCTGTATGCTTAATGAGAGAATTTGTAATGCTGACATGGCAGCTCAGACTGCATGCTGCTAATATTCTTAATTACTCTGCTTCTGCAACCAAGAAGGATGACAGCTCATACCTATTTCAGTGGTGATTTGTTTAATTTTGGTGTAATGTCTTTATGAATCAACTTATTTTGCAAAGCTCAAAATTGTCAGATAACAGTGTTTCTGATTTTCAATGGCTTTATTTTTAATTGTTGTGCTTGTTTGTGTAGGAAGCTGAAGGAGAGCATTATCAGGTTTGAAAATTAGGGTTATCAATCTTCTGTAGAAGCCTTTTCTGAAAAGCTGATTTTTTTCAGTTTCTCATATTTCAGCTGTAAACCAAAACTAAAATATTATGTGTTCTAATACCAAAGCAGCATTGATTATCTTAACAATTGTCTGTTGAATACTGTTGCAAGAACTATTAGTAAAACTGGTCCACACATAGCAGTGGTTGCTACGACAACTTGCAAGGAAGTTGCAAGGCACAGTATGCTTGATGACTATCTGTATTGAGGAAAGAAAGATATAATTTTATTTTAATCTTAGGTTTTCATGTATAAAAGCTTCTGAAAGATAGGCGGGTTTTCTGCTTTTCCTTTTCAATTTAACCATCCTATTGTAATTCATAAATAAGACTCAGTAATGTTATAAATGTCTAAATCACTAAGGATCTTAAGTATTACGAAGAAACTAGATTTGTGATCTCCTGCTATATTAAGGTGTTTGTTGTGTGGATACTGAAAAGCTGCTGGAAGGTTTTCCCTGCTTCTTGCAGTATTCTGTGAGTATCTCTCCTTTCTCATGCAAGCTATGAAAACAATAAGATGGTTTTTGTAAATAGTGTCTGAACACCTGGTGTTTTTTGCTCTGTTTGGGTACAAGGCAGAGAGTGTTTGGAAATGGGTGTTGTAGGACTGCAGCCAATCACCCCAGGAGGTGGGTGACCACTGACCAGTCACCTATGGAATTTTAGCATAGAAGCAGAAGTTGTAAATAATAAAACTCACTCCATTTTCTCACTGGATTTGTGTGTGCTGCATCTCTCCGTCCTGAGTGCTACAGCGACATTTGTTGGAGTATAATGATTTTAATTGTGTAACAAAATTTTGTTATTTTTTTGAACTTAGGTTCGGTGCTGTAGCTTCAGATGCATGTGGCTGGTTTCAGTATTCACAAATTAAAATCATGGAATTACTCTGAGTTTGAGGTTAATGATTTAAAACATCCAGATTTTCAGCTGAATAATCTGGAATGATGTAGTCCATCTTGGTTTCATGTTCTGGGTAGTATTTTGTGTTTTTGAAGTCATGCACCAGTTTCAGCACTTTTCTTGGGTAGTTATTTGATGCTATCGTTTTATGAACGTGGATTAAGGCTTCATATTATTAATAAGTAAATCTTTCCTTGGTGAGATCTTTATGCATAACATCGGCTTTTAGAGTTCTCATAGTTAATGATCCTCAGGTTTTGTTGTAAGTCTCAGAAGGTTCAGTGGATTGGCAGCACTGTACAGCCGGAGTGCACAGAGAATCATTTTGTTTTCACTTGTTCTTGTTATCTGCTTGGCACTGTACCTAAGTGCCTGCCAAGGAAAATTAACTGTATGGAAGTCCATAGAAGCAACTGAATTTGAAGCTCCTCTGACTCCTACAATGACTTTTAAATTTTGATTAATATTTTTATCATTTTAGAAATTGGAAATAGGTGACCTGTATAGAAGATGGTCACTGCACACAATAAAGTCTGTGAAGTTCAGGTTTTTCTGTCCTAAGCACTGGAGTAGAACTGCCTGTTGTCTACAAAAGGAATAATGAAATTCAGCAAATAGAGAATTACATTCTGATTTTATTCCTGCCCACAGCACGGAACTACAAATTTTTTAAGGTCCCTTCCAACCCAAACAGTTTTATGGTCCAGTGATTTTACTCAGTTCATGTCCTTTTTCATATGTGTTCCTGTTTGTGTGAAACTGGAGTTTGAACTCTGACTTATTTTAGTGGGTAGAGGTTGATTGTTATCCTGGGGTAGTCACTTGGGTGCCTTGTGGCTTTATTATCCCAATTTTTGCTGAATGAAGAGTAGAGCTGTAAGAAGCAACAGTCTTTGAGAACAACACAGACAAGATCTGGAGGGTAAGAATGCAGAGATGAAAACAACAGGTTTTAAGCACACAAGAGGAACTGGGTTGCTGCATGATGACTTCTACAAGACAGCAATACAAAAACATGTATTCATGCTCTCCTGTCTCTTCCTTGGGTTACACACATCAGCATTGCCTGAGTTAGCAGTTGTTACTAATGCCACCTAATATATTTTAGAGACATAATATTGAGTGCATGTATGCAAGAATTCATATATTGATGTAGCTTGTAAGTCTGTAGTAATATTAAAGCACATTTAAACTGTTTAGAAAATAAGTTTTTTTTCACCCTACAAAAACGAACAAAAAAGTCTTCCTTCTTTTGTCTTGTCTGATTTAGATATTTTACCTTTCCTTCCTTCATTAATCCTTATGAGTATGGAAGAAAACTAATTATTTCAGTGAGCTAATTCTGACTAAATCCTGTGATGCAGAACAGCATGTGAAACTGCTTGTGCCCTTCTTTTACTCAGGCCTGCAAGAGAAAAGGAAAAAAAAAAAAGAGAATATATATCATGGATTATATTTTGCTTCAGGCATTTTCTGACCTACTGTATTATGATTTGGCAGTTACATGAAAAAATTAAAAGCTATTTGGGTTCTTACCAAATACATTTTATAAAAATAGAAAACACCAGTATTTCAGACTGCAGAATAGCTTTAGATGGATGATTATTCTGAAGATTTTAATAGTCCAATAGGAACCTAATCTAATTGCATGTTGAAATGAAGTTAAATATTTTCCAAATAGACTACAGAAAGGGAATTGCGTTTGTCAGTGCAACAACACCCTTCCTTCTCAGTGAACACACACATTTAGAACCTATGTAACTTTGACTAAACAAACATGTCCCAAAGGAAATAGATATAACCAGATAATGATGATATCCATGTTGTCCACTTAATGAGAGGATCACCAACTGCAATGCAAAGTCTTGTCAGAGTAGCTGTAAGAGCCAGTTACCTCTTTGTTTCTCAGTTACAGCTTCTGCAAGACATGTAATGGGTTCAAGGCAAGTCCTAAGTAGATTGAAAGGTGGCCTGACCAGCACAAGTAGGGCTACATTCGGGACAGTTGCAGGAACATTGGCTGGTCCCTTTGAGCTCTCAGTGTGAGGCTGAAAGTGAACCCAGAGTCACTTTTGCTAGGTGATGGGGCCTCCAAAGCAATTTGGTGCCTTGAAGCAGACCTTGAAGGACAAAGGGCTGCAAGAGCTGTCAGGGATTAGCCCCATCATCCTTTCAGACCCTAAATGAAGAGGACTGGAAGCAGCAATTCAGGTCAGAGCTTTTTGGTTACAAGATATGTCTAGATACAGCATCTGACTTTCAGATGGGTGTGATCTCCTTGATCTTGTCACTTCTTTGGCAATTTTAGGTCAGTACCTGAAGCCCACACTCCTGACCTGTGGGGAGAGGTGAGCATACTTGCTAGCCATTCAGCCTGTATCTATTTAATTCTAATTTTTAAATACACTGTTTATATAAGTGATTCTATAGCCAGAAAGGGACTAAATGAGATACTTGAAGGTGGGGTTAGGGTTAGGCCATCAGTATATTGCTCTCTCCACATCTCTCCAAGTATAATCATAAAATAAACATTCACGCCTATCAAGAACTGTGTTCTGCAAGATTTTATTTTGAATACGGAAATAAAAAGCCTAAGCTTTTCTCCCATCTGAGTATGACGTACAAGCTAGGAAAAGGCTGGGGAAGAAACTACAGCAAGAGTGAGTGCAACCTTCCCCCTGCATTTGTATAACACTCTCCTGATCCTTTGCTTCTGATTTAATTTTGTGTTATTACACTTTGGATAGCATGTTATAGTGTACACAGTGGGAATAAAAACTTGTTTTGTTCTGTGCCTGAAATGGCCTCAGGGTGTGCTTTGACAAGATGCTGAGAATTGCTGATCCACATTCAGCAGGTGCAGGTGGAGCTGGTTTGGTGCTTTCATGCTCAGCGCTGGCTCAGCACCCAAAGTGCCATCAACACCGCAGGACTTTCGATGAAGGAATTTATGAACTTCTCTGATATCCATGTTCTGAAGGGATGACGAGAAGATCTGCTGAAATTGAGTGTGTGCATTTCAGGCAGGGAGATGTGAGGGCAGGAAGGGAGATAAGAATTGTTCTCTTCAGGTGCCCAAATGTTTGCGTTAAGAAAATGGTAATTTAAAAGATCTGCAACCCTAACGGATTGGTTAAATGCACTACATTAACATGTTCTTTAAATACTAAGTTAAGAAATAGCCTTTTCTCCATGCTTTATGCATAATTTTTCAAAATGCATCTTGGAGAGAAATATATTTTTTCTGAAAATTCTCCTTTTTTGTTGTTTATCTTCCCTCTGTCCTGGAAAATAAAACGGTAATGATAACACAATTAACTTTCTGTTCATTTTTTCTTTTTCCATTTTACCAAGGTTCTAAGTTTTTGGCTACTAAAATGACATCTGTGGCCCAAAAACTAGAGAAAAAAGAGGAGAATCGTGGAGCAGAAGGAACGGGGAAACCTTTCTTTGCCTCGTGACCAAAGGAAAAATACAACTTTCTACTATTCAGTGGTTAACTGAAGTTTTTCTTTTAACTGAAGCTGCTTGTGTAGGATCTACCTTTTTCTTTAAAGTTCCAAAAATCTAAGATGAGGGAATGAGATAGAAGATTCAAGGAGGATCTTCCAGCCTGTGATTTTTTGCCTTCATCTAAATTTTTAGTTATTCTTTATATTAGGTAGGCTTTATAGTACTAAAAATTTTTAATGTTTGTTTCAGTTAAGTCCTTTCCAAAAAACCCCCACAGAATAGATGAACTTTTCTCAGTTAGTAATATTTCTGGGAGGGCAACTTTCTGTAATCAAGTCGTATAGATAGATAGATAGAGTGTTGCCAATGTCACCATGAAGGTACATTTTACCACTGATCTACAAAAACTAAGAAATGGATTATCTTCACTGTACTTGATTGATAAGCCTACTGTATTACTTCTATTAATCATATACCAAAGGTATTGCAATAGGTGTATTAATATAGCAAAATAATTTTATTATTACTAATTTAAAAAATGTTTTCATACTGTCTGTCAGTGAATGTCATTAATCTTAGCATCTAAATGCTCAAGTGTCTGTATTACTTATTAGTCTGTTCTCATGTTTTGATTTACCTAGGCAGAAGAAGTAGTAATTTAACCAAATACCTTTATTGAGGAATAAGGAGTCAGAGTATGTCAGTGTAGAAAAAAAGCTGAATGGAGTAGTTGAATTATCAAAAAATACTGGCATCTGTTGTTTTATTTTAGCCATACCTATGTTCCGAAAGTCGTATAGTTTCATTTTTTTTTAAAGAAGATACCACAGTTTACCTACTGGCACCTAAACTGTGTGCCATCAAAGCTGCATTTAGTCTTTTCCCATGCCTTTGTGAAGAAAGAACTCACTTTGTGTGGTTAACAGTTCGGTTTGGGCTAGGTCTTTGTTTTTCCTAATGGCATGTATCACCTTTGACATTGCTTTTGTGTTAGAAATCTGCTGCCTCCCCACTGCTGCAGGTAGCTCAGGAACTGCTGTAAGGGCAGTTCTCTGCCTGTGGCCCAGGGAGTGTGCTGGTGGGAAACCTTGTGCATACTCTGCTGAATGGAGTAGTTCCTGCTTCACCAATCAACCCTAGCCCCTTGGTGATTCCATTTTATTGCAGATTTCAGAAAAACACATTTATGTCCATTTTTAGTAGGGCTCTCAATGATGACCAAGATGTCTGTTCTGCCACGGGAGAGATGCATGAGGAGGTTGATTTCTTTTATTGAAGGAAGGACTTTGGACACAGCCATAACTGGCAAAGTGGCTGAAGAATGTCCCTTCTGTCCAGTGTAAGCTTCAGCTTCTTGGGAACGGGTTTCAGGAAGGTATTTTCCTTGAAAAGGGAGAGAGTGGTGAAAAAATGCCCATGAGATTAAGGTTGGTATTCTTTTCCAGCCTCTTCTGACAAGTGTTGCTGCTGCCACCCATAGCCAAGTGTTTAGCAGAATTGCTGACTGCAAACCCAAGAAACATCTTAAAAAGCACCCACTGAGATATTCTAAAATTATCTGGGGCTGGGGAATAAAACAAGAGAAGTTCACAGATACAGATAAAAGATTCTATTTATCCTAATCTGAATCCATCATGAATGGATTCAGATTAGAATAAAGTAGTAAGTAAAGAAAGCAAATACGTTCATGTGGAAATGGTGTAAGATGGGCAAGTTTTTATTTTACATGCAGTTTATCCTCTGTTTTCACATTTCATAGAAAAATGCTCCCCAGCCCCTAACTGAGGGCCAAACAGGACTTCAGATACTCTGTTAATCATAGAATCATAGAATTTGCTGAGTTGGAAGGGGCCCATCAGGATCATCAAGTCCAGCTCCTGGCCCTCTACAGGACACCCCAAGAACCCCACCATGTGCCTGAGAGCATTGTCCAAATGCTTCTTGATCTCTTGGTGCTGTGATCACTTCCCTGGGGAGCCTTTTCCAGTGCCCAACCACCCTCAAAATGAAAAACTTTTTCCTAATATTCAGCCTAAACCTCCCATCTCAGCTTCTGGCCATTTCCTCAAGTCCTGTCACTTGCAAGAGTGAAGGGGTTGGTACCTGCCCCTCCACTTCCTCGTGAGGATGTTGAAGACCACAATGAGGGCACCCCTTGGTACTAAGAGTATGTAAATTCACATGATCACACTATATAATCATAGAATCATTTAGTACAACAGTAAACCCAGCCCACCACTAAACCATGTTCCTGAGCAGTTCATCATTAACTTACATATTAGTGCAGATACCCTGTGTGCTGAAGTGTATTGTATACCCATAGTAGTGCAGGCATGGGCTATACATTCCCACATCTTATTAAATATGTATTAGTCATAAATACTGAGATTTTTAGTTTTAAATTAAAGCAGTGGAACAACCCCTTATTATCTAAACTATGTACAAAGTAAAACCACATTTTCTTTCATCAACAAACTGCAGTATTAAGAGTATTGTTTGCAATTAGTACTTTTTTATGTCATTCTTCCAAACTGACTAATTGAAGAAGAAATGCTGGACACTGTAAGATACAGACAGTATCTCAGGAAGTCTGACACTTCCTGCTTAAAAGGTGCTGCCATTGGTGTAACAAGGAAAAGTTAATACATTTAGACATACTTGATTGCTGGTTTTGTTTTATGATGTTCAATATACACGTGAGTATAAAAAAAGGAGAAAAAAGCTTGTATTTGTGACTGTCTTAAAGGTTTTCCTACTTTCAAAACTTCCTGTTAAAAGTTTTTGATATTACAAACTGATAGCAAACAATCAAACACAAAATTCTCCTGTATCATTGGAAAAACACCTTTTTATAGTCTTAAAAAGATGACAAAAAAGTAAACATGAAAAAGAAGGTCCTAGGTAGAAACCTAATAGAATGCAAGACCCCCTATATAGAATAAATGGATAGGTTTTTTTCCACTTAGTTTAGTTTTTTTATAGATTTAGGTTAAAGAACAAGTGCAAGAAAAACAATAAAGAATCCCAAAATGACCTGTTGGCTCAATTGCTCGGGAGTAGTGATAATTCTAAAATTATGTGCCACTTATCTTGTTTTTTGACATTTAAATTGTTTTTCCTTTTGGGGCATGAAAATTCATTGTTTTCCTTTAACTTCCCCGTGAGAAAGTAGAGAGGAGTAGCATTGCGTGCTGGCACGCTTCAGAGAGCTGGGAAGCAGTTGTGGAGCAGTAATCAGTGTTGCATATTGCGATACCTAAGTGGGTAATGATGATTAATGTTCAGCAGGATGCTGTGTGCTGTAGAAACGATGCCTCTTCTGTTCGGTCTGTATGCAGACAGAGTCCTGCAAAAGCTGTAAGAAAGTCAGGACAATTTGCTTTGGCACAGCCCTGTTAGCACCAGGATTTCTTACATGCAGGTTGTGTGCTGCTAGCATATTGGGCTTTTTTAAAATTAATTTTAGTTGTTTGGACCCTTGATTTGCCCTTCTTTTTGCTGGGAAGTGACTGATGCTTTGAAAAGTAATTTGGGGTTTGTTTTGTTTGTTTGGGATTGGAGGGAAGTGTGGTGTGGGGGGTTAAATATGGAGTAGAGAGAGCTGGGAAACTGCTGCAGCTGTGTGGGTTAATGCCCAATCTAAATGTAACTCAGTCACATTCAAACATGGCTCGTTTGAAAACAGGGAAGGCTAGACTCTGTGAATGATCTGTTGTTTTGGCTTTTTTAAGTGCACCTGTATGCATCTGATTGTCTCCAGCATGAAGGGTCGCAGTTGCAAGTACGTGTGCAGTCTGTCTAAAGGGCTTTAATGCATACATGTAGCTGGAGGGATTAGTTAACAGGAGACATGTCTGCAAAATGAAGTTTTTAGGAGAAATCTTTGCCCCTCACGAAAAAGATGTCATGATGTTTTATTGTGTTGAACATGGGAGCCCCTTTCTGCAATGAGCTAAAGAAGCTGGAGCCAGCTGTGGACAGAGCCAGGGGAAACTCTGGAGTCCATGAGTGGGGAACCAGCATGATGCAGGAGCCTGGCCTAGGTGGGGAGACTTCTGTGAAGTTACTGCAGGATGTCCTGATCCCTGTGGCAATATGCAGTGTTTGGCTTTGAATTTACTCTGGTGTGGACCATCAGTGGGACTGGAACTTTGAAATGTTGCCATGCTATGCCATTGCTCCAGATTGCAGCAACTCAGCAAGGATAATTTAGTAGTCTGTACTGGTGAGAGCAAATGCATGAGCTACCTGATGGTGAAAGATGATCACTTTTAGGAAATTATAATGTTTTAAATGAAATTCATTTTTCTCTTGTTGTCTCTAAACTGTGGAAGAAAGTAAGTGCAGCAGCTGCATGACAAGAGCACCCTGTTAATCTGCAGTAGCTAAGGTAGGAATAACAGCCTGATGGGACTTGCTGCTTGCAATAAATATTCAAAGTTGTATAATAAGAAACAGCCCGAGGACGAGATATTCAGGTATTTGGCTGTTCAAGAAAATTATTCCATACTGGCAGTAAGATCAGTAACACCTTATTGCACAGTGTGGATTACAGAGTGGTTGTTTTAAAATCACTTAAGGAATACAATCATCAAATAGTCAATTCTTTTTAAAGTTGACTGGGGAAATTTTGAGGCTGTTTAGGCTGTTCTGTAAAACCAGATTATTAATAGTGGGAATACAAAAAACTTATAATTTTTGTGTACTTTACCTTTCTACACCTTAAAAAATAATTATATTGGTAAGTACTAAACTGACTCCATTTATGATATTCTTCCTGTAAAACCTTTACTTTGAACTACCACTGTTTGAAATAATTCCATTAATAGTGTGGAACACAATGAACTGAAAACTGGCTAACTAGTGATTTTCAAAATAATAACAAAAAAACAGTGTTGGAGAGGGGCAGGTGGTGTGTCCCAAGAAATACCCTGCTGGGTAGCCTTGGCTGAGGGAGCTTGCTAGCACTGGTGTGGCAGAACATGAGAAGTCCCAGATGTGATAAGCTGTCCTGGTGCTGTCTGTGCAGGCTGTGGTTCCTGGGTGGCCTTGGTGTCCCAGCACTCTGATTGCAATGAGATGTGCTTCTGCACAGCAGGCACAATTACCCCCATTTTGGAATGAAGCATCTTGAGCACTCTTATTTCATCCACTGAAGCCCATATTTTATCATATGAAGCCCAAAGGGACCTTTAGCCCTTGTACTTTTATCTGCTTGCTGCAGGCTGTTCAAATAGGCTGTTCCCTGACTGTGTCCCCAAACATGTGACTGAGACCTGCCTGTTTCAGAAATGTATTTGTTCTTTATATCCTTGAGAGATGCCATGGCTCCTGTACTGCTTTTACTCTTGTATTATAGATGAATGTGAATACCTTCTCTCCTTCCTTTATATGAATTTGTCTGACTTCAGTGTCAACTTTTGTCTCTTGTTGTTCTCTTGCGCTGTGAGATTGAAGTGCCTTTTCCAGACCTGCTGTTACTTTGCATTTGAGTCACATGCATCTGCCGTTTGTTTGTGTCCTGCTTTGAGACAAATTGGAGGAAAAATGTCCTCTGATAGAAGGCAGGTTTCAGCTGCCCCTCCCCCACCAGGTTCAGGAAAAAAAAATTCCTTGGAGGAAAAAGTGAAAAACAAAAACCGGTTTGTGAATCCAGTCACAGTGTCCAAGTCTCACAGACCAGCTGCTTCTCTCTTTTCTCTGGATATAGTTTATGGCTCTGTGCTGCATCTCTTGGAATATGGAGACTCAAGCTGGACCCTACATTTCAGCAGTGATGTCAGCTCTTCCCTCTGTTACTGTGGGTCACTCTTCCCTTTCGGTACAACCGGGCCTTGCAGTCGTACTCATGAGCTCCTTTTGTGGGGAAGTTCACATGGAGCTCCTGTGATGCCTTTTCCTGGTCTTAAAATCAAGAGGCGAACACGGTTAGAAGGGGAAAAGGGTATTACCTTGGTATTTATTGTAAGGATCCTTAGGTGCACCATGACCAGGTCGAATACACCTCCATGCACCCCCGCAATGGCCATCGCAATCCCTCCTCTATATCTGGTTTTTACATTCTAGGTCTTACTAATTAGCATATCTATCAAAAATTCCCCAATGAGAGGCTCGAATGAGCCCCCCTCCCCAAGGAACCTTCCCCTGGATGGTTCTATCTTAGTTTACAAAATGTGTTCTGGAGAGGACCTTGGGGTCTGGGCACACTGGCACCCTAACTACAAAGCCTCTAAAATGTTTAGTCTCTTAGCTTAACAAACAAGTCCAAGAATGTAGGCAAAAAGCACCAAGAATACAGAAGTTGCAAAAAGGTATAACAGGGGTATAAAAGAAAAGACAAAAATCATCATGGCATCACTGTACTGCTGCTGCTGCCCACAGGCCTTTTTCCAACACTGTCCTGTGTGTCAGACTTTAAATCACCATCCCCAGATGCATTAGCTTGTGTACATAATCGAAGATTTCAGTCAACTGTTTAAAAACTGTAGCCAGCAGGTTGAGGGAAGTGATTCTGCCCCTCTGCTCAGCTCTCATGAAACCTCACCTGGAGCTCTGTGCCCACCTCTGGCATCCTCAGCAGAGGAAAGACGTGGAGCAAGTCCAGCGGAGAATCATGAAGATGATCAGAGGGCTGGAGCACCTCTCTTATGAGAACAGTTTGGGAGGGTTGGGGTTGTTCAGCCTGGGGAAGAGAATGCACTGGGTTGACAGCAGCCTTCCAGTTCCTGAAGGGAGCTACAAGAGAGCTGGAGGGACTTTTTCCAAGGACATGTAGTGACAGGACAAGGGGGAATGACTTTGAGCTGAAGGAGGATAGATTTAGAGTAGATATAAGGAAGGAATTATTTACAGTGAGTGTGGTGAGGAACTGGAACAGGTTGCTCAGAGAACTTGAAGACTCCCTATCTCTGGAAGTGTTCAAGGCCAGGTTGGGTGGGGTCTTGAACAGTCTGGTCCAGTGGGAGGTGTCCCTGCCCATGGCAGGGGAGCTGGAACTAGGTGATGTTTAGGTTCCCTTCCAACACAGACCATTCTGTTATTCTATGATTGTATGAAAAAGCTTGGTTTAAATGACCAAAATAGCCAAATTTCTTGGGCCTCGACCTTCTCTTTTTAGCTACTTCATCCATTGCTTTCTCATCCAAAATTTGCATGAGACCTTTGTACCCTTAGACCTGCAAAGTACCTGTGCTTGAAACACATTGTGATATAAACCAAGAATTTAAACTGTTTATTATTGCTTTGTTTGCATTGAACCCAGTCAGAGTTAAGGGAATGAGACAGTAGTTCAGTGATTAATTTGGCTTTATTTTTTTATAGTGAATTCCTAAGTGAAACCAATCTGGAGATCACTACCTTTGAGTAAAGAACTGGTTATTTTTCTCCTAAGATTTAATTTTCTTCTTGTATGCACACACCTACACATGTACAATTAAAGTTTTGTACAGATTCCAATGGTAATTTTTAGACAGAATTTTCAAAGTTTTGACATTTTAATTTTTTGGTAAACAAAAAAACCTCATGTTATCCTATAAATGAGGGTTTTCCAAAATAACTCAACATTTTGTCTGGAAGGCTTGTGAAAATGAAAACTATTATGTTTCTTATGTAATGGGAACAATACAATTAAAAATAGATGAGTCTATTCTTTTTTTATTGTTTCAACATGGTATATTTTTAGTTTTCTATACTTCTTTTAAATACTTCCATGTTTCTCTCTGTAGAAAATGTCAACAACATTCTAATTAATTGTTCTACTGTGTAAAGAAGAGTAGGCTTTTTATATATGAGCAGCACCAAACTACTACTATATAGTTACAGAAAATCAATGAGAAAAATCTAGCTAGAATATTGTCACTTCCCAAAGGAAGTAAAATTTAATTTTCACCAATCAAAATGTCAGCTTGATGAATGTATGTAAGACTACATATACCAAACTGCAGAGTTCATTAAACTAATATAAATTACAGAGTTATCATTATGTTAATTACATAATGCCTGATAAAATAAATTTGACAGACCTTAATAATTTGGCTTTATTTGAAAAAGTCATTATTTCCAGTAGCTCCTGGGTATTGAAATTATACTTACCTGTTCAATGTTCTCTAAAGTGCACTTGAGGGGCTCAACTCAAGCATTTATCTATTCTGTGTCTTCATTTCCTTTTCTGTCGGTGAAAATTTTAATTCCTTCTAAGTATTTCTCTGTAAAATACACTCATATTTTGAGTCTTAGTGCTTTGTTGTTTTCTGGCTTTAAATACTTGTTAATGAGTTTTATTTTGGTTTTGTTTGGGTTTTTTTTCCCTCCAGAACTTTTAGAGTATATAGGAAATATACATTTTGTCACTTAAAGCCTTTTGGTTTACTGTTCAGGACTTTTTCTCCTCACATGCATCTCTTGGCATCTGACAACTGGGAGGTTTTCTCCTAGGAGTTGTGGGCCCTCCCAAAACCAGGAGAGAGGCAGGAGCTTGCTGCCACTGACGTACCATCCATGTTGCCCTGTCCAAGCAGCGACAGTTTGGCCAGTAGGGCTTCTCAATTTCTCTCATTTCCTTTGTGGCCCTCCCTAATGGAATGGGATGTGGGCCTATCTCCTCCCAAAGCAGGGCTGGCTCTGGACCAGGCTTCTCAGGGCTTGGACCAGTTGGACGTTGAAAAATCCAGGGATGAAGATGACACAACTTCTTGGGATTACCTGCTCTGCTGCCTCCCTATCATCACAGGGAAGCAGTTTCTTTCACCTGCTGGAACGTGGTCTGATGTGTGCTATGCAGAGGGGAACAATCCCTTATCTTGATCTCTGAGCTGTGCCCCTGTTTGTACGTCTCAGGAGCTGCAGGATGCCTTTGCTGCCAAGACACAGTGCACACCATTGGGTCCTCCGGGTCATTGATAAGGATGTTACAGGTCTCAGGACAGACCCCTGCAGTTCTCCCTTCACTTGGTGCTGGTCTCAGGTTGGGCTGAAGCTCACTTAGAGCCTGAGCATCCAAACAGCTTCTTACCTGTCTGGTTTAGTGGAGCTCCAGTCTTTTCTCTTTCTCAGCTATCTCTCTAAATATTGTGTAAATTCTTAATAGCAATTATAGTTGTTCTGCTTTCCCTCCCCCACACCCCTTTTTTTTTCCCAAAAAGAGACCCTGTACATTGCAAGGCAGAGAGAATGGGAGTGATGTAGTAACCTAAGGTTTACTTGAGGGTTTTCTATACTGTGGCTCCTCAAAACTGTGGCTTGTCTTCCTCAAAACATGAACCATTAGTTGCCATAGAGTAAGAAGGATAATTAAGTTCTTTCTGGGAAGACAGATCACTGTGATAACTCTAAGATCCTGCATTGCTCAGTTGAACTTCTGGAGCTGTAATGGAGTTTAACAGCTTTTATCTCCACAGTGAGATTTTTTAAGCAGATTATCACACAGGCTTTACTGAATTGGTACTTGGCTTTCCTTTTTTTTTTGGTTATCTGCTGTTGCATTCCTGTGTTTTGTGTTGATGAGATGGACGAAGATGTGAAAGGCTCTAAGATGGCATGAACTTACCATCAGCTTGAGAGAAATGCTGTAATTTCTGGGTTTTGACTGTACAGACTTGCGTGCTACTGACACAGTGCCTTTGAATAGGTGAGGAAAGGATGGGTTTGGTTCTGTTTCTCCCTTTAATCCCTGTTATTGTTGTTGCCTTGGCATTGAAAAAATATAAATGGTCACGTTCTCATTTCACGACTTTCCTCATTTCTTGAGGAAATGACTGAATATAAAAGCACTCTGGTTCCATTACAAGAAGCAATGGCAATAATTTGCTTGACTGTAGAAGTCAGAAAAAATTTATTATGAAAACCAAGAGAAAGAAAGCCTAACTTTTGTACAGTGGTAAATGTTGAATAAGGGTTAGATTTATACAAGGTTAAATAATTTTGTCAACACATTAACTATAAAGATAGATGGACTGCTCATTTCAGGAGGACCAACCAGTAGCCTACGAGCAAGTTATGAAGAAGGCAGAACTGAGCCTTGTACTTATGCATGTACCTGAAGAATGACAGATTATAGTAATAAATTGAAAAAGGGGAGGTTCAGACTGGGTATGAGGAAAGCTTTATCATAAGGATAATTAAGCAGTGAAGCAAGTTGCCCAGAGGCTGTGCAGTTTCCATTGTTTGATGTGTTCAAGACTAAATGCAGTAAAGCCCTGAGGGGAAACCTGGTTGGACCTTACCTGGGCCAGCAGGTTGAACTAGAGATGTCCATATATCCCTTACAACCGGAATTACTCTCTGGGATACGAGTCTTGTTTATGCAAGATTCATGGGGGCCTGGCTTTAAACTCCATGGACATTTGGCCTGAGTGAGTTCTGCAGTTTATGCCCTTTGGAAAGACCAGTTGCTCCACAGATTTTTGTCATCTTTTCCACCATGTTTAATAGATGCCATTTTTTACCATCTTGGGTGTATCTGGGTTCTGAATTTTAACTTCGGGGTCAGAATTTGATTGTGGCTCTCCAAAGGGTAATTCAGCCGAAACTCATTTGGTGCCAGAGATTAAAACTCTGGTTGCTGGATTTATAGTCATAAATTTACCAAAGAAGTCAGACCTATATGTCATTACTGGGCAGTGAAATGAACCAGTGTCTGGGTAGCCAGAGGATGACAGACAGCAGTTTCATGTTGGGCCTCTTCTGAAGATGCTGCAAGAAAAGCTCAGGATTTGGGGGCTTTGCTGTGTTTGAGAAGCTCTCATAGGAGCATGTGGTGCACACACAGAAAATGCTGCTCCTCCCTCCCTGCTTTTAAAAAAAAAATTTGTTTGTTTTTACTCAAAAAATTACAGAATCTCTAGGTATCCGGGTGCAAGCCTCAAAGATAGGAGGCTCTGCAACATTCAGTAGATTCAAGCAGTGTGTTCAAACGAGCAGTACAGCTAAGTACATGAGGAAAAGTGAATTATGCTGAGACCTGTAGCTGCTCAATATTGACACTGACTTACTTTGATAGACTTTAAACTGTTATGTAATGGTTAGCCTCAGGATATGATATATAGTAAAACCATAAGTCATTATTACAAGGGATAATTTCATGTTGAATGCTACGGCAGTTCATTTGATTCTCAGGTGGTATCAGTTGTTGTAAATGTAGAATTCATTCTGAATGCTTTTGTTTCACTGGTTTTACACATCTCTTTCTCCGTAATAACCATGTCACAGGCTACATTTTCACTTCTTTGCCAGGCTTCCTTCATTGTTAATTTTAATTACACCTTTGTGCTCACTCGCTCCTGCCAGTCTTTCTGCATAACTTTCCCCCTTTTATTACATTTCCCAGTGTCCAGAGGTGTGACGGCAGCAAGTTATTCAGGTAAGTTTGTCATCATTCAGAACAAAGAATTTGTTGGCAAGAGAAAACAAAACCCAGATGCTGTCATTGTCTGTGAAATTTGTAATTCTCAGGACTTCTATTGTAAATTTATCATGGACCTTTTGTCATTATTACTATTGGTAATAATACATTCTTCCACTGCCACGAGAGAGGCTTCCTCAGCTTTTCTTGTATCAAATTCTCATGCTGCTTGTTATGTTGCAGGAGCCATTTCTTTATACCTGTTTTGTTTTGGTACTTGTCTTGGTTCATATTCTAAAAGGAAATATTCTTTTACACCTGATACTTCTATCCCAAAATTATATGCCTCTAAGATACAAAGTACAGCTTACCCACTTAGTGCACATGCTCAGTGAATTATGGTACTTGTAACTTGATTTGAGGGAAGGATCCTGTACTTTGACATTTTTAAAATCTGTATCCTTGAAACAGTTGTGTTTTATCTTGCAGAGTTTGAGGTTTATATATAGAAGGAGTCAGGGTGGTGGGAAAAGTATGATTTAGGGAAATTCCATAATTAGGACCCAAAGTTAACTCTGCTTTGGTGAGGACAGTTTACTGAAAACTTTGGACTGAATTAGGGTTTCATATTCAACCCATGGGTTTTCAGGTTTCACCCTGAATTAGGGTGCCATAAGTCTGTGTCCTCATTCTGACTCTTTGCAGGCAACATCTTTGCCCCACTGAGTTGTAAATACCCCCTGAGCTGAGCAGTGTTGGGATCTGACCCGTGATGAGACTGGCATTTTCTAAGGCAAGGAGGGCAGGACAGACTCTGTGGTTTGGGAGGTCACAGGTGACCAGTAGCACATTTTTTGGCAGGGGGCTGAATGTGCAGGCAGTTACTAGTGAAATACATAGGTTTGCATATGCATGTGCTCTCACAAAACCGGACTGCTTTAAACTGAGATTTAACCTGAGAAATTTCATCTTTCTCATAACGTGAAGCATTTCAAAACAGGGAATCAGATTTTTGCAGTCTGGTTAAGGTCATGGTGCCATCTTCATGGTATAGTTTTGATGTTACTAGAAAGTAGAGTTTTGTTTGGCTTACGGGCGGACACATTTCCTTTGAACTGTGTAAAAGCTTACACCGTGTTTTTTAGTTAAAAGACTGCCAGCAGCTGGTTCACATTTTTAATTTTTTTTTTTTCTCTTTTGGTCGCTCTGTGAATTGCGAATTGCTCTGAGGAAAATATAATTGAGTTTTGAATAAATTAGAACTATCATTCTGGCTTACGGAAATATAGAAACAGAGCCTATAATTGTAAAGCATTTGCAGGTCACAGAAGAGCTTGTTACTGATCATCAAGTGTTCTTGCACAATATAGATGCAAATGGCTCGTTATTCCCCAAGTAATATGGAACTTCATTTTAAAAACATTTCAAGAGTGAGAATTACAGTTCATCTGATTATTGATATATTCCAACTCTACATCTTACAACTTAGTTCTTTTCTGAAAATGTGTTAATTCCTTCTCTAGAAATTCTTGCTTTGTGGCAAAGGTTTTTTATGTTATAACAGTTGTCTTGCCTAGTGGCTTGATGAAGCTTCATCCTCCACCAGTTTCTTCTTGCCTGTCTGCCCTCCCCTTTTCAAAGGCAATCAGTCTGCCTGGTTTTGTTAGTCATTTTGAGCTTTTCCATTTCTCTTGATGGGATGTGCATTAAAAAAAAAAGATTTTAAATTGCCATTGATAAGAAGGAAAATTACTGATTCTGAGAAGGGACGACTTTGTGGCCTTCCTGTAGGTGCTTCAAAGTGCATGCAGGTACAGTTGGCATTGGCACAGACTTTCTGGTCAAACTAAAGTAGATGCCATGACTGCAGCTGTCATGGAAATAGGCAAGGTTGCATTGCCCCATTTAGTCTGTGTAAATGCAATTATATATACTCCTGACTATGAAGGCGGATCACAATTCAGAGTGCTGGAACAAAATAATTACGTAATTTGATTCTTGCTTTTTATTATTTCTTCATTATTTGTGCTTGTGATGTTGGGATTTGTCACATTAATTGTTCTTGCAGCAGTAAGCATGGCTTTAATTGATGTTCTCAAAGTGTATCCAAATATTTTGAAAATTGCCAAGCATTCTCTCCTTTATAGTGACTGGGTTTTATTTTTAAACTAACTAAAACTTAGAGCAAGTTTACTAAATATCTTTTTTTTTAAAATTTTTTTCTTTCAAGACCTAAGATTGAATTTTCAGTATTCTGCAACAAGTTTGTAATTAAGAAGAAAGGTTATTTTTCCCCTCTTGCAGAAAGTAAATGCTTAATTTGGTTTTTGAATGCTTAATTCACAGGTCTGATGTGCTGAGTCTGTAGTAACAGGTCTCATTTGATGAAGCTTTCTGAGAACTATTTTATACATGGGTAAGGGTAATGACATGATGCTCCTAGGTGTGAGTCCCAGCTCATTAAATGGATGCCTTGGAATCCTAGCTGGGCTATTAATTTTTCATGTATTTATACAGCATAAATGATTAATGTGTGCTCCTGCACTAGAGTCTAAGATTTTGAAATAGGGAATAACAGATGACGCAGCAGACTTTCAACTGTGAAAATATTTCCCAGGGGAGCACTGAAACCTGGAAAAAGAGTGAGCAGACCAAACGAAGAGTTAAATTAAAGAAAATGCTTTAGGTTCTTGTCATTTGAAAACAGATAAAAAATGTTGTAACTTCCCACGAACATTATATTGTTACCTACAGATCTAGGAAAACCTAGGTATTTAATGTCATGTCAGATAAGATACTTAAAAAAGTACCTTAAATAAAGTATAGATGGGGTTATTTAGTTAGTCTTTGCATTCAAATGAGTTTCAGTGAGCATTTACGCAGTTGGTAGCAGAGGAGTTGCTTTACCAGTAGTTCCCTGCTGGGAGTTATTTTAGCAGGAGTTCTTTGCTCCCATTGTCTTTGTGGAGATGCTGTTAGGTCTCTGCCAGTTGAGATGTGCAGGGAAGCAGCAGGAAGAGCTGTGTCTGATACAAGTTTGCTCCGCTTGCGGGCTTCTGAGGCATGGACCATGAAATACACACACATATAATATATATACACAGGGCCAGAGGCCAAAGGCTGCAAATGAAAGAGATAGCAAGGACTAGGATATGCTAGGGGATGGGTTGTGCCCTTGTGCCATTCATTTTCCTCTGCTGGTGGCAGTTTAAAGTCCTGCAGTTCAGAGGTATGTGAAGTCTATGATTAATGCAAAAGGCACAAATCTGTTTGTTTCACAAAGCCATTACAGTAAAGTTCCTTTCACTTGCTTAGTCCTTCACTGTTGTGACAGATGTTTATGTTTTTACAAAATCACAGAGTGAGTTTTTACAAGTTGTGAGACCCCTCTCAATTACAGCTCCTGTGAAAAACTTCCATGAGGATACATGCTGAATGACATTAGGTAGCACCAGGCCTAAAAATGATTCATGCACTTTATTGGAAACTGCATCAACTCCTGATTTAAGAAAGGCTTTCTGCTAGCACCAATTTATTTGGCTGCATTGTTTCTGTGGGAGGTGTGTGCTCTGCTGTTATGTTGGCTTGTAGAACATTTTTACTCTTTCGGCCTTTTTTTGGTTCTAACATGACAAAATACAGAAACCTTTTAAAAAACCCAGAACCTGTCATGCACTTAGAAAATTCTGTCACAGGTCTCCTGACTTTCTTATTAGAGGTTCTCTTGAGATGCTTCTCAATATTGGTTAAACTAAAGTTTCCTCAGCCATGTGCTTCTGGAGTGCTGCCTTGGAGACTGGAGCCTCTTTGAAGCTGTTGGAGCCAAGTGGAAACACAGTAGTGTGTTACCTCCAAAAACTGAATTATACTGATAGTGTAAGAGGTTTGCAACCTTGCTTTCTCTTATCAAGGCTTCCTTCCTTTTGAGGGGCTCTCGGGAGATGCATCTTCCTTTCTGTCCTGTTTGGTAGTAATTCCTCTTCTGCTTCTGTCTTCAGTTCACTTTCTGAGAGTCCCTGAACTGCAACTGCAGCACAGTTTCATGCACACACAGGCACAAATTTGTCTTAAACTACTTTTGGAAAAAATGTGTCTGCTCTAAATATGTACCAAATATGTATCTGTTATTTATATTTCATAGGACTGAACTTCAGAATCACAGGAATGGTTGAGGCTGAAAGGGACCTCAGGAGGTCACTTTGTCTAATCCTTTTCTCAGGCAGGGCCACCTAGAGCTGGTGGCCCAGGACTGTGTCTAGCTGGGTTTTGAGTATCTCCAAGGGTGCAGACTCCATCATATCTTCATGTGAATGAAATCTAATCTGCCCTTTTAGGGTATTTCAGTAGTAATGAAGCATTTGGGATGCATCTAGATCAGTAAATGTTTTCTTTGATATTTGCAGTAAATCCCAAATTTGATTTGTTGTAAGGCTGCTGTGATATGTTATACATAGGAGACATGGGGACTCACTGAATATAAGCTGCTGGACTGTGTTTCGTGGCTGTGTCAGGGGGTTTGTTGGATGGGAAGGGTGACATGATGATGGACTCTGGGAAGGGCTCAGCACCTGTGGGGGAGGCTGCGAGGGAGGTGAGTAAGGTGTGTAAAGGAAATTCAGGTCTCTCCCCATCTTTGGGACTGCATTATTCTACTCCTGTCCCCAGTCTCCTTTCTCAGGACCTGCAGGTGTCCTGTCTTCCAGTGTCCACCCCCTGACCTATGGAGATGTGGCCCATGGATGCCATTCCAGGAGCTAGACACAGGCTTGGGGCAGCCCTTGAGTAGCTCTGCTCCTACCCATGGGGTACCATACCACTGGTAGCTCCTCATGGTGTGGGGTGCTGAGAGTACAGCCCACAGGCTTGGAAAGCTGCCAAGTAAATTTTATCCTCCTTTTCCTTTCTCTCCTGATCCTTACCAGATTTGTGCTCTTAGGCCATGGAAAGAAGTTGGAGAATTAGTTGGATTTTGCGTGGCTTAAGTAAGGCCCTCAGGAGAAAATGCAGATGAAGATGCCTTGGTGTGATACACGGGGTCGTTTTGTCTTCTGGAAGTGGAGAGGTGGGGAGTTGTCACAAGATACTGCTCCTGACTGGCACAGAAAGCTTTTGGAGCCTCTTGCCACCTAATTTCTCCATGCTGCAATCTTCCCACCTATAAAGCAGGTGTAGACAAATTTGCATTAGCAAGTGTTTTGTGTGGTTGAATATTTTGAGATTGCTAAGCTGGTTTGGGATCCTCAAAGTAAAATTACAGTATAAAGGGCAAATAAATAATTATAATTTGACCACTTCATTTTTCAAGGCAACTTAGTTCTAAGCTAAGTAAACTTCAAAGCTGACATGTCATTAGGAAGTAAAAGATGACTGAAAGCTAAGGAGGTTATTGACCCAAACTGTGATTAATTAACTGAATTAGTATGAAGTAATGGCAAAATATCACCACATTTGTAATTACTTCTTTAAAAACATGACTGATTACAAAATTGATGTTAAAAGGATTTTTACCAAAGAATCTCTTTGCATTATTTACATTTCTTTACAGGAAAATAACTAGTGCCCCAGAATGTGACAAAAATGTATTATTATCAATGCCTAAAATACCATAAGATTAAAGTAAATAAAAATCCTAGTGTGTAGGTTTTATTCTCTCATATTCATATAAATTAATTTTACAAATAGAACAAAAATACAGATTTACTAGTCATGCACATTAAAATTATTTCTCCTATGAAAGAAGTTTGGCTTTTTTGAGGATTCTTGGAGATGTAGGCACCAAGTTATCTATCATATTTTGCCTCAGTGATAAGCAGGTGTACATTGACTGAATGTTTTGCTGGGACTGGCTACAGTAGAAAATGAAAATACACTGAGTAAATGAATAACGAATGTGCAAAGTATGAAATTATTACCATTTTTACCAAGTTAAATTTTTTGCAAAATTATTCCAGTGGAAGCTAAGGAGCCATCTTTTCCTGGCAATACAAAATTTCCCACTGAGCTTTTAATGTGACTATCAGTATATAAGATTAGCCTGATTGAGACAGGTGATTAAGTCTCCAATTTCATTTCAGATGGGAAATAAAAAAGGCTGTGCAGCAGAGCCCAAGGAACCATCCTCTGGTGCTCTGCGCGTGGTCATTGTTTTTCTAATCAGCTTTTTAGCTGCAGTGTGTGCCCTGCTTCCTCTTCGATGTGCTGGAGGAAAGCTGGTTGTGCTGTGTGAGAGGAATGTAGCAGCTTTCAGCTGGGAGTTCATTAACGGGGTTGTTTTTTTTTTCAGTTGCAATTTGAGTAAATACAAATTTCTGGTACAAGTTACTAGTAAGGGTAGCAGTTGCAGGCTACCTGCTATATTCTTTCCTGTCTGTGCAAGAATGAGAAGTAAGGTGTTGATATCAGCATGTCAACTTAATATTCATGGGGGGAAAGTGTGTAGAACCTGCAAGAACTGGCTGCTGTGCACAGAATCTCTGTCTGATGATGTTACTGGAGATGTCATTTTATGGTACTGCTTAACAGGAGTTTTCATAGAGATGGCTACATCTGCAAAAAAAGAAGGAAAATGCTAAGAGTCAGTCAGGTTTTACTGATTGCTTACTGTGCAGAGGTAGTGCTGAATGCTATATGATTGTCCAATTTAAGGACTAAATGGATAGTTCCAAGTAGAAATTAGGTGGTGCACATATCAAGAAAAAGAAATGTTAGTCTCTCACTGTAGATGAGCTTTAAACAGCCTCTGCTCTTCTGAGTATTTGCACATTACATTTTAGTGCTAGACAAATGCGTTTGCTATTTCTCCATTATAAGTATTATTATTATTTTTATTATTATGTGATTGTACAAAAAGCTGCCTGGATTTTAGAGCCCCTGACTGCTGCCAGCTCTCTTTGAATTAGTTCTGTCATTTCTATCATATGTTACTTGAGTAGTATTCAAGTATCTCAAGTATTGTAGTCTCTCAGGACTACTTCTTGTTTCCCTCTCCCAGTATTCCCTGCTGATGATAGAGACACTGTACCTGTAGGAGGGTTTTAGAGTTATTTTTTTCCTCTGACAGAGCTTTTGCTGTAATAATGCTGTATTTATACTTCATGGTGATCACAGTTAGAATATCAGTGTTAGTTTCGCTCATAACCTCTATGGAGGGGGCCCATCTCTGTGTTGCAGATTAATTCCCAGAGCTAATTAAACCTCATGAAACATATTTTTCAAGCCCAGCAAAGCTACTACAATTGAAGATAGAATTGCCTCGGCTGCGTGACACAGCTGAAACTTGTGAGGCATCCAGCATCTGTGAGCACTCTGTCTTTTGTGGTTTGGGAGCAGATTCATTCCTGTTTTTCAAGAAAGGGGCTGTAAGAAAGCAGTATGCATTTGGTGAATTATACATATTCCCTGAGGTGCTGGGGTGGCAGTGGTTGACGAGAAAGACTATTCAAGTGTGGATCAGAGTCAATGCCTGAAATCTTCCAGAGACTTGAAAAATGTCTCTGCAAAAGGTTCTTGTCCCATTCAACTCTTATGGCTTTCGTTTTCAAAACAAGTCAGTTTGAGTATAAATGTTAAGGCTTTCATTCTCATGATGACATCCTTTTGAAGCATAGATGAGATTTGTATAGCCTCTGCTAGATATTTAATGTTAATTTTGCAGAGTACACAGGTAACTGTCAGAATATAGGGAGTTGATAATGCTTGCAGACTAATTGCTTAAAAATGGATTCACATCATCCGTGAAAAACACTAATAATTCATTTAGCCGAAAGCTCAATGCACATGATCTTTCAAAACTGCCTAATGACTCAAGGCCTTCTTTGAATTTTAACTGTTTTTTTCTTAACCAGATAAGGATCTTAGATAATAAGCTCATCTTGCATAATTGCTTTATTGCAAGAAAAGTATTCCTGAAGGATGTTCTTTTCTTTTGTTACTTCAGCTTTCAGTGTAATCCTATTTCTGCCTCTATATCGAAAATAATATAGAGGACTGTTTTCTTATGACATTGACAAGACATGACTTTATTTGGCCTAGAGAAAAAGCCTTATTTGCTCATTCTGAAAAGGTAATACTAATTGCAGATGCTGATGTATTCTTCCCTCCTACATTCTTGTATTCAGTCAAAACTGAATATATTTTCAGATGAGACCTGCAGAATCGGGTCTTAATTGCAGACCACAAAAACCAGTGTTCTGCAGCCTCAGTTCATCTCACTAGTGAGCTTCTCTTCACGAATATACTTTATTCTGCTCTCTGAGCAGGAAGGTTTAAGAGCACTTTGTCTTTGAAAACTCTTAGCAATGGTTTTGATTCCTGTTTGCTTTGGTATGAGGTAGCATTAACTTTCATATTTGAGCTACAAGGTTCATGAGTTGCTTATGTGAATCAAAATAAAGACCCACATACCCATGATGAGTTTTAACCCTGGGAGTCTGGTCTTTGTAGAATCCCTTTATAATGAGTGGAGAGGACATGGTAGCTCCTCTAGCCAAAAAAAAATAGTGTTCCACCTTCCTCTGTTGGCTTGCTCCTGGAAGAAACTTTAGTCTGTCCATTGAGAGTAGAGGAAACCTCATGAGAGTGCAGTCTTAAAGCTACTTCTTTTTAAGGCTAGTTTCCCAAAGAATTACTTAATAGTTAAAACAGATGCAAGGGAATACTTTTAATAGCTCATGTTCAAGTCAGTGTGCTGAATGTATACCTGCATGCTGATTGTTGTATTGTAAATGCAACATACTTCATCGAAAAGAAATTGCTTGTGTTAAACAACCATATTACTACAACTTAGAAAAATATAACTCTGTTCATGAACAGACAGCCTACCTTTTCCTACACAGCCTTCAACTAAAGATCAAACTAAAGTTATCACTGTAGAATAGGTTTCATCAAAAGCAAAAAGAAGCGGCAATGTTTTTTTGGTTCTCTAAAATATCCTCATAATAGAATAACCAGTTGTCATCTGAGGAATTTATATTCAAAACTAGTGTATTACCAGAAGAACGTGGGAATCTGTACTGTAAAATTTCTGATGCTTTCTTGCTCTTTATTAAAAAAAAAATCAGTATGGTGTTTTAAGATGTGGTCAGTTATTCATGTAGTCATATTAAACGATGAAGACTGTTGGCTTTTCATCATACAATTTTGATAATTGCTGTTGGTTTATTTTTTTCTAAAAGAAAAGGCAGTGTCTTTGCAGCCCAGAGCTACATTTTCTATATTATTATTTTTTCCTTTAGTTGCTGTCCTATATAAAATCCTGTATCATTGTCAATGTATGCCAGGCTCTGCACCTCAAGTGAAGAGCTGAGATTTCTGTGTGTTACAAGGGGGTTTTATATAGCATTTCATTAATAAGGAAAGAGTGTATAATGACACATTGCATTAATTTGGCATAATTGCATTCCTCAGTGGTGATGCACCTCGAGATCATCTAGAACACCCATTAAAGGAAGTTTCATAACTCTAGAAATTAGGAAGTTGTTGCTTTTGCTAGAATTTACCTTAGAACCAGAAAAAAGTTAAGCTGTCCCAAAATAAATTAGATCTTTTTGGTACCAGACAAAAACATCAAACAAGTATGTGAAGTGAAAGCTTCCAAGGGAAAAATACTTTCATTCATATTATTTTAATTGTAGATATTTGAAAGGCCTGAACTTCTTGAAGCAGTCTTGCCATGATGAGTTAATTGGCAGTATAGACATGTAACCAAAATCCTTATTAAACTGTTTATAGCATTGGGGTTTTTTGTGTTTTACCATGACAGTAATAATGCATATATAGTAGAGAAGTTTATTTATTTGCATGAGTAAGTTTCTTCTGGATTGTGAATGCATTGTGCCACTGATGAAGAGACATACGAATTCGCACTGTATAGGTCAATTTTTTCAGGCTGATATTTTTCCCTTGTCTCACTGTAATCCCATTAGCTCAATTTTGTTTTCTCCTACAGCCAATGGAGAACTGAATGAGTATAATATTGTAAGTAAGCATTCTTCGTAAGAATTTGATTTTAATGCACTTTTTGTAAGATGGTAGATGGAAGCCAAGAAAGTATTTTATTTCTTCTCTTTCCACAAAATCTAATGTGTTACAATTTAGTCTCCCAACTGAAGTAACAGCCTAAGCTGTGGGTGTTGTGCAGTACATACCTGATCTCTCTCTGCTGCTCTGAACTGGGTAATGAACGAGTTATTCTTCATCCCCATAACTACCACATATGCCAGGAATTAGTGCCTAGCAAAAAGTACCCATATTTCATTCAAGGCTAATGTGCCAGCTTTCAAACTCAGAGATGCCAGATGTCTTAATGTTTGGGGGTCTTGTTGTTATTTTTCTGATGGCAGAGTTAAAGTTGGAAAGGAAATATGCTGGACCTGTCTGTGCTGCTCTTGATCAGTGCAACGGTTCATTCAATAAAGTGTCTAGACATGAGACTGCCCTTTTATTTGGGCTTTGTATTTTTTTGTTTGTTTGTTTTTTAATTTAAAATACTTAGCATGAAATGATATTATTTTGCTTGGAATGTTTTTTGACTGATTTCAGGGTAAAAGATAATGTAGAGCATATCTGAATAAAGAACATTTTTGATTAAAAAAAAAGTGTAGAAATGCTTGAGACTCAGCTAAAGAGCGTTGTATTGTCTCGACATAGTGCTTCGTTTATCTTCATGGCCATTATATTGCTTTTTTCAAATTTAGTGAAAAATAATGAAGAATAGGTGCAGACTGAGGCATAAGGACCATCTGAATTTTAACAGTAATTTTAGAGCAGGAAGGGATAACTAGTTCAAGAACATTATGAAAGCTTTACAATGAGTTGAAAAATGTTGTTTTTGCAAATAATAAGAGTAAACTTACTATTTTTATCCAGATGTACTAGTGCTGTTGATACCATCTTTCTTGACAATACTTACTATGCTTAGAATATAAAATGACATTATAAAAAGTGACTGGAAATCCACAGGCTCCTCTGTGTTTCTGTGCAATGGGTAGTGTTTGTGTATTGACATTGAGGGCTTCATTATGCTATATAATAAAATTCGAAGTCACTTGGGTTCCAACTGGTTTGCTTTGTACAAGGTAGAGTTTATTCCTGTGGGTTTGTCTCATTTCTAGGCAGAAAGTAATTTAGAAAAATTTGGGCTTGCATGGCAGATCTGAAGAGTTTGGAAAAAGTCTGACATGAGAATGTTTCTGGAGGCATGAGAAGGGCATGGGCAAGGTCTACTCTGTCCTTCAAAACAAAGAAGACTTGGTAGCCCTTGGATAAAGTTTGGCAATGTGGGAACAAGTAATCCTGGGATTCTTCAGTGCAACCTCTTAAAATTTTGTTACAGATTATATGGAGAGGAAAATTGGTAGTCCATGAGTATGGTGTTTATATTTGAAGCCATTTTAAACTCTGTGCCTAGAAGGAGGAAGAATCTGAACCTAAATGTCTGTAGCATTGCTTAGCAAGAGTTATGATATATAAATAATTTGAGACTTCAAAGTTCACTGAATAAGGATTTTCTTCCTCTTCCACCATCATATCCTCTCTACACATTCCCTGTCTAAAGGTTTTGCTTAGCAAAGATTAGTCAAGACTATTTCTTTTTGGCAGCATAGTGGAACTTCAATTTGTCTTCCATTTTTCTCCTTTATTCCCTTTTCACTGGTCCATATCTAATTGGGAAATAATCATTCTTCCTACTATTCACCATTTTTTTCATGCTTCCCCTGGAGCCAACTGCTAATTCTGGGAGCCAAACAATTTTTCAGTGTAGTTGTTAAATTTTAACTCAGATTAGATCTAAAGCAAAGACTGGCCTATTTTCCATAGATCCATGCTGCTCTACCTTAAGAATGTCTTAAATCATCTTATCTTCTTTTTGTTTAAGCTGTCATGAATCACCTGGTAAGGTTTGTGAACTACTTCAATCTTTTAATTTGAGTTATGCAGTTAAAAAATTTGCACTCACTGATTTCTTCATGGAGCCTGTATTTCCTGTTTTACCTATTTTTTTTAATGACTTCCAGGTTTGATTCTATGTCTTAAATTGATTCCCTAATTACATGTTTTATATTGATAAAATGTGTCCCCCGTTTTTCATTTTAATTTATCTAGTGATCCCATCCAGCCATTGACCCTGATTGCACTGTTTTCTCAGTAGACAGAGATCTAAAATAAGAAGTTTCTTTAGAAATGCACTTTTACTTTAAATTAAAAAAGAAGGGGTGAGGGGGAAGCTATGGGCCCTGCTACTTCTTCATCCCTTCTTAAATCTATCTCCTCTTGGTTTTCTTTTTAAATGTAAGAAGGTATCTGGTAGGATGCAAAATAATTAGGTGCTTTAGAACTTTTGCAGTTCTGGTAAGTGATTATTTCATTATCATTTATTTATTTTATCTGAGATGCATCTATCTGCTGAAGGTCACGACACCTGCTACCCTAAACTCCTCTGGAGGGTGTTGGGGATGCATTATAAGTCAAATTATTTTATAATGTGGAGGTGGTTTGTAATTTCTCTTCCACCGTCTACCTCTCATTTCTATCAGTGATGCCACTATAACAAGTTTAGGCCCAGCTAAACCAAATAAATCCTGCTGTCTGATAAAAAGTGAAATGAGGAATGTGGTGCCTGAAGGAATATTTCAGCTTGTCATTCCTTTCCAAGGAAAAATGTCTCCTTGCTTTACTACTACTCCGAGGAAAGAGAAGATTACAGAATGCCCAAGATTAATATCTCTTCTGGTGGGTGCATCATTCAACTGTTTCCCTTAACTTAGGAATGAAAAATTTGTTGATGGTATTTCATGCTTGCACTGCTTTTTTTTTATGTGCAGCATCTCTGCATGACTTCATGCAGCTCAGGGCAGCAGCTAAATAAGGGGCTGCAGGCTGGTGGCAGGGGAGTTGATGCATCTTAGGTGTGCTGAAGGTGTCATTTTCAGATGAAAGAAGAGTATTGGAAGAGGAGGTTTTAAAAATCTCAATTAGAAAAATAAGTATCTGTTTACAGAAAAATGAAGATTCTTCAAAGTGCTTTTATATTAAAGCAGCTGCCTTTTGTAAGTAATCAATAGAGAATTGACTCAAGGGTTTCAATCCTGTACCTTTTTGAAAAGTAATACAGTGATGTTACTTATTTGATATGGTGTGGTACTGTTAAGTCTGGACTTCTGATCTTCTCTACCCAGCAAACTGAAGGATGAAAGCATCAAAAGACATATCTGAAAGTATAAATGTTTCATCCAGTATGAGACAAATGATCCTTATCTTTAGGTAGACTATCTGAGAGAAAATTAAAAATGCAACATGTACTTCAGTGTCCTTGTATTTGTGGAAACATCTCTGTGGCAGTCAGGGAAGAATAGGTCTGTGCTCCATGGGAGGTGTTTGCGGTGGTTTTGTTTTGTGTGTGCATTCCTTTGTTTTAAATGCTGCATCAAAACCTTTACATTCAGTTATTTACCTTCTGCCCCTAGACAGTACTTGTCCAGGCCATGGCCCATCCCTGTTGTGATCCCTACACCTCTCATGGCTTGCCAGAGACCACCATGTGACCACCATGAAGGGGGGTCACCACTGGTGCCACTCTGCTGTCACCGAGCCTTTCTTGCTAGATACAAATCAAGTGTGTTCTTCGGGTTCAGAGACCTTTTAGAACCACATGAATAGAAATCTCAAAAATGTGACTGTCTAAATTCAAGAAGCATTTGGACAACACTCTCAAACACATTGTGTGAATCTTAGGGTGTCCTGCAGAGGACCAGGAGTTGGACTCAATGATCCTGATGGATCCCTTATTGCCAATCAAGATTAAAAACTATTTAATTAATTTGTTCTAATAGAGTACACAAATTCAGGGTATTAATAATGTTAACCCTGAAAGAATAACACTTAGTAACAATGGAAATAAATTATAAAATAATCTTTCTTGATACCTTTAAAATCAGTAGTTTCAGTGTTTTTCTTGAGTTTCCTCTGAACCCAGCAGTGACTCTTGATCCCACGGCATGGGACTTGCTTGCATCCATGCTCCAGGGACAGTCAGTGGTACCTCATGTCAGGGGACTGCTTTGCTGGTCAGGTTCTCACCTGACAGCTCTTCACCTGCTCAATCACCCCTGCTCCCAAGATTTTGTTGTGTTTGGGAGTGAAATTATAACCCTCATGATAATGTAATGAAAAATGAACCTGGGTGTCTCACAGTCATGAGGATGCAAACTACTAATACACATTCTTATAACATGGACTCTTTCTGAACTTGGGTTTTCCAGATTTTGGAATAGTTTCATTGGATTTTGCCTTACATCCCTTCCTATATAAATGGAGGAATATATAATACACCTGTGCATTCCCCCTACCTCCTTCTTTCTCTCTAATTCACTTTGCTCCAATGATTTCAAACTAATTATATCATCCAAGTTGGTGCTAGGAAGCAGGGAAACGTTTTTAATGTGCTGGAATCAGTGAAGGTACAAATTGGATATTTTTCTGGCAGAACCTGTTTTCCTGCTTTTTCATGTGCTAATAGAGGATTTGGTTTCTCTCCTCTGCCCAGTGCTTCCAGGTAAATGAGTTAAAAACATTTTAACTGGGTTAGCCTTGGTAGGAGCAATGTGCATCTGACAGGTATCTTAACAGCTGGTAATACTAAATTTCTTTCTTACATGGGGTGAAATGCGACCCAGTGATACATCCAATGGCATACTTAGAATGAGCATTGGGATTTCACTCCACGGACCTTTTTGGGACTCAAGCTGGTTGTTATGTTCCCCAGGCAGTGTCTTTCCAGTCCTGGCATTTTCTTTGCTTATGCATCTCACATGTTTACTTACAAGGTAAAGAAAAGCTACTGACTCAATGTGTATAATAAAAAGCGAGGACAATTATCCCTGTTATCTGCCTACCTTGCAATCATTTTTGCTCTGTTTTGCTTGTTTGTCAACTACAGATTAAACTGGTGTCCTATTTGTTCTTCCTAGACAAGTACTGAGACTAAATAAGCAGTAGCCTTTTCCAGCTGAATGTAACCTTAGAGGTGAGAGGAGTGTGGTGGAGTGGTGGAGAATGATAATGAAAGGTGTCCATGGGATACTCCCCAAGGAAGCAGAGTGTTATGAAATGAATGCATGCCTGGTTCCTGCTATATGAGACTGGTCCCAGCTGTGTGAGGAGTCAGTAGAAGAGATTGAGTCAAATATGATTAGCATGGCAAAAGGGGGGAAATTGGTTTAAATAAAACCAACTGAGAACGTTATGAAAGAAGACAAGATTGCGGCAGGAGAAAGAGTTTCATAAAGAACATAAACAGAGCAAGACTGTGCCTCCAGGCATGTGCTTGTATTTAGTGGAAGTGTTTAGCTCCAGTGCCTTGGGCAGTGCTAGGGGAAGAGTTGTGCCATGGAACAAATCTGCCTTTTCCCTGCTCATCGCCCTTTGCATCTCGAGGGAAGGGGCTGCACTTCCCCACAGAGAGAAGAGCGGTGTGGAGTTTGCTCCGTGGCTCGATGCTTCTGCTCACTGCTTCCCAGCTCCCAAAGCTGGCTGGAGCGAGGAGGGAAGGAGCCCTGAGCTCGCCGGCGCTTCAGAGCTCATGGTAGTCAAGCTACAGGGTGAAGGAAGGAGAGGAAAGGTGGGTGCAAGATCCGAGAAATATATTCAAGGATCATTCTGTTATGCATCTGTGCAACTGCAAATTGTTTTGTGCACTGAGCGAGTAACGAAAGACATAGAGAGGTGGCAGGGGAAATTTGGTGTCAGACTGAGTTTGTATTGTTCGAATGGAGAAAATGTTTTATGTTTCATGACTCCGTGTGCAGCAACGCACATGAAGTAAATATGCCAGTAAATTGAGGAGCACTTTCCTCCTCAAATGAGAGTAAATATTAATGAAGATACAGGTGGTGTGCACACAGAGAAGAAAATATAAGAGGAAGTAGAGCAGTTATAAAAAGCGAACTCTGGAAGAGTTTGATGGCTGCCTTCCCAGAGGTTTTTGGTGGGGGGAAGGTGGAGGTAAACGCAACAGCAGCAACAACAAAAGAAAATCATAACAGGGTTTTATAAACTCCTGAGGAACTGGGAGACGAGACTGAAGAGAAGTGAGCAGCATCCTCTTCTTAACAGATAAAAAGGAATGTGCGGTAAAAAGCAATACTAAAGTTTGATCTCTTTGCTGGTGACATTTTTGTGATTGATTTAGGGCAGTCCCTGTGCACAAGCTGTAACAGGCCATGCTAGGTCTAACTACAGCATCCTGCTGCAGCTCCAGAGAGGCAGGCCCTGAGGACTGGCAGCAAGGGAACAGCTTTTGCTATGGTAAAGACAGCTCAAAACTTAGTAATGGGGCTCAGGGCTAGATGTCAAGGACAGAAAATATTTCATGCTTATAGCCAAATGCCTAATACACAAGCCTTTAACAGAGGGTGATACCACAGAAACCAGAGCTCTGTGGGAGACAATTTAATCTAAACCCAATGCTGCCAAATACAAACTCATGTTTGGCTTCTGTGTGGATGAAAGTTCTCGACACTAAAGTGAAGCTCCTTCAGAGCAAGGCTGAAACTTCCCACTGTGCCTCACTCTACTTCTTTCCCACCCTCAGATAGCCTCACATGACTCTTGTCACCTCGTAGGGCTCGTAGCAGAGGAGCCTTTGCTTATCCTGTTGAAGGAGAAGGGGAGAGGTTTGAAGGCTTGTCCTGGCTTGCTCTCCCTGGAGGCAGGCTGTTGGGAGCCTCAGAAGGATGCAGCCAAAGGAAGGTTGTCTCCAGCTGTGCTGTGTTTCATGGCAGGCCCTGGCCAGGGCACAGAGAAATGACAGCAGAGAAACTGTGCAGCTTTGCAGCCATTCCAAACCATCAGCAGAAAGTGTCTTCTGAGGACTGAGTTACTTCTTCGAGATGTGATTGCAAAGGCTGCCTCTTTCAGAAGGGTGGTGCTTTTTGTCTCCATCACCCTTTGAATCAGCATTTCCTCTTGATGTGACAATGGGGTGGAGGAATAACACAAATAAACAGAGCCCAACTACAAAATGATGCTGTTCCTACTTAAAGTCCTTAACAAAGGATTCTAATGTTACTTATATTTTAGCTATTTACTTGTATACTCATTACAAAACATCTTTTAGAAATCCTTCGGCATTACCAGTGAGATTGACTTGCATAAGATATAAAAAAATTATGTCTGGATCTGAGGGAGAAATTCATCTGGATGTCAAGTTTTGAGATCTAGGTTTCAAACCGAGGGAGGATCACACTAAGCTGCCACTCTCCCATACTGCAAGAGCTGATCTGGTTTGCTCTTTGGATCCTGTTGTTTCCAGTTCATCCAGACAGTTGAAACTTAAAAGTGTCCACCTTGGAATCTGAAAAGAAACCAAGGTGTTGCTTTGAGTAGGAACCAAAGGGAGTAACTATAAGATGCTTGCCACCGGGGGATGAAGCAGTGTCCATGGAGATTTACAAAAGAAGTAGACACAAGTGGTTTCTTTAAAAAGTTAACACACTAAAGGGCAAGATACAGAAAGAAAATCCCAATTTAAGAGGGGCAGGGATTTTGCTTGTATTTCAAGGTAACTTGAATTCTCTCATGTTGTAGAGAAGGCTGATGTATAACACAAGCAAGGACTGGCAGCAAGGTACTCAGTTACACAGTATCTTTATTTGTGTGTTAGAAGAGTAGCCTTGAGGAACATAATGCTGAAAAGAAGAGATTGTGCTCAGACTCATTAAGGTGAATTATTCCTCCTTCAATTTTATTCTGTCTTTATATTTTTCAACTGCTGTGTAAGTGATGTATCTTAACAATGTAAGTAAGTATCTGGACACTCTGATGCCTTCCTATTGTATACTTGAAATTGTATGTCTTCTGTAAAATTTATGCTAAACCTCTTACAGCTTTTAGGAAAAGAAGCAGCATGTTTCATTTGCTGTCTCTCTATAAACAAAATGTAGAAGGACTTTTTTTTTAAGTTTGTGATTTGTGGCAGTAGAGTGAGGCTTTTTAAAAATGTGATTAAGAATAAATATGGAAGAACAATTAAAAATCTGTCAGATCTCTCAGGAATAGGTGTCTAAGAATAAAATTAACTCTTTCCCAGACAAAACCAGGACAGCAGGACCTGTAAAAAAGCTTTTATGCAATTCCTCTTCTGCCTCAGTATTTCATAGGTAAAAATTTTCCTTCTCCACTTTGAGTCCAGAAAACTTATTTTTATAGCTGAATGGAAGTTACCATAAAATAGCAAGATTCCAGGAAGTTTAATTAGAAGGCAAAATAATAAAACTTGTAATAAAATCAGAGGTCCTAGCTCTAAAACAACAAAATGGGGGGGGGAGGGGGGTGTCTACGACCATGTGGGTGAAACGAAGCGTGGTGGGAAAGGAAATTACTTCATGCATACATTGTATGTGTGTATTTTTTTTTTCCATGTCTCCTTTTTCTCCTTTTTACTTGCAGCTAGATATGCTGTTCCTCAGTTGATCATAAAATGGATAAAGAATTTAAACTTGTTTTGCAAATGTATCATTTGGTAGAAAAAGAGGTAAATAAATCATGTTTCTGTATTTTCTCAGGAGTATAATCTCACAGCATCCTGTAAACTTATAGGCATCAAAATGTTCTTATTAATGCACAGTAGATCACAAAGACCAGTTTAAAAAACATTGTTTGTTGCCTACTTGGATGTCAAATATGCCAGTGTGTCTGCCTGCTCTGACAGAGCTGGTGAAAGGAAAAAATTGCCTTGTGGTGATTTAAGAAAACAAGTTTATTTTCTGAACTTTCTCCTAAATATTCACTTCTAGGGAACAGGATGGGGGGTTAAAAAAGTGTATCCTCGCAGATATACGTCTTCAGGACTCTGAATCAACTATGTTTAACCCGGCAGCAGAGTTAAGGCTGTTGCAATCTAAGTTGACAGTCTGTAAATATTTACCATCCAAACCAGCCTGCATTGTTTCTTTGTGCTGTCAGTTCTGTGGAGCTAATTTTGAGCTGGTGAGACGCTGATGTAGACAGGAAGGTTTCTGGGCATGTGCTGCACTCCAGTGCCTGCCGTCTCAGCACACACCTGTCGAGAGCTGCAGGAACCTGCCTGCTGGGGAAAACAGAAAGACCAGTTGTGCTGTGGAGTTCAGCAGCCCCAGAGTTAGGTAGTAGTGTTTGCTGTCCATCATACTCCAGAGGTGAAAACCTGACCCTACTGAAGTTAGTAGTAAGAGTTCCAGCACCTTAGATAGGATTAGAATTCCTGTTTATCTTCAGTAATAGTGTTGTGAAGCCACAGTCCTTATGTGTAAGTGCTGTCCTCCAAAGTGGATTTTTAAACCCAGCATATTGTCATTTGGGAACAAAATATAATCCTCTTACTTAAATTAAAAATTAGAATAACAATTCTAATGTCAAAAACCTAGGCATATCTAAATTTATCCTTTTGTTGGGGTTGGTGATGAATGGAAGATTAATTATGTATTAAGGTATGACCTTTAAAATAAAATTAACTAAATAATTCACCAATACTGTATTTGTTGACATACTAATTTATTTTAATAATGCCTAAGACAGTCTCAAGTTAATGTAAACTTGATAACGTGTTTATAAAACATGAACCTGGGTTGTTTTAAACTGAGATTTATCATCATAAATCATTGCAATCAGGTTTTTAGGGATATTGAAGCATCTAAAGGTTCAGGCAGGCTTCAGCAGAATCACAGAAAATGTCACAGTAAATAACTCCTGTTACCAGGCACTTTTTTTGGCCAGTTTTATAAATAACTAGGCCCTTATGAACACATGTAGCATTTCCGAATGTCTTTACGGAAAGTAAGCTGTCAAGTTCTGGCTCTGTGCTTCAGAAAATGGGTGGGAGAGTTAATACATTGAGAAAATAAAAATAGCTCTGTGAAGTAAAATGGAGTGGTGGGTGATAAAATCAACCTGGGGACCTGTTGCTTGGGGTAAAGCTTGCTAGCAAAGGCAGTGAAAGAGCAGCACTTAGTACTCATTCCAAATAGGCTCTGGCATCCTCCTGGACTGTTTCTTGGGGTGTGAAACTCTGCAAGTGGCTGGATGGCTGGAAACCTGGAGGCTGGCTACTGTGCCAGGAGTGCTTCCCTGTGGCTAAAGCAGCAGAGAGCTCAGTATATGCTAGGTCCCTTTACACTGATCTTATCACCAGCCAAGACTTTAGGCTAGCAGAATTGGTTTACTTTATCCTGTCAAGGAAAGAATCTATTTCTAAACAGATTTGCAATGCTGGAGGAGGGAGTGCAAAAGGGTAAAAGTTAATGTATGACTCTCAAACCAAACGTGGTAAGAGTTTTCTCAGTTGCTTCTGTCTGCAGTCACTGTCTCAAGTAAGATATGTTTGTGCAAGACAAAAATGCAAAGATTACAAGAATGATCTGTTATCTAATGCCTTTTGTAAAAGAAGAGATTAAGATAATTTAATAATCACAGCTGGGGGAAAAGTTGGTTTGAAATGCTCGTTCTTCCCTGAATTTTGCTGCTGCCTGTTGTAAGTGATGTAACAAGGAAGCTGGGCTCAAGCCATTTTGGGTCTGTCCATAATTGTCCATTCTTAATATTGTTTCTCTATCTTCCCTGGCTAAAATGGACTCCTGCAACCTCCCATGGGCACCACAGGCTTCCTCTAGCCTGACATAGGTCTCCTGATCCTTCTTATGTCAGGGCTTCACCTTTTGCTCTATGACACAGGGCAGCAAGAGAAGAGCAATTTTGTTTTCTCCCTCTTCCCAAATCCTACTACATTTTGTATTCATCATATTTCTTAAAGTGAAGGGGAACATACAAATTATCATTTTTCTTCTTTTTCTATCTTCTTTTTCTTTCTTGCAACTCAGGAAGATGACACATTGTTTTATTGTGAAAATCACGTATTCTCATTGAATAATTTTTAAACGTAGCTCACTAGTTCCAGAATATCTCTTGTGCTGAGACTATCTCATGAAAGCCTGACAAGATACAGCTGGTGCTGATGTTGGAGCCAGTTCAACTGAACAATATCCCTGTCACTCCCTGTTGGTATCAGGGGACACAATTTATGGGCTAGGTTGTGAAGTCATAACTGGAACAATGCATATATCACCCCTTAAATGGATTAAACCCACGTGTGGTCAGGTGACTCCAAGCTTTGCAACAGCAGTTTCTGCACTGAAAACATTGACGTTTACCTCAGGATTGTATTGACTAATAAACCCTAGTGTTTCTCTATGCTCTCACTTACATTTTCCTGTACTGATACTGTGCCAAATTTCATTCCTCTTAGCAATGCAGTTCATAGTAAGCTCTGAGAACTGCAATTTTAGAGAATGCATAATATCAAAGAGCTGGATTCCACCTAAATACGCTTGTAGGTGCACTCCTTGACTGGAACATGCAGTCACAATCTGCAAATAGATTCATCTATATTACTGTAGGAAAACAGCCAGAAGCACTACAGCCTTGTGTCAGAGAACAGTATTAAACCTGTGTAAGTCCCTAAGTCCCTCTAGTTTTCTGGCTGCAGGGAAAGTTTCATTTTCTGCTGCAAGATCTTTGGGAAGCTGCATGTCAGTGGCTGTAAGTAGGTTAGCTCAGCCGGCTGTACGTCTGTCTGTATCATTTTCCTTAGCTATCACTTGCAGAGAGCTGAGAGAGTTTTTTTTGGACTTTCTAGTAGCTGTCACAGTAGCAATGCAGTTGTAGCTTGCCAGGATATACGCAAGCATATGTACCCAGACTCCTACCACGGCATATAACCAAGGACTGGTGAAAATTGGAGGAGGAAAGATTTAGTTTATGGGGGTTTTTTTGTGTGTGTATGTGTAATTTCATTTCTAAGAGCCTGTTATTAGAAGAATTTTATAAGTCAGTTTACCTAGATATGTAACTAAATGGCTTAATATCATAAGATGTTAGGGATTTAGATAGCTGGAGCCTTGGTATTTCAGGAGCTTTTTATGCAGCAAGATTTCACGCTTATATTTTCTCTTCTGGTTGTAAAACTAATGTCTGCCTTCCGAGTGCTTTTCAGGTCATAAATCAAATTTTAAAAAGAAAAAAAAAAAAAAACCCCAAGCATTTTGTGTTACAGGTTTTTGTTTCCAGATTTTATGTTTAAAAACCACTGGTTTAGGAAACACTGAGAGGGAAAGAACAGGATATAGACCAAAACCAGGAAAGAACAGAATCAGCAAATTTTACTTTTTTTGTCTTTTGCTTAATGACTAATGGGATAGGCATATAAAGTATATAACTCCAGACAACTTAGTTTTTGATGTAATACCTATTTTTCATATTTTTTATGATGAAATTTTTTGAGTGGGAACTTGGAGGAGCTGGCCTTGTGAGGTCCCTCCCAAATGGAGTTGTCCTGTGATTCTGTGACATGTGCAAGTTGGTAGCTTGCTGATGGAGCATGAACACTGCGGCCTCAGAGCTCAACAAGAGCTTTTGCTCTATGTTGTGTAACATGAATATGGGCAGAGGGCTGAGTGGGTTTGGGCAGCTGGTACTAGAAAAAACATTCAAGGTAAACTCAAAGCCTTGCTGCTAATCTTAAAGGCAAGCAAAAGGAAATGGTGCAGTCATGTGACTTCACCAAGTGTATTGTAAAGAGAATAATGGGTAAAAAGTGATTCTAAGTTGACAGAGAAGATTAGTGTTACTGTTGCCTCTTGTGGTTTTCTGGGGTAGAGGGGGCTCTTGTCAAAGATTTAAGTTTGCCCTGGTTCTGGTTTTGTTTTTTTGCATTTGTGACCAAGAAATTTCTTCCTTTGTCTCCTGTCCTTCTTTTGCAACTTTAGACATTTGCAGCTTCTTGTGTGGAAATCAGTCATTTCCTTGGAATTTCAGGAAACTACATGTATGTTAACCAGTAGAGAATTCAGGAAAAAATATTTTGAAAATAATTTCTGAGCATATGTCTAGTTCAGTTGTCATGGGAAACTGGATCTGTCACTTAGGGACGCGTGTTTTGCCCACCTTGTTGTAAGCTCCCCTATGTATGGCCTGGGATGTGTTGAAGGGACAAATGCTGCGAGATAACTGCATCCAATTTTGAACTGCATCTGCATGGCTTCTGTTCAAACCTTCAGTAAGTTACCTTAGTTAGTTTTCAAGTCACCTCATATTCTCTTGATGCATATAGTTAAGTAGTGCACTTGGCCCATAAGTATTTAAGTTCTAAAATACATTTGAAACATGAGACTTTGGTTCCACTTTATTGGCTCACACTTCATGAAGTCACTAAGGGTAAGGAAGAAGTCTTAACACCCCACCCCTAAATTATTCTGTGTCATTTGTAAAGGTTTTACACGTGCCTTGGTTTGTGACATAATTCTGTGACAGAGCGTGCCAAGTGTTGGTGATTTCCTAAGAGTGAAACTGCTTCAAATTTTCTTGTGTTTACCTTTAGAGTGCTTTAAATTACCTCCTGTCTGGATGCAGGCTTCTTACCCCTGGTGAAAATGTCTGACTATTACACAAAATGTCCTTTACTTACATTATTTCTCAGTATGTTGCCATATAAACCATAATTTTCTTTATGGAAAAATACAAAGGAACTCAATAGAAGAAAAAACCAAACCTTGTAGCAACCTGTGTCATTGATAGCAGTAGAAACACAGGCTTTTCTGCAAATGTTTTGAGAATGTAAACAGATTGCTCAGCATAGGTTTTATCTGGTCCTTTTCTGAAGTTCTTTGTAACTTTTGCCTGGGAGTGAAGTATAGAAAAGTACATAGTACGGTTAGCCTTTTAATAGCAGGATGGCTATTTCATCAGGTATTTCCAGTTTTGAGAATTTTGGTTTAAAGACAGGTGGAATATTGAGTTTTTGGGATTTTTTTAATCTAGAAAGTAGAACAAAATACCTTGAACTACAATTATGTGCTTTTATATAGTATTTGAAGTAGACTTAAGCCCAGCAGACTGATTACTTTGGTATTAAGATTTTTGAATGGGAAATGCTGCTTATGGAAAGCAAACTCAGCCAGTGGTCAGGGGCTGCATCTCATTTCAAGGTCATCAAATGTGTTTTGTAAGGAGATGACCTTTTAGCTCTCGGAACCTCTCCTGGAATCACTGAGCAGTGATGCTTCTTATTACTGGATTTCTGTGTAGGGAAAATATTTAAAATATATTTTTCTTTCACCTCCAAAATTAAGGTAGTATTGGTTTAATTTAAATTACAAAATACGTGTAAGATAGGGTACCATTATTTAATTTATTGACCATTTCATTTTATTTCCCAGGAAATTGAAAGGGGGGAGATTCAGTCATAGTAGAAATCTGAAGAACTACTAAATATAAGGGTGTTTTCACTCTTCTCTCTTCTCTGCAATACTCTTGTCTTAATTAAGAGCCAGCCAGATTTTTTGTTTTACTATTTTGCTGATGGAGCTCATCTTGAGATGTAGAAAGAGTTGCTACCAAAACCAGGCAGTAGGAATTTAGGCTTTAATTCAGCTTTAGAAGAGCAATTTTGTTCCCTTTTTGTCAATTCACTGTATCCTTCTAATGCAAGGTCACTCTCCTACAGACTAAAATGTCACCTTCCAGCAGGAGCATGCCATGAAGAATTTCCAGGTGACTACAGGCCTGAAACGTGGGTGACAACTTTACAGAAATAGAAATAATCTCCCAAGAAGTGCTTAAAATTTTTCTGAGCTGCTTTTTCTAGTGTATGATTGTACATGTGGCTCACAGCAAGCAGGTTGTATTCATATCAAGGTATTGAAAAAAATGCAAAATTTACTATGCATAAAAATGAGATTCCCTTTTGCTTTTCCAAATGCAGTGTGTACAATTTAATTTTAATAACTATATACACCTCAAATTTTTATGGCATAAAATGGACAGCTGTGTAAAAGGTAGTAGGAAATTATATGCTGTATTGTTGCTTTTATTTAAATTATGGTGCAGCATTGTTTCCAGTGCTCTACTCTATACTACCATAAACTCTTATTATTAGTAACAATGCAGTCAGTGAGCTAGACTGCATTTCTATCAGAGGCTTTATGGGACATCTTTTTCATAAGGCAGAAATGGCAAAATTCCCGAACTTCTTACTGAAACTTATTAGTGAGTCATGTCTGCACGTTACTGCAAAACTGGTAAGAGGACAAATATTCATTGAGAGCAGAAGTAACAACACTTTAAAGCAAGAAAAGAACCATAAAAATCATATATGGGATAAAATTCAGCATTTGATAATAGTTGTGATTTTGTCAGGGATTGCATTTTATGAAAAACGGATTTGGTGCCTGGTCTAGGGATATGCTACATATCATATGGTAAGATTTTCCAGCATGTCCTAGGTTGAGGGATAAAAAAAATCTAAAATGTTTTTCAGAAGATTTAGAAATAAATATCAGTAATCCATGTACTAAATGAGAAAGAGACAAATATGCTTCATATACTTTCGTTAGTTTGTTGTGTTGGACTTTTTTTTTTTTCCTACTGAAATAATGAGTAGGCCTGAGAAAGCCTAAGGTTGAAAACCCCATTAAAACAGAGAAAAACGTCTCTCACACATCTGCTTTTAGAGACTTTCACTTTCTAGCACACATCACCATGAAGCTAAAGCATCCTATAGAGCAGAATGTCAAAGAGCCTTTCACAGGCATCCAAGTCCCAACCATTACTTGCTGCTTTGGGTACTTTCTGGATTTAGCAACACAAAATTCTGAAGGTGAAAGCAATTCCTTCAGGACTTGGATCTCTAATGGGACCAGTGTGCTTTAAATGAAAAGTCCTCTCAGTCTAAAAGAAAATATGGAGACTTTTGTTTTCTATGAAATGGGGGCACTATGTTTTACATCCATTATTTAATAATAATGGATGTAAAACACAGAGGGAAAGGAGAGAGGGAAATGCAAAATGTGACCTTTATCAGATAGTTAAAAAAACCAACCAAACCAACCAACCAAAAAAAAATTCCCAAAGTAAAACAAACAACAGACATGTAAGCGTGTTAACTGGACAGCAATGACTGTAGAAAATCAGAAAACATGCACATTTTTTGGAAAAAGGAAAAACTCAGTTTACATTGAACAGGACAGTGTAAGAAACAGCTGTATCAGTGATGAAGAGTTTAAAACCTTCTGTGGAATCAGAGACAAGAAAGGAAGCATTCCAGGGCAGGCAAGGTCCCTCAAGGAATGACAAGGATTTACCTTGCCCCTTTTCCAAGGCATGTGGAGATCGTTAGTGCCTGGCACAGACCAGCATTGCCTCACAAGGTTTGTTTCATCCCTCATCCCAGTGTCATGCCTGTACTTTTGACAGCTCTGGGTCCATGGAGGACAACAGTGGCTCTTTGACGAGCCACCATTCACTGCTGAGGAGCTTTCCATTTAACCGAAGGCAAAAAACATGTTCCATAGGCACGTCTTCACTGCAGTGTTTGGCTACATGTGTATTTGCACACATCAGGTGGAGACAAAAATGCAGTTTGGGAAGATTCTTTTGGTGAAAAATGTTCTACACATAGACCATTAGAACAAAGCTTTTTTGGAGGTAACATCATGTTGTAGTCTCAGACTGAGAGGAACCATTCCTTGTGTAGTGAGTTGTGTAATGGGTACAGTGCACATTTTGAACAGCCTGTGGTTTTGTTCTTCATCACTCTGTCCTGCCTGTGATACAGACAGGAGTCTGGAATTGATGCTGAAGTGTTTGGAGCCCATGAGTGGCTCACAAAGTCCATGAAGGGACTTTTCTGGCCATGTGGAACTGCCCTCTTTTTTCCCTGATGATGTGATGAGCACCTGCTGCTGTAATCCCTGCTTGTGTGGCAGGAGAGCTGTCGCGGAGTGTTCCCCATGGCAGCCATGGAATCCTTGGTAAAAGGGATCCCTTACCTTTCAGAGCTAGACTGCATGGACCCTTGTTGTCTCATGACTGGCAGCAGGAGCAATGACTTCTGGAGGAGGAGTTCATAATTCATTGGAGTGTCTTTCAGCCTAGGCATAGGCTGCCATTTAGGCATTGAGGAGATGGAAGCTAATGAAATCTATGACAAAAACAGTCTGACAGGGTTTTTTAGAAATGTAGCTCCTCTACAATTGTGAATCACCATAGAGGAGTTCAGTGTGAATTTTTGAGTTGTACATGAGGTTTTCTCTGCTCCCTCAAAGGATTTAAAGGTTGAGTGAAGCCCCTAGCATCATTGTTTGGAGTAAGAATGAACAGCACTTGGTAAAATTATGAATAATTCAGAGCATCTGTGGTGGAAGGTGGAAACAGGAGAGAAAAAGTTTGGGGTTTTTTTTGCTTCAGGCAGAGTTTGGGGAGCAGTTAATGCCCAAGAAAGAAAAACTTTGAGCTGGAGACAATTTCTGAACAACTGGTGCAAGGCAGCCTGGCTTTATTCACAGACCTTACTAGAAAAATAGAAAAAACTAACACAAGATACAAGAAAGGTGAATGCCTTTATTTGCTGAATAGCATTTGCATTTGCCTGATGATGCATGATGCAGGGAGAAAATTTCAGACAAGTCTGAAGAGTACAGCAGTGTTATTCTACTTTTGGCCAGAGCATGGCTTTGTTGCAAAATTATTGAGAATGACAGGTGTCAAAAGGTAAAAATATTTTTCTAGCATTTTGTTCTTATGATTAAATAAGAAAAACAGTCTTGGACAATGATTCTACCCTTAGTGTTTGGTTAATTACAAGCTTTAAACACTAGACTCATTTGTGGGATGATACTCATCAAGTTTCTTTTAACTGACACACACAAGTTCAAAAATAGCACACATTTAGATGAGGACTAAAACCCTTTTGCTTTCTTACGCATCAAAAGATTTGAAAGCATGTGGGCTGTAGAAGATGAAGGATATCTGAAGTCATTAGGGTTCCTTTCTGTACTTACTTGATTTAGTAATAAGAGATGAATTAAGCTTTTTAGTGCAGCAGAGGGTGTCTGGGGCAGTTAATTTTCTTTTTTCATGTTTCTGGTAGGACTACTTCTCTGGGGGTTTATGGGACTCATCTCTACAAAGACAAGAAGTCTTTCAGTGTCCTTGATCTTGCATCCAGGAACTATTGTCCATCATATCTGTGTGCCCCTCAGGAGAGTTTCAATAGCAGGGTATGAAGATTGATTTTGATAGTATCTCTACAGATTCTTTGAAACTTTCATTACTCATTTTTTTAAGTTAAAGTGGTAGGATGGAGGTAAAATTATTGCAGTAGTCTTCTGGGACAGGAGAGGTTGAGAACTGGATTGAGAAAGAAGTGTTTCATTCCTGAGGCAGTGGAAGATTAAATATCGTAGAGAGATGGTTACTGAACTCTACTTGTGTCACAATAATGTTACTTATTCGCAGACAGACATGCCCTGCAGATACTTCAGGTGGGGCGTTCTCACTTTTAAAAACTAATAATACAAAATGTTTTATCTCTGGTGTTCCTCTTGGTACCTCCTTGGGATTGCTGTGGCTAGAATTGCCTCTGTGCTTTGGAGCTGTGTGTCCTTCGTAAGCCACTCTGGGAGCGCAGTGTGGCTTTTGTTCGGGATGTCTTTCTTTTATGATGGGCGGGAGAGGGCTGACTTACGTACTGGCACGTGGGAAGCAGAGAACTGGCTTTTGTACCAATGGATAGCTGAAATGAAGCCAGGCTAAGTGGCAAGACTTGAAATTCAGGCGTTTTTTTCTCCATATGGTAACATAAAGGAAGCCAGCATATCAACACTGTTAGTCCATTTGCAGTGCTGAGTTGCTTGTGTTACACGGTCAGCCTTGTGTGAGTCACTGATGCCCCTGCAGACAGTGCTTTCAGGAAAAAATAATTCCTGTACATGAGGAAGTACTATGAGAAACATCAAATAACATGGACATAACTGGACATTAAATATCCTAATGGTAAACACAGCATTAGAATGTGAATCCCCATAATAAACGTTCTGTAACTTTAGCCATCTACTACAGTTGCAGCAGTTCAAGGGATTGGTATAAAAGAAGATTAGAATATAATCCTTCCACTGTTTTAATCCAACTGAGGAAATCCAAGGTAGATGCTTAAAAAGTTACTAATACCTAAAGAGAAAGCATGCACAGAATATTAATACTTCAAATTATTTATATTTAGGAAAATCATAGGGCTCCATATGGTTCCACATACAGAGATTTTACACAATTAGGAAGATTTTTGTCAGGAACCCTGTGGATAATTACAGTTTTTGATAGCCTGTGAGCTAACAGATATTCATTAACTAAAAGCAAGAATGGAAGAAAATAAAGTATAGGAAAAAAAAGCGAAGGGGTTTTTTGTTTGTTTTTTTGGGGTTTTTTTTGGTAGTTGTGTTGAGGGGGAGTTTTCAAGGGGAGCTGCTTTGATGGGATAATTTTGGAAGATTTGCCCCGACTGGAGAAGTTTTCACGTGATCTTAGACATCAGATCACAAAAACAAATGATGACAAGTTGATAGATGGTATCTAGCCCAAAAATCTAAAGATCTTATAGTAAGTGAGTTCATTTGATAAATTTAGTGTAAAATTTCTCACTGTAGTGGTGCTGGGAGCTTGGAAAGTGTTTGCGCTCGTATTGGTACTTCTAGGTGTTTTGGAAGGGGCTACAGAACGAGGAAGAAATAATAAGATTATAAGAATTGTTTTATTACATTACACAGCAGATTAAAAATAAGGGCTACTATTTGTTGCGAGAGGTTGTTCTGAGAGTGATAAAGAATTCATCTCCAGATTTGTATGCGTGAAATTCAAATTTTTGGTGTATATACAGGGTGGAATGTTAAACCTCCAAATTACACCTAGTGGAGAGCTCGTCAGTAGGTGTAGAAATCTTGCTAATTCAGAGATCATTCTTTAGCACAGAGGTGAACCTCTAGCCTTTCACTAAGACCCCAGACCCAGAGATGGTGTTCGACTACATCTTGAGGTACCTTCTTTATTTCTGCCAAAGAGGCAGAACCCATCACTGAATCTGTAACCTGAGTGATTGCTCAGACTCCTGTCTCAGAAGAGGCACAGAACTGGAGGGATTTTGGAGAAAGACAACGAGAATGATCAAGCCTGTGAAAACCTTTTAGATTAAATATCTGTATAGGTCAGGACTCCTTAGCCTTCTGTGGAGATTGTTAGAGTTGATGGTGGGCTATGTTAGAGACCTACTGAATTGCAAGTGGCGTGGTGAGGGTAAAAAGGGAGGCATTGTTCACCACTGCAAGTCTGAGAGGGCATCAAACAGAAAGTGGCAGGCAGCTATGAGAATGAAGATAGATACCTTTTTTTATACCAGTGCCAGTCAGGGAAAGTGATAATCATTAAATGAGACCTACTAAAAAACAAACACATAAATAAAATTCTTCCCCTTCCCACCCAGTAGAGGAATGTAAGAAATGGGAATGAAGGTGACTGTGGCCAAGACTAACCAGGTTTCTGCCTTCTTCAAATTATAGGGTTAAAAAAAAAAAAAAAAAAAAGGAAAACTGGAGGTTTTCAGAGTTGCTACTAGTTTTTATTACTGTTTTAAATCTGCCAGCAGAGTACAAGCTAGGATTCCTGGGCAAGGTAGTAAAGGCTACCCTAGAGATAGGACAGTCTCCCAACTCCATGTGCAATATTCCTAAGGAATAGTGTTCTTTGTTCCTGGAGGCTGAACATAAACTTGATGTCCATCTTTGGGGAGGGCAGGAACACTAATCATGTGTTGTGAGTGTTGTGCCCCATTAGACATTAAATATGCTAAATACAATTGGGACATTCTGTTTAACTAAGTACTTTCTGTCTCCTCTTTTCCTAAGAACTGTCTGAAGAATGCAGTTTTTGTTCTACCATTCATTTTTGCTGCCTTGTGGCCATATGTGAGGCCATGGAGTAAGCAGAGATGAATCTGAATGGAAAAAAATAGCTGCCAATTTTAAGGTGAACCAATTTACTTTCATTGGCACAGGAGAAACTGTGATGTGAAGCAGAAGATGCTGGGAGAATGGGAATACTGCTTTTGTGCCAGTTTATGCTGTTTTAAAATTACAACCTGAAAGCTTAATTTCCACTAGTTCACGGAAGCACATTTATAGCAAAATTTACAGGCTTCGCCTGCAGGGGTGGCACAGTTAAAAAGTTTGTCAAGATTTCTGTAGCAAAGACCTGTTGACAGGAATCTCCAATTGCTGGTTAAAAAAAAAGTTTTGGGCAATATTACATGCTTATTGGCTGACTCTGTAGGTGCTATTTTTTTTAAATTGAATTTTTCAACCTATTTAAACATTTGGGGTTTTTTTGTTTGAAAGAAGAAACAGTGTTGCTTTCTGCTTTCATCATTAACACTATCTGAACTTCTCTGGACATTAGGCTTTAATAATATGCTTTAAAAAATTCAAACCCATCTAGTTTTCATCTTTAAAAAAGAAGTGGATAATATTGCAGATTTGCATGTCTTGTAATGCGTGGTTTATGCTGAGTATGTTCTGCCTATCACAGGAAGAGCACATCACTGGTACAGTGCGGGAGACTTTACATATGATCTCATGTTTCAGGTCATTCCTCAAGCACAGGGCAGAAAAAAGACTGACCTGAAGATGTTTGCTGTGGCAGAGCTATTGCATTATCAATCAGAATGTCCCTCCATAGGGCACACTGATTCCTCACGCACCACTTCTGTAATCACCACTTTGGTGATTTAATGAACTGGTTGTTCAATGTGAAGCAAGTCAGAGAGATCAGGTTTTATACTTCTGCAGCAAGAATGTCAGAAGCAGGTTGAGGGGATATTTTAGCTAATGTGCCTTGCTTTCAGACCTCTGCTGGCACGATGCTGGCCTAGCTTTCACAGTGAAGTTTGAGACTAAGAGCTGTGCTCCAAAACACTCTCCAACAGCCAGTCCCGTTGCTGTGAGCAAGCAGGGAAGGTGATGGACAGCACACAGTGAGTAACAGCAGTGCCAGTGCTGCCTCTGCAGCCAGGCTTGCTGAAGTAGAAGGTGCATTTTATTTGTCCTTCTGGTCTTTGTATTTGTGCAAGTCTTCCATAAATCTGGGCAGTCTTAGTGTGCTCCTCCTTTGCCTGTGCAGGAAGGAAATGGCAAATGGTGATCAGTTAGCCGAGGGATTTATCCAAGATCACCTGCATGGAGGTAGGATTTGGACTGGGATCTCCAAGGGCCTGATGATCTTCCTCACCACTAAGGCATCCTCTTGACTTAAAGACTACCAAGATGGCTTTGTTCTTCCCCCAAGTGAAATGCCTGACTTGCTTATAATTTCCTCCAGAGCCTTTTATATTCTTTCTGGTATTTACCTCCTCTTTGCCATCTTTTGCCCTTCACAGTGGCCACTGAACAGAATCCTTGCAGACAAGCAGAATGATATTCAACAAGTGAAGGGAGGTGTAGAAAAAAATACAGTTCACTTGGTCCTTTTTTCAGACTGTACAGGCAGCTGGGAATCCTAGTCACCTCTGAGTGTAAAGACCTTGCTTTATTGTTACGACGTGAGTGTTTATTATTGAATTGCACAATAGCTATAGGAAAAATTACATATTTTTCCCTGTGGAGCCACTGTGAATTTGCACACATGTAATGTAGGTGCATACAGTGTCTCAAGTGATAATTTGTATCCCACTGATTATAAGAAAGTCTGGAGGAGTAGATAGGATGTAGACATAGTTAACTAGGACAGTTATAACCCATCATATATGGTATGGTTCCGACACCATTAATGTTTTAAGGGCTCAAAGAAAGCTTTCAAGGAAATTAGATTTACCTTAAAATCCACTAATGCTATAATCCATACAAAGCTGAGCCCTTAATTTGAATGCAGAGACTTATAATATTGATCATCACTGTCCTATGCTCCTACAAATTATCTGATAGCTTGATATGCTTTACTTGGGAATTTAAATGTCACTGTATCCATTTAACAGATGGTGAAACTATAGCACAGGGTTTGTGAAACACATCTAATTAAACTGAAAAGTGTTAAATGGATGGTATCCATTTATATAGTCTTGATAAAAAAGGTTACGTTCTCATGTATTTAGTTAACTGCAGTGGTTAGGATTCCAAATACTCTAAAGTGTAATTTGAAGTCTGTAGATATAGTTAAACTGACATTCTCACATTGTGGAATGGCTCCTGTCTAAAAGAAGGGACCCTTTCTTTGTCTCTCAAGCATATGGAGAAAAAGGAATGTTTATGCTCAGCTTAGCAAGAAACTGCATAAGAGGGTGTTGAAAGTATTTTGGATTTGTTCCTTGTATTACTGTTTTCTAATCAATTCCTTGGATCAGAAATGGGCTAGTTGCATTGATCTGGGGTAGCATATCTGACATTTATGTTTGATTAGCCTTGAAAAACTGTAACTTTTTAAGAGTTCTAGCATTTTCAGTATTAGACTTACGCCATGCCTTATGGCAAATACCAGTATTTGAATACGCTACCAGAAATATTTTCCTACTCCTTGAAGATAGAGTACTTAATGTAATTGGTAAACCAAATGATACCTAGCAATCCATTCTAATGCTCTACTTTACATGTAAATTATGTTTTCAAGCACCATATTCTTTCTCAATTGTGATTAATCCTTGAAATAAAGGGGGAGGGCAAAGCAGCTAGTTTGTTTTTAATGATACAGTCCTCCTTTGGGAAAGATTAACTATGCACAAATTTATTGAATTTAGCAGTTTACAATGAATTGTTGAGTTGTCCGTGGAGACCAATTCTGTTCCTTCAGGAGGGTTTGTCAGGTTACATTGTGCTCTGTTTATCTAAAGGAAAGAAGCTCTTATGAGTCTCTCTGTGGCAAGAGGTAGTAAGTTCCTTGCTACAATTTGAACTTAAATAAATCTAGCACATAAAACTAAGCTGTAATACATTTGATGGGTGGAGAAAAGACATAGAGAAGACAACAAATTCAAAACATGCTCTTACTTGGTGTGATTTTGGTTTGCATGTCGAAATTTCAGATTTTGTTTGCATGTCAAAATTTCAGATTGTATTCAGTGTTGGGTCTCATTCCTATTTGCCTGTCACATGCTCTTAGCTGGTCTTTAGCTTTGTTGGTTGCCCTGCCTCCTCTTCCTGCTCTCTCCTTTTTTCAGATTGTACTGATGCCTTTTCCTGGTCTTAAAATCAAGAGGCGAACACGGTTAGAAGGGGAAAAGGGTATTACCTTGGTATTTATTGTAAGGATCCTTAGGTGCACCACGACCAGGTCGAATACACCTCCATGCACCCCCGCAATGGCCACCGCAATCCCCCTCCTCTATATCTGGTCTTACATTCTAGGTCTTACTAATTAGCATATCTATCAAAAATTCCCCAATGAGAGGCTCGAATGAGCCCCCCTCCCCAAGGAACCTTCCCCTGGATGGTTCTATCTTAGTTTACAAAATGTGTTCTGGAGAGGACCTTGGGGCCTGGGCACACTGGCACCCTAACTACAAAGCCTCTAAAATGTTTAGTCTCTTAGCTTAACAAACAAGTCCAAGAATGTAGGCAAAAGCACCAAGAATACAGAAGTTGCAGAAAGGTATAACAGGGGTATAAAAGAAAAGACAAAAATCATCATGGCATCAGTACATAGATATTTTGACTTGATTCATTCTGCTAAAAGACCTGATTGCTGTCTTCTGAACCTCTAAAGTCCCACAGGAGAAAGTGGGAATGTGTGGTAATAGCTAGCTTAATCCCTGCAGGTGAGGGGAAAAGCATCTGTGCAAATGTTGGCAATTCCTGTGAGAAACTATGGTGGATTCTTGCAGGCTGAATTTTTTTGATTGGAGTCACTAGAAAACACCTCACAAAATATTTCAGATTAGTGGGGAAACACTGTCACTTGGGAGTGCTGCTGGGCCCTTTTTTGGGAGAGGGAATACTAGCAGAGAGTGCTGGAACAGTGGGATGTAACAGTGTGTGGGCTCAGAGATGCTGCAGCCTTTTAAAGGTTATTTGGTGGAAGAGCTTAATGGATAATGATCAAGTGCAACAAGATTTACATATTCAATTTAGCGTGTTATGCAGCAGTGTCATGGCCTTCCTTCATTCCAGCACAAGAAACAAAGAATGGTTTCCTAGCAGTGAGGATGTTGATGCTCCTTCCCGTGCCAGGTGTTGCACTGTGTGTGTGATCTGCAGTGATGGAGTGGGTGGTTTGGTNTTTTTTTTTTTTTTTTGCTAAAACTATACTGAGAGTTGGCATTTGAACAAGGAATGGTAATGAATGAAAATGCTCCCCATCCCTTTTATTAAAAACTACTGAAAATTAGTATTGTATATGTGGGACTGATGGGGAATGACAAATTCACCAGCCAAAGGTTTGAATTCAGACTGTTAGAAATGACAGTGTATCTATCTTTCGACTGACTGAAAGAATATTATAAATGTAAATAGATCTGCTAATCTGTGTTCCCCTGCCTGGGTTTTGACTCTGCATTTCACAGCTATGAAAGTATTTGGATGTCAAATGAATCATGTGAAGTACAAGAGAGAAATAACTTTTTTTTTTTTCTGTCTCTTCCTCTCCACATTTCCCAAAACTGCAGCCACAGGAATAAGTCTTCAGGCTGGCCTCACCCTTCAGGGACCTGGAGCTTGAACCAGGGGACACCTTATGGATGGGAGATGACGGCAAACAGAGATGGAAGAGACTACTTCATCAGGTAAGTGGGCAGAGTGAGCTGTGCAGTGTGTGGCACAGTGCTGCAGCCCTGCTCTCAACTCCGTCGCCTTGGAATCCTAATTCCTGCTTCAGCCCTACACAGTTAATGTTCCCTGGTTTGATTTATGGCACAGGGATAGCTCAGACTGGGCTTTACTGCACTTTGCTTTGGCACTTGGTTACTTCATTTGCTCAAGAGAATGCTGATAATATACGCACCTGTATTTCTTTGAAGAACTGCAAGTAAGGTCATTAACAAAAGATAAATAAAAAATAAAAATGTGATGTTTTAAGAATGAGGCAGAAGGTCAGTTCTGACTGAGATTTCCAACTCTCCTCCATCTCTGCCATGTGAGGTCTTTTGGTTTGTCTAATAATTATGCTGGTAATGAGGAAGTGTGTGTTTTGATCCTGTATAGTAAATATACTAATTCTTAGCTTTTCCACAGTTTTTTAGCTCTGGGTTGAAAAATAAGTGTCAATGTGTATGATAAATTGTAAACATAATTGGCTTTTCTTTTCCCATTGAAAACTGTGCATAATTATTCTTTAAAATCACTGAGATGGCTTGGATAAAATACATTTTGCTGTTCCAGCAAACATACTCTTAGATGGCTTTGGAACTTCTTTGCTAAAAAGGGGTGATGGTAGTGAGTTAGCAGAACCATTGGCTGCTTAGCATTCATTGCTTTAGCTTACATTTCATTTTTAAGGTTAGCATTTTGATTTTGTTCTTGTTTTTTTTTTTAAATTGTCATTTCATTTTTGTCTTTATCAATCTATTTAGAAACTTGGAGGTACTTGAAAAAGTCATGGCTGAGAATTATAATTCTTTTAACACAGAGTAGAAGGATCAAACTTATCTTTAATTGACTGTTAAAAGTCCTTAATTCTCTCAAGTTCCTTCAACTGCAAAAAAAGAATTGTAAAGCATAAGAATGAAGATCCCTGTTACTGTGCTTTGCTTGCCTAGCCCTTTTGTCCACGGGGTGTGCCTTGGCTTCCTATGAGACATTTGCTTTCAGAGCCAAAGCAAGATTTGTAGCAGCCTGGTGACCTGAAGGCTTTCAAGATTTAGAGCAATTTCAGACCTGTCCAAATTGGAACAAATTATCTGGGTTAATGAGGGCTCAGAAGCTGACTTTGAAATGTCAGTTTCTTGCTTCAACAAGAATTTGTGACGCTTTGGATGTCTGAAAGATGGACAATGTGAAGCTGAATGCCAGGCACAATATAACTGTACTAGCATAGGTTTTCTGCCTGAGTTAATTAGGCTTGTGAAGACGTATAGGTGAGCCTCCAAAGTGCTGTGCAGATGTGAGACTGTTGTTTCTGTTACTCAGGTTAGTGAAGAGACCTGCATATCTCATTCTTATTTTCTCTAGACTGTTGGTATGTTGTCTTCTGTGTGAATTGAGATTCATTTGAAGGATTAATATCCTGATTCTGAGGACAGGTGCTACATTTGATTCCTTCTCTTTTCTCACTGGTCACATAATGGGATGCTGCACTTGGGTAGCTGTCAACAGTTGTAGCTTACAAAATGCAGTGCCTTAGTACTCATTAATTTTGCAATTTGGGAATGTTTATTAACCCTCTGTAGCTAATGATTATTTTGTTTATTTTTTGGAATGGCTTTTAGTACCTTAAAGTGCCACATCCCTCTCTTAAATTGAGAAAACTGCATCTAGGAAAAAATTCCATAAGAGGGGGTGCCAAATTATGCCTTAAGTAATATTAGGCCTGTGGTTGTCTTGTTGTTGGGGTGGTTGTTTTGGCGATTTTTTCTCATGCTCTTACAAGGTGCTTGTTTTTCATTCTCTTTTGGGCTCTGGTCTTCCTTCCATTTTTCTCTGCATGTGGATAGCAGACTACTTAGGAAAAAATAGTCTGCTCTGAGGGGTAAAGAGCATGAGGCCTCTGAAGAAGCTGATCTGTAAAAGCCTTTGATGTTCTGTGCCAGACTTTCCAACCCATGGGAATCTCTGAGCAGTTTCAGGTGCAAGTTGAGCACTGCTATGTACCTACACATTGCATGGTTTATAGTACATATTCCTGTATCAAATGTTTTAAAGAAACAGCATTGGCTGTAGCATGTGCACAGATGTGCTTCCAGAGTAGTCATGCATCTTACATGAAATGACACTCCCCAAGAATGCATTAAAAGCCAGGAAAACATTTGGAAACAGAATGAAGCCAGGAAACCATGTGGAACCACATACTGCTGCACCGAGTCACCAGCCATCCACCATCACTAGGGAACATCAGCCCAGGTGGCTACTACAGTGTGACTGGGTAGTTCCATGACACATGCCTTGGTTTTAGAAGAATGACCAAAGACTAGACAGAACCAGTGACTTGCCAGCGATTCCTCTGTGGAGGTGCATATAGTATCTGTCCTTACAGTGGCTGTTACTTGGCAGAGAAGCTGTCTCTGGATTTCAAAACAACTGCTTTTGCAAATACTACATGAGACTACATAAATAAAAACAGAATTTAATTTTTTTTCCTCCATTTTTCACACCGAGATTTTAGGAGTGATAGAGTGAGATGATTGTTGACAGTTATGCCAATAAAGACAGGAGAGAGATTAGCAAAATAGCATTTCTTATTGTCTCTAAGGCTTTTTATAGCCATGCAGATTAACAAATTGCATCACGCTGAAGGAGAAAAAGCAATTCAAATACTTTGCTTGGTTTTGATTAAAGATGTATAAACCAGGTATTATCACAGTGAAATGTATGCATGAGTTCTGTACAAGGAAGTAACATAATTCATAGAGACATTAACTGCTTTTTAGTTAAATAATTTACTTTGTGCCATATGTACATATCCATTCAACTGCAAGCAGACATGTTGTAATTTTGAAATTGTGGGAGGAATAGAGAATCCAGGAGAATCTTGTGGTGAAATGAAATGTAATTATATAGTGTTGGTGCAAATGCTTTAAGGCGTGAATGGGAAGAGATGTTTATTCTTTCTGCTGAAGCAAATTTGATTTCTTTCAAATCTCTGAAAGTCCCTATGACATGAGCTAATCAGGGCCAGATTCCATTGCCAGGCAGTGCTTTTGTAAAAGTGTGAGAAGAATCTCTTATCAAAATATTTTCAGATGTTGCTATCAATTCATTATCTCCTCTGTACAGATGGCACAACCAGGGTCATTTTCCAAACCTCTAAAATATTTTTTCTTAAGTTTAGGCCATGGTAAATTAAAGTTTCAGAACTTCACCCATTCCCTGTTAACTTGCCCCTTTTACTTGAAATAGCATTATGAGATAAGTAATACATTTCAGTATGGGAGGATAGCAATCATATAGTATTCTTCCAGCATGTTTCTGTACTCCACAAGCTGTATTAAGCCGGACTTCTAATACGAAATAATTTGAATATGGTAAATTTAACCACTTTAAAGTCCTAAATGTTTTATTTGCATTTATTATGTATCCTGTGTAGTATATGATTATGAGAAATTCTGTAGCGTTAATTTGAATAAAAGCATGACACTAAAAATGGTTTTGGTGTGAATATAGCATTTCAGGGAGAGAGTATGTGGAGCAGAAGGTTTTGGCTGATTTTGTATACAAAAGGCTTAGCCTCGTGGCAATTTTAGCTCCTTATTTTTGCCACTGCTGTGATTTTACTAATTTTTGGACCTCTACATTTTTGTCCTTTCCCTTGTGGAAATCTTGCTGCTTGTCAGATCTGGAGAGAAGTTGATAGAAGGAAATAAACTGGCAAAAGCTAATAAAAAGTCAATCTTACGGAGAAAGCAATAAATGTTATGTTGATTGTGCTCTAAGCCAGTCCTTTGCGTGGTCTGATGAAGTTGCAGAATAGTTTAGTATAGAAGAATCCTCTGAAGGTTAGCCTGTCCAGCCTCCTGCTCAGACCACAGCTAATACTGGGTGATGAGCAGCATTGCTGCCACACTGAAATATCTGACTGATTTGAGAATAGGGTTGTAACAGAGTTGTCTTGGCTTAAGCTGCCCTGCAACTGCACTTTAGGGTGCAAGCTGAAGTAACATTTGCTGCCTTCAAAAGTCATACCTTTGTGATTCCTATTGCTGTTTAATTCCTAAGGAATGAGGTACTTTGGTATTTTCATGGATCTGTTTCCTGTCGTTCAAATAAATACCAGAGAATATGAAATAAAATTAGCTGAAAGGAAGTGTGGCCCTTCTCATGTGGACTTAAGGCAACGCTGGTTCTGCTGAGGTGTAGTTAGTTATTAGACTCTGAAGACAGAGGGATCTGTTAGGTCAGCTTATTGCCATGTCCTTGTTTGCAAGAGGTGCTGTTGGTTGTGTTTGCTTTATTTTACTTTATTATTTTTATTGGTTGTGTTTGCTTACTCTTGGTATTGCCTGGGAGAGGATGATGGGGTCTGTCTGTGTTTCCACTTTGGTTTGCTTCCTATTTGACTCCAAGGACCCTGACCATCTGTACTTCATGCATATTAGCTTGCTTCTGTGCCCCCGTCTGGAACAAACTGAGCAAACAACTGGGATCCCAGGCAAGAAATTAAAGGAAGCACACCCAGAGATCAAAGCCTGCAGCATTATTACTGCTTGGCTGGAAACCACAGGTCAGTCTCCAGAGTGCACAGCAGAGCTGGGACAGAACGACTTGTTAAAAGACTTCCTGAATCATATTTATGTTAGCATGACGTGGTTACTAGAGCAGTTGAAACGACCAGGTGACCCACCTAGCGGATGAGGGAAATTCTAAGGATGTAGACTACTTTGTACTTCAGCAAAGTCTTTGACATTGTCTCCCACGGCATTCTTACGGAAAAGCTGGCAGCCCACATCTTGGACAGCTGCACTCTTGACTGGATTAAAAACTGGCTGTATGGCTGAGCCCAGAGAGTAATAGTGAATGGTATCACATCCAGTTGAAAGCCAGTCACTAGTGGGGTTGCTCAGGGCTCAGTACTGGAGCCAGTCCTATTTAATATCTTTATTGATCATTGGGATGAGGGGATCGAGGGCACCCTGAGTGAGTTCACAGACAGTGCTAAGTGGGGTGGGAGTGTAGATCTGCTGGAGGGTTGGAAGACTCTGCAGGGGGATCAGGATCAATGGGCTGAGGCCAATGGTGTGAGGTTCTGTTGAGGAATACACTCAGTGCAGGTAGCTCGGTGTGCAGCTGCAGTGTGAGCTGCAGGTTGAGCTCTGTGGGGTGGGAGCTGGCGCTACAGGCAAGAAGCCATGCACTGCCAAACCTTTGCATAACAAAGGGCATGGGGACCTGTGGCCCAGCCAGCTGACCAGACACTCAGAGTCACAGCAGGAGCCAAGGATCCCAGACTTCCCTGTGCTTTGACTGTAAGGGTATAAAAGCCCAGGTTTCCTTTCTTCAGAGTGCCTCCTCGGAGGCATCCAGCTCAAGCTGTTATATTGTTATTGCACCATGATTAAATTATTCTAAGCATTGAGACATGTGACACTCTGCAATGGGAAACTTGGGGTCGAACTGATAAGGAAACCTGGTCTGACTGTGAGTGTGGGGTGTGCAGCTGTGAAGGGGCCTTGGTACAATCTTAGGTGGTGTGAATGTGACAGAGTGACTTCTGGATGGTCAGACAGGGACAGTTGAACAAGTCCAAGTCACAACACCCCCTGCAGCACAATAGGCTTAGGGAGAGTGGTTGGAAAGCAGGCCAGTGGAAAAGGACCTGAGGGTGTTGGTTGACAGTAGGCTGAACACGAGCTGGTGTGTGCCCAGGTGGCCAAGAAGGCCAACAGCATCCCGGCTTGCATCAAAAATAGTGTGACCAACAGGACCAGGGAAGTGATTGTCCCCCTGTATTCAGCACTGGTGAGGCCACACTTTGAATTCTGTGTTCAGTTCTGGGCTCTTCACTTCAAGAAAGACATTGAGGTGCTGGAGCGTGTCCAGAGAAGGACAGTGGAGGTGGTGAAGGGTCTGGAGAGTGGAATCATATAAGGAGCTGCTGAGGGAGACTGCAGAAAATGAGACTGGGGAGACATTACTGCTCTTCTCAACTACCTAAAAGAAAGTTACAGTAAGATGAGGGTTGGCCCCTTCTACCTAGCAACTGCTGACAGAACGAGAGGATGCAGCCTCAAGCTGCACTAGGGGAGGTTCAGGTTGGACATCAGGACGAGTTTCTTCATGGAAAGGGTTGTTAAACATTGGAACAGACTGCCCAGGTGAAGTCACCATCCCTGGAGGTGTTGAAGAAATAACTCTCTGTGGCACTTAGTGCTATGGTCTATTTGACAAGGTGGTAATCAGTAAAAGGTTGGACTTGGAGGTCTTTTCCAACCTAAATGATTCTGTGTCACATCATATTTTGATATCTTGAGCACCTTGTTTTTTACTAGTGTATTTGTATTTAATGTCAAAAAACTATTCTAGACTTCTTCCAGGTGTATCTGGCAAGCTTAATTTTTTCTCCAAGGTATGTTATCCTGCATATAATATCAGCTCCGTGATTTTTGGTTTGTGAAATTATTACATTTATGTTGTCCTTGTTTGGCTTAGTAGCGATGCTATTCCTGAAACATGAAATTCTTAAATGTCAGCTTTTGCCCTGTACAGAAAATAGAGGTAACATGTTTGTGTCCTTTGATAACTAGCGTAGCTCACAACATCCTAAATTCTCAAAGCATACATGGTATAATATTTCTTTGCAATAACACAATGTTGTGATGTTCTTCTATACTCTAATACTTACCTAAATTTTCTTTAGTAGTCTTCATCTTATTCTTTCAGTGCCTGCTGTGCTTAGAAGAGGAAACTCAGTCGTGTTTTCTGAAAGTTCCCTTCTGTGCCTGTTGCATGCCTCCTGTCTGGCCTCCTGTGTGTCTGGCTCCTCCTTGTAAACCCAGTTCTCATAGCTGGCCAGCAATGTGGAATGACACAACACAATCATTGGTGATATTAATGGCGTATCAATCAAGCATCCTGCTTATTAAGGACCACTAATTTATACCAGACGGAAAACTGAGGCTCACAGCCTACCAATCTGTTTACTTCAAAATAAATACACACAGAAGATGATCAGATCATTCAGCAATTCTTTTAATTATTGTTTTCTTTTGTTATGTCTAGTCTACCCCAGTCTTCTTGTACATGTGTTCTGTAGGTGTTTGCTCTGTTGGAAGGTTCTGAAAACCATCAACAGATATAAGTAAAATACAGTGAAAGCCTTGATTGTTGTTACTGTGTTGTTCATCTTCCTGGGTTTTGAAAAGGCTGCTGTTATTTTTCCTTAAAACTACCATAGAACTTAAGTCTATAATGAAAGTTTGAAGTCACAGGAGCCACCTTCTGCCCTGTAGGTATGATGTTACATAGCACTTTATTGAGCACATTACATTCTTTTATCTCTAAGTACAGAAACAGTGTTGACTGGATTCATGGGGGATTTATGTGGTACTCACTAAAATATCAGCAGCACAGCTGCTGCTGCTTCATTCATGAGGGCACTCGCCACTTGCGCAGGGGGCCTTTCCTTGGGACGAGGGCTGTGAGCGGAGGCAGCCCGTGCGCCGGTTCAGTGCCTCAACCTGAGGCTTACTGCCACGCGCCTCTTTGGCCATCTCCGCTCCCAGGTGAGATGCCAAGGGGAGAAAAGGCAGTGGAATCACACTCTCTGGCCCACTTATTCCTGAGTCCCTAAAAGGGACATCCAATGAGATTGAATGGCAGGCAGTTTAACAGCGATAAAAATAGTACAACCTATATAATTAGCAAATAGAACTCTCAGCTACAGGTTACAGTAAAGTCCAAAATGCTTCATAGCATTCAAATGTACTTTTGCAAAGTACATTTTAATAAGACTTTCACTATTAAATTACATAGGATTAAAAAAAAATTAGAGCAGATATAAAATCTTATGTTTCAGACAAGCGGGTGAGTCAGCTGCTGACTGCCTAGGGCTAGGACGAAACTTCCTGTATTAATCAGGTTATTCTATAATTACAAGGTTTCTTGCACCTTCCTCTGAAGCGGGTACTGAGTGCTGTCAGAGAAAGAATACTGGACCAGGAGGACAACAGGTCTGAGTGGTATGGTGATTCTTGATTTTTTCTATCTCTTTTATGGTTTTTTTTAAAATTCCCTGATCACTAATACGTACGGTTCATGTGAATAGTGTGCTGTTAGAGAAAGAGTGCTACTCTGCTTCTTTCAGACTGCATACAAATTTGCTTTCTGTTATTAAGGGTTTGACCTACTCAAGGACAGGATCATATGGTGGAAGGGGGAGTGGGTCTAGAAGAGATGAGCAGCAGCAGGGATACACAAATGCAAGTGACTGTTTAAAGCAAACCTGAATAATTAGAAAGGAGAAGAAGGAAAATTATATAGCAACCTGTTTATGTCAGTGGTTTGCCTAGAGACTACTTGGTTATGGTGAAAAAGAAAGTATTGCTAAATCTGCTCAAGCTCTTGAAAAGAGAGGATGATTTAAAAATTGTCCTTCCTTCACAAAGAGATGTTGCTCTAGCCATAAATACGGCAGTCATAAATATGACAGACAAAGTGATGTTAATACTGGCTGGGATAAATCATTGTTATAATGGAGGGAATGATAGCAAGGAGATGACGGTTTGTGGGGTTGTTTTATTTTAACTAGAGCGTAAAAAAATGGAGAATTCATTGCATTGTAAGGCAGCTGTACCTAACCTGGTTAGTGTGCTGTAACTCAGGAGCTAGTCACAGCAGCATGGCTCCCTCCCTCTCTTGTGGCTTGCAGTTTTTGAGTCCTCTCTGCACACACCTAGAACCCTCACTGGCTGAACCGAGAGTATTTCTCACCCTGGAAAGGTGAGGGTGTTATACAAGAAGGTGTGAATGTGGGTGAGATTCCTCAGAAGAGAAGAAGCTTTTGCTCAGTCATTTGCCTTGTGTTGCTTGGCTGTAATTATACCTAAGTGGAGTACAGGGAATCATACTGTGGGCCTCTGCTACAGCAAATTCAGTGTTTCTGAGCTAGTCCTCTGAGTCTGTTTCCTGAGCTAGTCCTCCAAAAACAAACTGCATGGGGATACCATGAAATTCAGAGAAGTATTACATGCTGAACACTGCTTCTCTTGTGTGTTAGAAGGTGGATTAGGAAGGAATAAAACTTCTGGAGCAGAACCTGTATAGGGAAAAAAATCAAGGTACCCTAACCCAGGATCCCAGTGTACATTAACACAGAGAGGTGCAAAGATTAAATCCTCACTATTGCTGGAGTACACATTGTTCTAGGTAGGTGTTTCATTTGGAATAACAGCATCTCATCTGTGAATTGCAGAATGTAAATGCTTTTGTAGAAGCATTGCTTTGGTACACGAAGAGACCCTTCCTGGGAGTGTAAAACAAATTAATTCTTGTAAACAGTTTGTGTGAGAATGATAGTCCCAGCTGGAGTCTGCTTTTTCAAGCATCTCTTTTGTAAAACAGTGTGGTCCCTACAGAACTGAGATTAAAAGTGTCAACTTCTGGTTCTGCAAAGCCACGCAAGTGGTTGGAAGAGTGGAAGTGGTTAGTAAGAAGCTAAGTCTTATCTTGGGTCACATACTGGAATCCCAAATTATGCAAACGCAGGGACTCTGCATATGAAATAAAACCGGGCTACATAAAAATAAAGAGGGGAATACAGCGCTGGAAAAACCTAAAAGGTGTTTTCTGCAGCCTGTACACTGGGGCCTTAGTGGCCAGGAGCTTGAAAAATTAAATAAGGCAAAGCTGTCTGATACTTGGTGATGTAACTGAGACCTTTCACAGCAAAATCTAGGTGAAAACTTCCCCCAGAACTTCAGTTACAACATGAAGAAAAAAATGTGCTGGAGCTGGGTTATAGAGATGAAAAGAAGATAAAGTATGAGCGTTAGCACAGTATATTGCTGCTGTTTAAACTGCGCATTTAAAATTCACCAGTTCATCATGGTGTATGTACAGAATTTAAAATGAGTTATTTAATGTCTTATGCCATGCCAGGAAATACCATATTGATGATACCTTTCCAGCAGACATTCATATGCTAAAGAACTGCATGCTGAGGTATATGGAAGCCAGCACTTAAGAAGCTCAGTTTATCCTGTTGGTTTAATTTCTCTCATATTAATATATTTACAGTTTTCTGTAAAGAAAATCAAGTATGAGTCTCCTGTGAAAGGTTCTTGTCTGGATTGGTATTGTAGAACAGGAAGATAATTTATTTTAGAAAGACGATACTACTACTGAATTTTAATTCTCATTTAGTTTTTAATTGCCCTTCTTACAACAAAATACTGCCTAATTACACTCAAAATTCTCAGCTCCCAAATACAATTCTAAGAATCCTCATATTTGCATGCTGTCAAATACGTATAAGATTCAGGTAAAGAAATAGTTCAACTGAACTTTAATTAATCTAGTCACTGACAACATTATGACTCACTGCAATATTTTGAAAGCAGTTTATCTCAAGTTCGCTGGAATCCTGGACTGTTCCACAGAAGAACTTCAATTTACAATAAACCAATCAAACTGTGTCGCTGCGCAATTAAATATCTCCATGGTAACAGGGATTAAGCACATAAGGTACAGACCTGCTGACAGTGCAGAGATTATTTCAAATTTCTGGCTCTTCCAGCAGTAGACAAATGAATTTACATTTTCTGTATCGAACACTGGGAGACATAAAATGAAAGCGATTGAGCTACTTCTGTGGCATCTTGGGACTTCAGACAGTATTTTCCTGACAGGGGAAGTAATTAGCTGGAATTACAAGTAGGAATTTAGCAGACAGATACAAATAAGCATTTGCTCATGGGATTTATTTAGCGTTTCATAATTAAAACCTGGAGAGGCACATTATTCAGGATACAAATAGCATGGAAAAATCTTGTGATAGTTTAAAAAATTTAACAGCATAATAACTCCTTTTTTTAAAAAAATTTTTAAGTGACCTTAGGTTCACTTAGGAGAGGAGGTTATTTTCATCTCTGCTATCAAGTAATATTTTTTATGTGAAATATAATCTAAAGTTATAGTGCAGATAGACACACTGATATTCAGCAAAGACATAGGATGATGCTTTAATCAATCCTAACGTATTTCTGATTCTCCCTGACTCTATTCCTAGCTTTTTAATGTGTATTTATGAAAACTACTGGAACTGCACGTCTGCTGGCATGCACAGCTCTCAGTGGTGTTGCTTAGGGTTGGCTTGTTTTTCTTTTCTCAGACCAGCTTTTGGTTTGGTTCCTAGCGACATAGAATGGTTTGGATGGGACCTTAAAGATCACTCAGTTCCAAGCCACCTGCAATACACAGGGGCACCTTTCACTAGACCATGTAGCTCAACACTGCATCCAGCCTGGTCTTGAAAACTTCCAGCAATGGGGCATCCACAACTTCTTTGGGCAACCTGTGCCTTCCAGTGCCTCACCACGCTCAGAGTAAAGAATTTCTTCCTAATACCTAATCTAAATCTAGCCTCTTTCAAATTAAAACCACTGCTCTTTGTCCTATCATTGAATGCCCTTGTAAAACGCCATTTTCCAGCTCTCCCGTAGGGCCCCTTTAGGTACTGGAAGGCTGCTCTAAGGTCTCCTTAGAGCCTTCTCTTCTCCAGACTGAACAATCCCATGCCTCCCAGCCTGTCTTGATAGGAGAGTTGCTCTTCTGTCAAGCTGTGGGAAGTGGAAGTGAGCTGCCCCCAGTGTGCAGACAATTCATCCTGTAGCTCTTCATCCAGTATTAGGCAGATGTAAACTCTGTACTGCTTCTGCATTCTGAATATTCTTTCAGTATTTTGAGCTCACTGTATCTTGAGATGAAACGTGTATGCTTCCCACCACTCGTGCTTACTAGTTTGAGGTTGGTCTTGGAATCATGCTGTTTTAATTCTTTGTGGTAGGATGGAATTCTCACCCTTGCACAGCAGATGAGACACTTGGAAAATATTTTAGGAGATCAGGTTGTAGACGAACGCACAGCTGCACCTCTTCAGTCGGAGTTAGAATTTACTTAACGTGTCAGGCTGCATTTTGTTGTCTGCTTTTGATTATGGGAGTCCATACAGTCTTGGATGTCTTTGGTTCCAAGTTCATTTCAAGCATAATCCTAAGTCTCTGAGCGTAAAGAGACAGGTTTTTTAGCTGTGCTCTATGAAGAGACATTGCTTCAATTGTCCTAGTTGTCTGACAGTCAGTTATGTCAGCTTTATGTTAAAATGTCCTTCCTTGCACGTTGAGGTGCATTTTGTTTTTCTTTGCATCTTGGGATGAAAAACATTTGTTAAAAATTCGTAATAAATACAGCAGATAAATTTAAAAGTCATCATAACTGGCACGTTCTAAAGGAAGAGATGAATACTGAGCACATTTTGTAGGAATGAGTGTGGAGTGTCTGTTTATGGTGGCACTCTTTAGCCATTCAAAAAAAGCAGAAGCTCACTTTAAAGTTAGCTCCTGGCATAAACATCCAGCAAATGTAGAAGGAAGAAGTACTGAAACATTGATGAAACTTAAGGTAAAACCAGAAAGTCAGGGGTATTGGGAAGGAGGTGTTTTAAGAAACAACTTCAAAGATAAAGAGACAGTTTCTGAGGAGTGCTGTATCAGATAATGCAGTTCTTGGGCTTGATCAGGTAGGAACAACAGTTTTACCTGCGGTCTAAAGAGATACTTCCTATTTCTGTTCCTGCTCATAATCCCTTTTGTGCAGTGTTTTCTTCTTGCTGCCATGTTCACTAGTTTTGTTTAATCCAGTCAGTGCCTTGAGCTGGATGGAACAGACTGGGCAAAAAAGCCATACTGATAAAAAACATTTTGGGTTGGACCATGAGGGGCTGATTCTGGCAGCTCATAGTAATGACATTTAGGGGTTTTGTTGCACGATTCCTGTTGCCAACAGCCAATGAAGATGCAGTTCCACCATTTTAACAGTGTCCTATGGAAGTATGAGCTAATGATCTACCTCTGAGAAGGAAACTGTAAGAGCATAGCATTGGTGTTGCACACTAACAAGTTGCAACTTTCCGATCAGGAATCTTTTTAGTTAAAATACACATATAAAAAATAGGGGTTTGAATGCCTTCAAACAGGCCAAAATTGTGGCTAGCTCTTGAAAAAGATTTGATTCCCCAGACTGTCACACTGTGACTAGCCAGAAGTCTCCAAAAGGCTTTGAACAGTGCCAGGTCAGAGGAATCCCAACATCAGTATCCTCAAGCTCCATTTGAGATGGTCCTGTTATTTTCCCTGACTAGAATTAATTAATGCAAGTGCAAGCTAATGGGCAGATCATAGAAACAGCTGCTTTCATGGCATGAGCCTTCAGGAACACTGTTCCTGAAGGAGGAACCCTATCACCTGAACATAATGTGTAATAGCTGCACAGCTGGTTTCTCAGCCCTGCCTCTGTGACTTGCATAGGCAATTGAGCCCTGTGCAGAAAGCCTGGGCGCCGTTAGGGAGAGCGACAGGACAGGGCTTTGTGTAGAGATGCTTGGAGGGGGAAGTTTGGTTGGGTGGCTTGATTTTTTCCATAAGCTGCTTTTCCAGCAAGCTGTACTCAGAGTGAGCGGGCATATCCGGGACAGCCTTAGAAAGAAAGGATGTCATGACTGCCTATGCTCAAGATTTGGCAGTCTAAACCAGTTAGCCAGGCAGCAGTTAACTTAATGGTTCTGTTATTTGACTTTGAGCTCAAATTTAAAGAATTGATCAGCTAAACCTCCAGAGAAATTTGCTCGAAAAAATTTGTGTTTTGGTCACTGGAGTTCTTTTTTTGTTATTGTTTTATTTAGGGTTTTGTTTGGTTGGTTGGTTTTGTTTGTTTTTGTTTTGGGGTTTTTTATTTGGTTGGTTTGGTTCGGGTTGGAATTTTTTTTGTTTATACTACAGGAGCACAGGAAGTCTACCACATAAAATTGGGATCTTTATTTACTAGGTGGTTAGATTTTAATTAGCAGATGCTAGAAAGACATTGACTTTATTCTCATTATGGGTTGCAAAGCTAAAGCATGAAAAGATTAAGTGAATTTTTTAGAGGGATTTACTGTCACCCTCTCCTCCCCAAATCTCTGTCAAAGCTTGAAAACTGAATGTGAATTTTTTTCATAACTACCATTCAGTGACAAATTAAAAAGCTAAAGTGATCTACATGTTTCCAGACTAAGTATTGTGCCATATTTTAAAGTCATAATTGTGTTTTAATGTAAATATTAATGATAGAAAAGTGATTTTCTGTTAAGTGTTTGGCTAGATTTTCATAGAATACAGCACAAATGCGGAATGCTTCTGCTACATGGAAGAGTAAAACTTACGTGTTTGCACTGACCAACCAGTGTCTTATTCCCTAATGAGCTTTTAAGTTCCTTGGATTGTCTGCCATTCTTAGGCTATCATAAAGGTTAGCATGGACTATCTGAAAATTTATTTGGCTTCTCAAGCAGGTTTTACAAGACTGATCTTTCTGCTGCAACAGCTAAGCTGCTACTGGCACCTGACTTTGCTATTTTTAAATTATTTTGGGATAGCTTTGCAAGACAGCACTTGCAAGTGGTCTCTTGGCTGCATTATAGAAAGGCTACTGCTTTCAGTAAATCTGAAAAGCATTGTTTTTACTGGAGAGCTAAATGTGGATATATATGAGACTAAGGGGGATTCTCAGGGAAACAAAAGTTGTAGGGAGAGGAGAGAAAGGTAGCAGAAGCCAGGAGTGGCTTATTCCAGTACCAGTTTCAAGATTCAGCATGATGGTATAGAGAAGTGTGCGAGTATGAGAGACATGTATGTGTGTATATACACACATACATACATCTCCTTGCACTTGTGCAGGGCATTCTTGCTGATGCTAAGAACTGTAGAAAGTGTGTTACATATTTAAAGAAGACAAATCATCTGGATTTATAGTCTAGTTTATAAAGTCTCAAATCTTTCAGTGATATGCATGCACCTGAAAACTGATACAAGAGAGGCATAATCAGCTGAATAACCACATCCATAAACACATTGCAAAAAAAGCAACAAGTGTGTAAGGAAAGGTTAAAAGGACTGACCAACATCGAAAACGAGAGGGCTGTAGTGAAGTTTGTAGAAGTGTAGCACGAGTTAGTTCTTACACTGGCTCTTTTTCCATATAAAAGAGGAATGGGGGACCTCTGTGTAAAGAACACAGACAAAATTCAAAGACGTGATTAGGGATTAATATCAAAATCTTCCCAATGATCTAAAAGTAAGTGTTCAAATGACTGAGGAGTCTTGATTTATTAGCTGATTTGCTGAGACACATGGAAGTTTCATCATTTGGGTATGCCACTGAAAAATGCTGTTGTAGAGATAGGGAAGTATCATTTATTGCTGCTAGACATTGCTGAGAGAGGGGATTCAAACTGTAACAAATGCAGAAACTACTGTTAGGATGTTTTTGGTGAGGGAAAAAATGAGAGGAGACAAGAACACATAGATTTGTCTAATACAGCAAAAGTAAGATCAAGAGGGAATAAACACCAATAAACACCAGGGAGAAACAAGAAATATTTAAAACAAAAAGTAATTTGTGGCAAAAAACCTGAAGTCTCTATACCTTCAAATTGCAAGACAGAAGACCCTTGAAGATTAGAGCAATGGAGTTCATTTCCAAGTTTGCTATCAGAGCACTGGATTAAGTAATCCAAAATGTATTTACACGGATTATTGGTAAATATTTGAAGGAGGATATAGGACACAGTTTATATGATAGATTGTAAAATAGCAAGAGATTGGAGATGGTGGCAAACCAGTTCACTCCCATTCCTGTTTTCCTGGGAGTCAAGTGACGCTTTACTTCTTTCTTTCTGTAGAACATGAAATCTAAGCAAAACATTTGCCAAACAGACTTAATCCACTATATGCCCTTAGAACCTTTTGCAAATATTAATGAAACATATTTAATTATCTCTGTTAGACAGGTTACTCAAGGCAATTTAGATTGCCACATAAAAAGTGGAATAAAGATCAGTGGTATTAGTTACCATATGGGTAATAAAAATACTTGAATGGGATGATATTCAGGGAGATGATGTCATTTGACCAGGCTGTTGGATAACTGGATAAATGTTTTTTTCTAAATGCTGTCACAGAATGATGAATAAGTCTATTTTGAAAAATGCTTTCGTTGAAAGATAGGAGAGGAAATATTTTTTCCTGAAGTGTTTATACATAGTATCAGCAAAATGTTTTTCTTTTACTCGAAAACAGGCATTATCATCAATCTTAATAAAGTATAAAACATGGAAGTAGTCTGCAAATATAAGGACAAGTTAAAGGACTATTTCGTACTGGAAGTTTTTAGTTTTATACTGTTTTCTGGCAACAACCAGGATCAGTTAATTAATGTCATCAGGATATGCTGGTTGTCCTCTTCTGCCCACCTATCCAAAAAAGCAGTTGCTAGTATCTGATACTATTTTTTAAAAACAACATTTAGGGAATCCTCCTGCTTGTGTGAACTTCTGCATAACTGTGGTAAATATGTGTGGTATTTTTGAGTGAGCAGACTTTTGCTGCCAATAATATAAATGGTAGTACTTTAAAAGTGTGCTATTTCGATAGCTCTTCAGAGAAACAAAACCCAACAATTTGAATTCACTTGGCATGCATATGGCACAAGTTGTCAAAGCCTCCATAGCTCAGGCAACCTGTGTAATAATCAACTTCCTTAGACTAATGCTACAGGTTACTGTCACACAGGTTAGTTTCGGGGTTTGATGGTTTTATTGGTTGTTTTAAAGATTGGCTTTTATTTTGTGTTCAGTATCAACAGAATTCCTGGCCATCAGAGACAACAGTTTCCTTGAACAGGCTATCAGCAATTTGCAATGCTGTGGCACAGACCCTACAGTACCTATCACAACTACCCAATGTGAGGAATTATAGATATAAAATAGTGTCAAACAAGTGTTGGCATTGGAGCAAGGCAACTGGCTACGTATGTCCAGAATGTTTTGGTGGATATTTTACATGCTTCATCAGACCTCCTTTCTGACTGGTCCAATGTCTCTTTCCCCCCTTATCCTAATGTATAGAATGCTAATGCTCTTAATGAGTTCTCAGACATACACATATTATTGTTTCAATTAAAGAAGAACAACTAAAATAATGCTAGTCAAATGTAGAAAATGTTTCAAGAGGGGACATTAAAGAACACAGAGATTCCTCCCATCCTGCTCTGAAAGCACCAGGCTGCTACAGTCCCCTGTACTGTGGTCCAGCTCACCGTGAGGCTGAGCGTGCAATCCCCATGACTGTACTCAAACACTCTCTGGACTGGCACAGATGACCACTAGCATCATGCATACCGGCAACCAGTGCCCCTGCAGGCACCACATGACACGGCCAGCCCCCCCATGAACAAGACCAGTACAAACAGCCTGATCCTGTTCTTAGGCATCAGCAATTGGATCTTGCATGTCGGGTGCTTGCTATTGGCTCATGCATACACATGCACACACAACCTTCCCACATTTGTGCAGAAGTGGGGCTCACCAATACCTGGTCCACACCTGTGGTCTTCCCCACAGCAGACCCTTGTCTCTGGTCTCTCCAGTGCCACACGCCAGATTGCTTTTCCCCGTTGGTTCCACTTCCATAACATCTACACCTAAATTTGGTGAACCATCACCTAGATGCCATTAGCCTTACATAGTAAGACCAATGTAGTCCCCTTGGCACTGCTGGCCTGGCAAGCTGAGTCCCCGAAGGACTGGCTGTGCTCCTCTCAAACGTGGTGATCTTCCACATGGTTCCTACTCACTTGCCCGTGACACCCAGGCAGCCCTCCCTGTGCTCTCTGTCACTTGTGGCACTTCTTGCTGCTGTGTGTTACAGCTGACTGTTTCTCTTGATGTGCTTTCTGGTTCTTCTTGGTTGATTAGCTGCACCTTAATCTCTGTGTGCATCAAAAAAAAAGAAAATAAAAATAATCCATTATGAAAACAGAAGTTGCTGTGTTTACTGCATAGTCCCAAGAACTATCAGTTCCAAATTCTGTCAATCAACCTCTGGGAAATAAAAGGGGGCACAATATATCACAAATTAGAACAAGGGTTTTGCTCGCCCAGCATTTTTCAGTGATGTTTGGATTCTAATTTAGCATTACAACTATTGTATTTTAATTCTTTCTAACAGTAATTCAGGAACTTTAATATTTTTATTTATATGTGCTTTCTCAACAGTAAATAAAGATTTTTATCTAAGCCAGATATTGAAGATTTATAAAAAGTGATACTGCTTTATGTGTGTTACAAAATCTTGGAAAAACTTGAATGAAATTATCAAGTTCTTCATGATCTCATTCCTTTTACAAGGGCTGCTGAATATCTCTCATCAGCAGACCCGTTTTAGTTATTTGTAATTTTACATGCATTCCTTGACTGAGGTGAAAGGTTTTGTTCCCATCTGTTTTCTGAGACCTAATTGGTATTTTGTAAAATGTCTTCCCTTTCCTGGAGAAACAGAAGTTGTTTTGACAAAGTGCATTACAAAGCCTGGTTCCCAGTGTTTGAGACAGATGTTTGAAACATGACCCACGCATCCCCTTGCAACCAGGGATGTAATTTATGTTGTTGCTGTGGAGTTCTCCCATTTTAAGAGCCTTCTGAGAATTTTGGAAATTGCCAGAAACTCAGAAGAAGTAGTAGTGCCCATGCAGTGCGTCCAAAAATCACACAGCTAAAAAGAAGTATGCTGATAGTGACTGCTGGGCATCAGAATGGAGAGCTGAGGAGGAAGCTGGGTAATAATATGGACAACACAATTTGAGGAGTGTGTGAGTGGCAGGACTTGGTTTTCATCAGTTTAATGGGACAGTCATTTAACTGAGTTTAACAGGATAGTCATTAGGAACCATGAGAGGAGGAGGATTAGGTGAAGAAGAATTGGTCTCACAAGGAGATGGGAGCCAGAAAGGTGGAGGACAGGGGAGGCAACAAATGACATCTGTAATTTTTTTGCAACACAGTGGCACTGATTCTTGATCTGGTTATGACCTGTAATAATCCTTACTATTGTTCTATTGCTTTTATTATAAATATTTTGCTTGTGAATCCTCTGTACTTATGCCTGTCAAATGGACAGGGGCATTAAGTCTGCAGCATGAATGTTAATATTTTATTTTGTCAAATGTCCAAAACACTTAGCCATGTGTTATATGCATGTATTAATTGTTTACATTATTAAAATGTTTTTAGAGTTCAGGGGTGACATGAGTTAAGTATTGCAGTTCTTGCTAACTGAATCAAAATTTGTCTTACAAAATTTTATTATTTAGTTGTCCTGAAATGTGACTGCTAGTAGTTAGTTCTAAAGTATTCATTTCATGCTGTGTTGCTGCCTTTCACATTAGTATTTTAATTATGTATATCATTGCCACTGTCAGTATGAGACCACGAGATGAATACAATACAGTTCTCCTGCACAGCTACATTTGTGTTCTGTGTTATTGTAGACCTTTAATAATATAATTATACAAAATCTGCTGTTGAATTTAGACATTAGTTGTCATCATAGGAAATAAAGAGACAGATTCTCTGCCATAAGTCGGGTTGGTTTCATTAATGTCAGCAGAGCTGCACTGATTTACACCAACAGAAGCACTTTTCATATTTTACTGCTTCTCCCATGAGTTGCACTATTGCAGTGTTTCATGAGTCCTAGAATAACAGTTCTTTTTCTCTTTTTTTCCATCTTTTCCTCTCTGTGTTTTCACTGTTTTGTCAGCCACTTGAGCTTAAAAATATCCTTACCTAGTTTGAGTAAGCGTAGAAAATGGTTTGATATTGTGGTGTTTGTCCATAGCTATCATGGCAGCATTTCAATTTTTACTTTTTCATTAGAGATATTAGTCAAACTGTGTTTTGGGCTTTTGTGGATGGGAAGCTGGCTGCCTCTAGCTTTTCTGGCTTCATTCTGCAATCATCTACACATAAATATTTATGGATGTGAATGGATATCCTGTCAGCCCCATAGTAGAACCCAAACTGCAAATAATTGAGCATAATAAGGCCTACTGAGTTCATTATGGGGACCTTGATTCATTTCTCTGACCATTATGGGGTCGTTTTTCTGGATCAGGGTCTCAGTTATGACTCAGGAAAAAAAAAGGCCCAGTAAAAAAACAGTGTTCTCCCTGCATTGCACAGTGATAGCTGCTGTGAATCCTGTGACCAATGCATCCCTGTAAGCCTTAACTGAGCTGGCACAGGTACCAGTACAGATCTTGCTATGGCAGCCTCCAGTTTTGGCTGGTGTGAAGTTGGGCAGGTTGAACCTGTGCTGTGCTCTGCAGTGCAGCAGCTGGGCTTCCCATGGCACCCAAGCTCACTGGCTGAAAGCTGTATAGATTTCAGACTTCTCACAGCTCACTACTCAAGTATTCACTTTTATAGATAGTTGTCCTTGGTGATGGACTCAGATTTTCAGCCTGACCTATCTTCTGATGGAAGTACTCTCTAGGGATGTAATAGTCTTTTCTGCATGGGAGAATCTCATCTATTTTGTTGCAGTTAACAGCCCCCATCTTGTACTCCTGGCTTGTATCAGCAATAGCATGGCCAGCAGGACTAGGGCAGTGATCATCCCACTGTACTCGGCACTAGTGAGGCCACATCTTGACTCTTGTGTTCAGTTTTGGGTCCCTCACTAGAGGAGAGACTTTGAGGTGCAGAAAGAGTCCAAAGAAGGGCAATGGAGCTGGTGAAAGGTCTGGAACACAAGACTCATGAGGAGCAGCTGAGGGAGCTGGGGGTGTTTAGCCTGGAAAAAAAGAGGCTGAGGTGGGACCTTATGCTCTCTACAACAGCCTGAAAGGAGGTTCTACCCAGGTGGGGGTCAGTCTCTTCTGCCAGGTGACAGGGTGAGAGGAAGTGACCTCAAAGTTGCTCTAGAGGAAGCTTAGATTGGATGTTAGGAAAACTTCCTTCATGGAAAGCATTGTTAAGCACTAGAACAGGCTGCCCAGGGAAGTGATTTCGTAACCAACCCTGGAAGTATTCAAAAGACGTGTAGATGTGGCACTTAGGGACATGGTTTAGTGTTGGACTTGGCAGTGCTTGGTTAATGATTGGGCTCAGTGATTTTAAAGGCCTTTTCCAACCTAAATGATTCTGTGATTCTATGAGAACTTGCAGCTTTATTCTGTGAATAATTGTTTTTTCAGCTTGGTTGCTATTTTGGATCAAATAAAATGTAATGTGTGTGACTGTTTCTTCTCTTCTTGGTTGTTCCCTGACTAGAACAAAAAGTACTCCACTTCTTCAGCAGTTCACATTTTTCTACACAAAATGGCCTATTCAAAGCTAGATTCACAAAACTGCCTGAAGATTAGAAACTGAATTTCCTTTTCTAAGTGATTCATGCCTTTGTGTTGGTCAGTTTTGTCATTTACCTGGTGAGATAAGCTCATGATTCCTGTTCCCCACACAAGATCATCCAGCACTCGGCATTCCTGGCCACAATGGTACAGCTTCATGTTGCATAAATGTGAATTAAATGCTCACTGAAGCAGAGCAGGGACCAAGTATGACACTTGTCAGATGACTCATTTGGCCTTGCTTCAGCTTGCCTGTGGGTAGTGTTTTGATGAGATTTAACTGATGGACTTTATAATGCAGCCTTATGCTGGGCGGGCAGCAGTCACTCTCCAGTGCCATGGGAGCTTGCTGGATGCCCAGACCCTGGGAAGCTGTGGGAAAAGCTGGATTTTTTTCCAGTCCCAGGGACTGCTTCTCCTGGGAAGGAGCAAGCCCAGTTTTGAGTCCCAGATATTTCACTCCTCTGATGATTTTGAGTTTTTTACTTCAGGAAGTAAAAAGCCTGTACCAAACCCTACAGCAGTTAAAGCAGGACTGGCTCCTTGCTTTCCAGGGCTTTGCCTTTATGGGGGAGCTGAGGGATTGAATCTCAGTTGTCCTTTCTTTTACACTATTTACTGAGAATATTAGTAGGCAGAGAGCAGCTGTGACGCTTTCTTTATGGATACTAACGAATCTGGAAAAATTGGTGTTGTGCACATGTAGCTAATGTGCAAGTGCAATAAGAGCTGTTCTAACCTTACAGAAACCTGCTCTGCTACAAAATAACCACTTGATCTTCAACATATTTCTTTGAAAGTTCTCTTTGGAGATTTAGTAATTATTTTTGCATTCAGTGAAGTGGAACAACCCCCCACCTTGTAGACTGAAGGCAGGAAAGGAGTCTGAAATAGTTAACAAATTTATAAAAATTAACTGCCTTGCAACAGACCCTACTTTATTTTAATAAATCTTCCACTAAGGTACATTAAAAGATGTAATTTTTAAATTCTTTTGCAAAATCACTTAAAATTTGATGAGTTATTCTACATATATCCTCAAAACATTTTTTCAAAATTAAAGTCAGAGAAGTCTTTTTTACCCCACTCTATGATTTCTTTCTTTTCCACATTTGACAAATTATTTTTTTAAAGTAGACACTAATTTTGCATGTGTGCTATAAGCCTTAAAACGGGTGGTTCAGAAGTTGTGAAAACGTGAAGTTTAGTGTTTATCCTTAGAAAAGAAGCACTTATTCTTAGACATCTGAAAAATCTTGGTCTATGGTCAAGCATAACTTAAATGGTGAACATGAATAATAGTAATAATTGTTGGGTTTTGGTTGGTTTTTTTGTTGTTTTTTGTTGTTTTTTTTTTTTAATTTTGGGTCGGATTATATATCTAATGGCTAACACACAGCATTACTTTTTGTTGCCATTATCATGTCTTTCGTTAGGGGGTATAATGTTTGGGAAATAAGTTGTGTATCCCCCATGTGATTTATGTTCATATACATACATATATGTATACAGAAAGCATAGCCTTTCTTTGAGGCAGTTAACTATAAAACTGAATTCCTTGTTCGTCTATAACAAGCAGTAGTGCTTTACCCATACACTGCTATGTATATTACCTGTTTTATGTGATTTGTTCATTCAGTTTGGTTTATTTTCTAAAAGTACTTTAGCCTGTGTTATTTGGTGTATACAGAGTAATGCAAGTGATTTTAAAAACGTTTATCTAAGATTAGAGATGAAAATGAAAATGTTATTAGATACTATAATGTTTTGCATTTGCAGTAAGGTTGTATTTAGAAATTGAGGATCACCAGCTCTTTGGGAAGGCCATGCTGGGAAGGCAAGGAAGAGGTGTCATCTTTTATGTGAAACAGCAGCTGTGAAGCAAGGAGCTCTGCTGTGGGGATGGGAGGTGAGGCAGATCAGTGTTTATAGGTCCGGACTGGCAGGTAAACTAACGTGGGGGATGCAGTAGGGACTCTGCTCTAGGTCACTGTCATGGTTTAGCCCCAGCCAGCAGCCAAGCCCCAGGAAACTGCTTGGTCACTGTCCCACCAGCGGGATCAGGGAGAGAATCAGAAGGGTAAAAGAAGACCTGTGAGTTGAGATAAAGACAGTTTAACAGGGAAAGCAAAACCATACACACAAGCAAAGTAAAACCAGGAATTCATTCACTGCTTCCCATGGGCAGGCAGCCGTCTCCAGGACAGCAGGGCCCTACCATGTATAACAGTGACTTGGGAAGACAAACACCATCATTCCAAATGTCCCCCCCTTCCTCTTTCTTCCCCCCACTTTATATACTGAGCATGATGTCAGATGGTCTGGAATATCCCTTTGGTCATTTGGGGTCACCTGTCCTGGCTATTTCTCCTCCCAACCTACCGTGCACCCGCAACTTGCTCACCAGCGTGGCAGTAGGAAAGGCAGAAAAGGCCTTGGCTCTGTGTAGGCCCTGCTCAGCAATAACAAAAACATTTCTATATTATCAACTCTGTGCTCAGCATAAATCCAAAACACAGCCCCATACCAGCCACTGTGAAGGAAATTAACTCTACTCCAGCTGAAACCAACACAGCCACCTGATCAGGAAGATGTTGATGAGACTTTAGGACAATGGGAAGTAGCCTCACATTCACACACAATGGTCCTCAGAGGGGGTGTGAACCAGCCTCAAAACTTGCTGGTGTGCAACAGAAAGCAACAGCTTTGTGGCATAGGTGATCGAGGGGCCAACAAGAGGAGATGCTTTGCTGGATGTCATACCTAAAACAAAGGCCAGCTGGGGAGATGAGGGTTAGGAGGAACCTTGGCTGTAATGGCCATGATATGGTGGCGTTCAGGAGCATGAGAGGAGGGAGCAGGGCGAAAAAAAGGATCACAGCCTTAGACTTCAGGAAATCAGGCTTTGGCCTGTTTCAGTATCTGCTTGGAAGAATCACATGGTATCTTATGGTATCCCATGGCCCTGGAAAGAAGAGCAGTTCAATCTTGGAGAAGCGCCTTGAGCTGGTTGATGGAGTTCACTGTCCTGCTCCACTCTGCATGGGTGCACCCTCACGTCAAGTCCTGTGTGCAGTTTTGGGTACCACAATAAGATATTAAGAGTGTCTAAGAAAGTTGTTAGAGTGTCTAAGAGCTAAAAAGATGGTGAAGGGTCTAGAGGGGAAGCTATAGGAGGACTGGCTGGGATCACTATGTTATTCAGCCTGGCGAAGAGGAGACTGAGGGGAGACCTCATAGTAGTCTGCAGCTTCCTCACGAGGGGACACAGAGGAGCAGGCATCAATGTCTTCTCTCTGGTGACCAGTGACAGGACCCAAGGGAATGACATGAAGCTGTGTTGGGGAGAATAAGGTTAGATGTCAGGAAAAGGTTCTTCACCCAAAGGATGGCTGGCCACTGGAACAGGCTCCCCTGGGAAGTGGTCACAGCCCCAAGCCCAGCAAAGTTCAAGAGGTGTTTGGACAATGCTCTCGTACACATCATGTGATTCCTGGGGTTTTCCCATGCAGGGCCAGGAGTTGGACTTCGATGATCCTTGTGAGTCCCTTCGAACTCAGGCTATTCTATGATTCTGTGATCTTCTTCAAGATTTAATTTGGTCCATCCCAACAAGCATGCAGCCTGGAAGCAGGCACAGGCCTGGAAGCAGACCCAGGAGGAATAGAGATACTGTCCAGTCATGCAGGGGTGGGGTCAGAAAAGGTAAAGCTCACGTGGCTTGAATCTGGCAAGGGATGTGAAGGGCAACAAGAAAGGATTTTAGATGTGTATCAGCAGCAAAAGAAAGACTAGAGAAAATGTGGGCCCAATGCTAAATGGTTCAGGCATACTGCTGACAGAGGACAGAGAAAATGGTGAGGTACTCAATGCCTTCTTTGCTTGAGTCTTTCCTGGCCTTTATGAATCCCATACGCCTAAGACCAGAGGGAAAATCTGGAGAAAAAACTTGTCCTTAGTGGAGGGTGATTGGGTTAAGGAATGCTTAAAATGTATGTAAACAAGTTCATAAGGCCTGATAGATTGCACACGTGAGTGTTGCAGGAGCTGGCTTATTTCATTGTGAGGCCATTCAGATATTTTTGGAAGGTTCCTGAAAGTGGGGAAAAAAGCAAATACCATGTCTCTCTCCCAGAAGGGCAAGGAGTGGGATTTGGGGAACTCCAGGCTGGTCAGCCTCACCTTGATCCCTGGGAGGGTAATGGAGCAACTTATCCAAGAAAGGATTTCTCTGCAGGAAGGACAAGAAGGAGATCCAGAATAGTCATCGTGGATTTACAGAGTAAATCATGCTTACTCAATCTGACAGCCTTCTAAAATGATGCGACTGATTTAAAGGGGAAGGAGTGGGTCTTGCTTGCTTTGACTTTAGTGAGGTTTTAAACAGTCTTCCATAACATCCTCAAAGACAAGCAGATGAACTAAGGGTGAAAGAAGTGAGGTGGATAGAAATGTGGCTGAATGGCTGAGTCGAGAGGGTTGTGATCAGTGGTGCAAAGTCCAGTTGGAAGTCAGTCACTGACATGGTACCCCAGAGGTTGATACTGAGCTCAGTACTGTGTAACATCTGATCAATGACCTGAAGGATGAGGTAGGGTGCACTCTCAGCAAGGTTGCAGGTGGTAAAAAAAAAAACCTGGGAGGAATGTTAATACACTGGTTGGGTGCAATGCTGTTTAGAGACACCCTGGCATGGGAGAAATGTCCAGGCAGTAACCCGATGAAGTTCAAGAGGGGGAGATGCAAAGTCCTGCATTGGTGGAGGAGCAATCCCATGCATGAGTATGCGCTTGGGCCTGACTGGAAAAACTGCTTGTCAGAAGAAGATTGTTTCTGCTGTACTCCAAGCTGACCATAAACTAGGAATGCGCTCTTGTGACAACGGCAGCCAACAGCATCTTGGGCTCCATTATGAACTCTATTGCTAGCTGGTCGAGGAAGGTGATTTTTCCACTCTGCTCAGCACTGGTATGGCTGCATCTGGAATCCAGTTCCCCAGGGAGGTTGTGGAGCCATCATTGTCAAAGGTGCTCAGAATCCATCTGGACACATTTCTGGACAACCTGCTCTAAGTGGCCCTGCTTGACAAGGGTCTGAACTAGATGATCTTAAGACATCATTTCTAGCTTCAATTGCTTGGTGACTCCATAGCTTCTCTGATACACTTTCTCGTCTTCCAGCAATCTGTTGATGCTTCCTGTGCAGAAGTTGCGCTTAAAGAATGTTTGCATTTAGACCAGAAACTGGTCGATGGTTGTTAGGTGTATTTAGAGGGCTGTGTTTATGAATCTTTCTAGACGTGATACTTCTATTACTGTGTGTAGAATGAGACACAAGACAATGATACACTTAACACCCCAGAACTTCTGTTATCACAGTTTTTATTGCTGTTAGCAATTATTTTGCACTAAAGCTGCTAGAGACTTTCTCAAAAGGAGCCTATTTTTTTAGACACCATTGAGATAGAAGCCTTTGTAAATTAAGCAGTACTGTATGATGTTTTCAGGTACAAGAATTTGATGGGGCCATCAGCTGAATTATTAGAATGGTCCTTGACATGCTCGTGCATGTGCCACTCAACACATTCCAAATAAACTGTGACAATAGGTTGGGATTTAGCATAGGCTGTAGAGGTCTTGTAGTCCCCACAAGACTTTTTGGAGATCATACCATCTGTTATGGAGTTTAAGAGAATAACTACAATGAAAAGTACAGTGCAATAATAATGTTGGCACAGGCTGCTCTGTGCCACTTGCTCTCAGAGCCAGTGAACAGCCTCTGGCATAATTAATTTATTGGTATTGCTATAGTGACAGAAATGTTCTAGGCCAATAGTGCTTGCATATTACTGGAAAATACATAATAGGGAGGTTGGGGATACTGGGAGTCTTCTAGTCCATTTGCAGAACAAAATCAGTTATCTCTTGAGAAGTACCTGGGAAATGATAAATGAGGAAGTGCTTGGAGAACACTTCTATGTTAGTAAAGCTCCATTTTTATTTTTCACTGTACACGAATATCCAGTTTTGTCAGTTATCCAGCTGGCAGAAGTTATTTTTTGCCGAAGGAGTATTTCTTTTTCCTAGAGAACCCATGTTAAAGGAATTATTTCTCTTCGAGGTTTGGTAAAGGATACTTTAAACACATGCTGTGTAAACTTGAAAAGGTGCACTGTGTTGTCACTGAATCTTATAAAATGTATGAAGTGTAATGTTATTACCAAGCTGCTTTAGGCTTTGCATTGGTTAAAAATTCCATGGCAGCCCACAGCCACTGTGGCCATTAGCAAAGGCAATGCCAGGCAATGGCAGGCTTTGGCAGGTAAGAGCTGCCGTGCTGACAGGAGCAGGTATGCTTTAAAGAGAGATTTATCATCTGAATGCCAGAGAGAGTCAGTGGATGGGTTTGTTCCCAAGCTTGATTTATGTGCCACTGTATCTTGTTTGGCACCTTATTGTTATAATGAATTATTCCTTTGGGAAGGCCTTCGAAATACCTTTGAGATATGCAAGCATGTGCTGACTTGGTATTTAGTCTCACTATTAGTTAGTTATACCATACCTTTGATAAACAAGAGAAATAGCAGGACTTTTCCATGGAAGTTAGTCCTTGTCATTGAGGCAGAAAATGCCTTCTGGTTACCTCTCAGGTGTTTTAAGAAGGAGATCCAAAATAGGCCCATCTGGTTTTGATTGTTGTGAGCAAGGTTGTGGCATTTTAGACTTTTTATATGTGATAGTCACCAAAGCACTGATAGCACCACAGGTTGCAAAGCAAAAAGGTGCAGAAACTTCATCTTTCCAGAAGCTTCAGAGGGGTGCACAGAAAGCTTCATCTACTTTCCAGGTATGATTAATGATCTCTAGCTGCCTTACTGAGTAGAGCAGCCAAGCAGTATTTTCAAACTGATATGTTGTGATATATATGGTTGAATTTAATCTGGTCTAAGATAAGGTAGGGTAAATAAGCCTATACCAAATATATTATCCACTGTGCAGTACATTAAAAGCACAGTCAGAAAAACGCTCCCTGAGAACAGTGAATAAATTTGTGCTGGTAGTGTTTTTGTAACTGTGATAGATCTAGAAATAGAACTGAGGCAGTGCTTGTTAGCAGAGATAGTACCTTTTACTGGGATGACAGAGACAGTTTGGGAGAAAAACCAAACCCAAAAAAACCCAAACCCATGCTTTTGGGCCACCAGATCTTCTGGTTAAAAGCTCATTTTTTCAGCTACATCAGCTGCTCTAATAACTTACTATTAGGCAAACTGGGACTCAAAGTAATTTTTTTGTTCCTATTAGCTTTCCTTTACAGCCATTTTTACAAAAATACAACTGGTGCCTAAATAAATAGGCATTGCCCATACAGCCTTGCTGAAAAGCAGCATGCCTTCCAGTATGCATGAACTTGTTATGTCAGCCTTTATACAGCACCCATTAAGATCATAAGGATCTGAGCGCTCCCCAGAAGTGCTCCCTAGGCAGTTGCTGTTGGACCTGGGGTCTGGTTTCCTGTGTAGTTGCTCAGGGGTCAGGCACATGCTGGGGAGTATGTTTCTGGTGTTACCACTGATGCTGAGCTGAACTTTGCTTCTGGAGCTGGCTGGACTAGGAACCTGACCTGCTGGACTGTATCCAGATAGACACAAAAACAATTTTAGAAGGTCCCACTAGTAGAAGACACAGGCTAATCAGAAATGCTTGTCTTATAGTGTCTCCTTAGTGGAGAGGACCTAGCTCCCAGTGAGTAAGATCTCAGCACTAATTTGAAAAGACTCCAACAGCTTGCTGTTAGTGCCAAGGACACCAAATCCCTGGCATACCAGACTTGCTGCTCAGGCTTGGAAAACATGGTGCAATGTGAATTGAGACTTGAGTCTGGCTGCAATGTGTGCCTTACCTAGGCCTTCAAACTGGTAAAGGCAGCTGTCTGCCTCATCATCCCCTGCACAGCTGAATTCAAATATTGGAACGGTGCTCTGAGCTCATCAGCATGAGTTCATTCCTTCCTGCAGGACCACTGTCCCTCTGATCATGGCACAGTTGAGAGGTATGAAAGTTTGTATGGAGCAGGTGATGATGAGAGCAGCATGTTGGATCTTCATTTGCTGTTTATGGCCTTTGTTGATACCACAAAGTAAGTCTTCTCTATATTCTTCTAAGACAATAAATAATTTGGGATGAAGGTAATTTTCTTTCCTGAGATCAGGTCATTTGTCCATGATTTCACTTTTTTGGCACAGAAGCATGTACTGCACTGCTTAACATACTTGTACCAAAGCTGAGCTTTCAGAGGCTAGGCCACAATTAGGAAGGACAAAGTACTGCATCAAACCTTGTTGCCTTCTGATCCAAGCACATAATGTACTTACAAAAGATTATTAGTATGCAAAACCCCCAAATACTACTTTTTAAAAGCACAGAGCTATACTGAATGTAGGACAGCACTTTACCATATTTAGTAAACACTGTCCATGTTGCTTCGCGCCAGCAGGATCATTCACAGGATACAATTATACAAGATAAGCTTTATTAACCAATTCAGATTTATATGATAGATCTCCTTGCTTTGTAGACTCAACTGCTTTGAAGTTTCTTCTTGATCAGTCATTAGCATATGTATACCTACTGAAGAATTCTCTTTTTTATCTTTTAGAGGACATGTCTTTCTGGCTAAAAACACAGCCATTTCATTTCTGTAGTTTTGGTTTTTATAGTACAGTCTGCCATCCGATTTAATATTTATCAGTAGTAAAAACTGACTGCCAGGGTATTTTCAACATTAATTCCGGGTGTCTGTGCACTGGAAAGTCCTGCATTCAGAATTACTAAGCAGACTATGCAGACAGACACTTTGGCTGTAACTTGTTTGCTCATTTATATACAGAAGAATGGAGATGAATAGCTAATTTTGCTGCAGAGAGTTGTCTGCCTTGAATCCCAAACGCTATATATTTTATAACTCCAGGAACCTGGTCAAACCATTGTAGCAGTCTTCTAACTGGTAGAAGGGATTAATTATTCCAAGCTTCATTTTTTGTCTCCCTGCTCCTGCAACTTTCACTAAAAGAGAATCTGAATCATTATTTAGAAAGCAAATTAAATACTTCCAATATGACTGATTTAAATTTCTCCTAAGGATTACACTGCAAGTGTAGTCCTGACTGAAGATCCATAAAGGAAAGCACATACAAAGGCAAAGGAAGACACACTGCAGCAGAGGATCTGGATATGCAGATTTTCCCAGACAGATTGTGCCATATTGTTTCAGTCTAAGGGATTGATTTGACCCTAACAGCACATAAAATGCAGGTTTATTCCCAGCTGTTCGATATGGAAGCTGCATTGCCACCTCAATTTTACAAGAGCTATGCAAAATTCAGATGAAGTTCCAGTCTTCTGTTTGCCCTTAGTTACAGCTACAAGGAGATCTAAGAGGAAGAGACAGGTTTTGTTCTTGTAGAAAACATTCAGTTCATGCTCATGTTTTATTTCATCTGGCAACATGTACACAGCTTCAGGGCTGGATTAGTGATGGCTTTTCCTCCAAGGATCAAGGCTCCACTGTAGAAGATTTCCCAAGCAGTATAGTCACTGTAACTGTGAGAAAAGAGGATGCTGATGGCCATACACTGGGATCCTTACAAAATGGCCTTAACTGGGCTTGTGTGTGCTGGAGTAATTAGATCCCTTTAATAGATCCCTTTAAAATGAGAAGTTGCTTCAGTCTCGTTACTGTGAATTAACAGTGCCTTACCTACATTTCACAGGGAAATGTCCTTTCAGTGTGGCCAGAAGAACAGGGAATGCAGGTTGATGGAGTACACTGAGGATGGCAGTGCAGTGTTTGATGGATGATGAGATGATAATGTTGCCAAGGCTTCCCAGTGTTTTTCTACTTCCCCCAAAGACCGCTTTTGTCTTGCCTGGCCTGAGTTTTACTTAGGTGTTACTATAAGTCAGGCTGCCTGTGGATTCAGGAAGGAATGAAATGCTGATTGATGTTTGAGCTAATCTGTAAGAAAGCATCCTGGTGGGAGAAGAACAAGTTGGGGGTTTTTTTTTCAGTCTCTGGGAGGAGGCTGGAAGTAAGCTATGGAAGTTGTGGTGGTTGCTAAAAGTTTTCCTTGTAACTTTTCCTTCACTGATAGTCTGTAATGTCCCAGGTGTAACATGGAGTGTTCCCAGTAGTCCAGAAGTTTGACTGTGAATTTCGTCTTGGCAGTAGCAACACTTCTCCCACACTATACACAATTAAGAGGAATGGAGGGGTTGCTGATGAGTGGCTTCTCCTCTGATGTAATCTCTACCAACTCTCCTCTCCTTCCCATTTCTCCTTCTGCTGCATTGTTTGACTATGAAAAAAGTCACCCCAGACCTGGTGTGGTCACATTCCTTCAGTTTTTTTCCTCTCCCATCTTCACTCTTTAAAGAATGCACATGTGGCCTGGGGTTTAGTTGGATTTTGACTACTGGTTTTTTCCCCCCAAGATGGTGCTAGTGAGGATGGGATTCTTCTTTCATACCTGGGTATTTTGACTTGTTGCCATGCATCTAGCTGTTTTTTAAAGAAAAAAGCTTGAAGTTTATTTTAAAAGTGGTTTAATTTCCCTATCCTTCTGTCTTAGGAGAACAGAAGAGGAGAAATTTCATTGAAGAAGTGTAAAAGGAAGATTTATTGCAGAACATTTTCTCTTTTTTCTGCAGCTGCAGGCGTTTTTCTGCTTTGTTTTGGGGTTTGTTTTTTGAAAAAGCTTTATGTATTTGGATCAGGCCGTAATTGGGAGGTAGAAATACAGGACCTACAACTGGCAAAAGAGTATTCTGCATAACTCTACAGAATGTGGGTGCAGAAGCTTAAATGATACTTCTTCTAAAACACATTATTTTGTTCCTACTTTTTCACTTACAGCAAAACTATAATGGACAGACATAAGGTCATCTGAATTGCAGATGCTTTAGTTGCTCTCATTCTTTTCACAAAAGAGAATCCATAACTGTGTTCTACAAGGATATGAATTTGATTTAAAATGTTAAAACTTTTCCAAATCTATTCCTTATTTTTATGAACATAAGTAGTAGAGTAGTAGAGTTTTACAGAACAGTGAGTAGGTTAATTATCCATTGCTGAAGAAGACTTATTCTTTTCTCTTGCCAGATGTTTTAATTAATTTTAGAAAATAGTAGAGCTTTGCTTTTTTTATTCCAGTTGTTTGAAATCAGTTGTGAGAATGCATGACTCATGTTTCAAAACAGAACTCAGAGAGTAATTTAATTTCCTGATATGACAGTTTTTTTCTCTCCTACCCCCAAATGTGAATTATGTCGTTTTTGAAGTTAAACTGCTTGTCAGGAATGAGTAAAACTTCTCTAATTAATCTTTGTGAGTTTCTGATTTCTGGAATAACAATTTGATTTGCATATTTTGTTAAATAAAAATGCTATATTATTAAATTATGAAAATGTGTTCCATTTATAGACTAGACTCTCTGTGATCTGAAAATATAAAGGTTGGTTTGTTGAATAACTAATGATGGGAAGGGCTGTTTTGCTTTTGCAGAATTTCTGCTTCCTACATAGACTGGCTTCTTATTCTATTAAAAATTGGTCTACTGAATGTCCAGAAAGTTATTTCTTAGTTTCAGTTGTAGGCTGTGACATGACCAAGATGTGCATAATTTCTGGATATGTCAGCAAGGATATTGTATGTAGAAGAGAATCATAGAAACATTAAGTTTGGAAAAGAACTCTTTAAGATTATCAAGTCCAACCATTAACCCAGCACTGCCAAGTCCACCACTAAACCATGTCCCCAGTTTTACACATCTTCTAAATTCCTCTGGACTTGGTTTCCTGGGCAGACTGTTCCAATCCTTGACAAACCTTTTGTTTAAAAATTTTTCTAATATCCGATCTAAACCTCCTCTGGCACAACTTGATGCCATTTCCTCTTGTTCTATTGCTTGTTACTTGGAAGAAGAGACTGATCCCCAAGTTACAATAACCTCCTTTCAGGTAGTTGTAGAGAGTGATAAGGTCTCCTCTGAGCCTTCTCCAGGCTAAAGACTCCCAGCTCCCTCAGCCACCCCTCATAATGCTTGTGTTCCAGACTCTTGATGAGCTCCACTGACCTTCTCTGAAGTCAGACAGTTTGGCTTGTCCTGACTTCTCATTCCTTGGTGGAAATGCTCTTTACTTTTATAGCAGACATTTAAAACCGAAGTTCACTATGCTTTGTATGGACACTGAAAGGAGGCCACAGTGTATTTTCTAAAGAGTTGAGGTTTTACTGGTATAATGAGGCAGACATTTCCCTCTTTCTCCCCCCGCCCCCCCGCCACCATGTGCTGTGCCATGCAGCTTAAATTCTACCCTGTGTTTTAAAGGCCACTGTGGTTCAGTGATGCTTTGTGAAAATTAAAGGGCTTTGGGCCAGGAAGTGTTATCTAACTAGAAAAACACTGTTTTATGAATGCCCTATGCAGTGGAAGTAATTTACGCAGTAAACTGGGGACTTCATCACTGGAATGTTTCCTACAAAATTGATTTATCTTCATGGTATGGACTGCAGCTTAATGGGGAATAGTATTGGTCTAAATTTAGCTACTACTATATAATCAGATCATGTCACAAATGATGTTTAAATAAGTGTGTAGTTCAGCACTTATTTTGGTTTTGTGGTGGTTTTATTAAAAAAAAAAAAAAACCAAAACCAAAAACCTTGTTTTTGTATGGCTACCAAATACCACTTCTTCCATGTAGTCCTGAGCCTCAGATCAGCCTGATCCTAAGCAGACCTACACTTAAAAGATAAAGTAATTTACATGTAATTTACGTGTATTGCCAATGGCTCAGATCCATCCTTGTTCTTAAATTTCAGAAGATAAGTAAAAAAATATATTTCAGAATGTTAGTTAGGGCTTATTTCCTTCAAGTTTGGCCTGTTCTGTCAATCTGACCTGTACAGACAGCTTGCAGACTGAAAATGTGTACTAAAGGTGTGCAGTGTCAGTGACCAAGATTTTGTTTTAATTGTATTTGTTTTTTTGAAAGTCTCAGTCTTTAAAGTCTTTGTTTCAGCATTGTGTTTAATGTCAGAATTGCACTAGTGTTGTTTTTCATTAAAAAAAATCCAAAAAACTTTATGTACTTTCTCTGTTATGAAACCTTGAATGCCTTTAATTATGTTTTTCATGAGATGGGGCTTTGCAGAGTTTATCAGCTTTAGATTTCAGAAGAGAGTAGCATGTCTGTGGCTTAAACAAAAAGCAAACCATCTGTAGAATTGTTCCAAACTCCAAAGTCAGGATTGTTTCGAATTAACTGCTTGCCTTCCTAAGAGCTTCCACTGTTTATAGAGAATTGGGACTTCTTGAGATAAACAGGGAGATTTGATGTGCTGATCAGCCTGGCTGCAACTTCCATCATAATTTATTTTTTTGTGTCAAGGTTACTGTACTTGACACTTTTGTTTGACCTTTTTTTTTCACCTGTAAGGGGTTTCTATCTGAACAGGCTTCTCTAAAGCAGCTGTCACTCCAGTTTAACTCCAATGCATCTGTTTTGAAATGTTGTATATTACCTTTTTTCTCCTTCACCTCTTGAGGAAGCTTGCTGGCATTTACAAAATTCAAGGAGGTGATGATTCTTGTGCATTGTTACCATGCATAGTGTCTTTAATAGTATTTATATAGATACTATCAAACATAATGGATTGGTGGTTGGGCAGCTTCTCATGTGTACATAAATAGAAATTACCCACAGACTTTAGTGCAGGCTTCTTTGATATAATGAAGCTGCAATATGATCTGCAGCACCCCATTTCTAAGATATATAAAATACCCTGTGGTTACTAGAAGTGCTCTCACTTAGAAAGGTTAGCTGCTTATTTTGGAATGAAAAAGTAAGCCCAGAAAAATCATTTAGCCATTTGTGCTGAAGTATAGAGAATCATGTATCAGGAAAAAAACAAAGATCAAACAGACCTGATTTTTTTCTCTTTTCAATATCCTATGCTTGATTTTTGCATGACAGCTCTATCTGGCAGCCTCACATCCCATCAGTGCAATCTGTCATTCTAGATTATTTCAATTAAGTTCTCTTTTTCATTTTGCATTTGCTGAAGAGTCATAATGGCATGCTCCCAAATCAGCAGTCAAGAAGAGTAATCCTCTCTATTTGTATTTGTTAAAAGAAAGGACAAAAGAAGAGATGGTTTCTTTGTTTCCTCTCAATCCTGAAGGCCTTCTCCAGAGTTACAGAAGTGGAAGATTTGCTTTGAAAACTAACTGGGAAGACTTTGTTACAGATCATGAAGACTTGATTTTGGGACTTTTGTGAGTTATTTTGGAAATCTTTTAAATTTATTCTATTCCCCTTGGTTGCTTGCAGATCCCTTTCTGTCTGGTAGCTGGAGACATTAAGGGTTTTCCTTGCAGTCATTGTATCAGTGCAGGAGTTGGATGTCTTTATAAAAGCAACTTTTTAATCTTTCCTGTGCTCAAATTTCCAGTGAAGAGAATTCATACCCAGCACGGGAAACTGGAGACAGCTTGTTGTACTGATGTACAGACTGCTCCTCTGTGCTACCCTGACCTCAGACACACTGAACGTTTCTGTCTGGGTTGTTGTGTTGCCCTTTCCGGAAGTGAACATCCAGAAGCAGGTACAGCCTGCTTCTGAGTGCAGAGAGCTGACCAGGGGGATACAGTGGTTTATATCCCTGAGTCTTCAAATACGTGGTTGTTGACAAACTAAGCAGCTGCAGTATTGAGTACCCACTGTTTACCAACTAACCCATATGTTGGTATTTCACCTGTGTTACTGCTGCCAGCTGATGTTCAGTTTCCGCCTGAGAAAGGCTGCGCTTTGCCAAAGAGGCCATAGGTGAAATGCTGGGTCAATGCGGTACCATCACAAGGGCTAGTTTTGGTTCAGGAGCCCTGCGCTGTAACTGGAAAGGAAGGAAATGAGTAGATAATTCAGGGCCCGTTCTGTGACCTGCTCATCCATTCAGTTGCTGAAGGAATAAGGAAGAATAAGTTCAAAGGAGAAACAAATAGGTTTTGCTTCTGCTGTAACTGCTTATCTCCATATGCTCATAACAGTACTGAGTTCCCAAGGGTTAGGGAGGTACAGAACTGTTAAAGCAGGGGCTTCAATATTTCAGCTGTTTGTTCATCCAAGCCCAGCTGTACCAGGGGGTTACAATGGGCACATTAAATCTGGATTCTGTCTTCTTACCGTGTTATCAGGTTACCCACACTTAGTGTTTACAGAGAGTGACGTGCTTGTTGGAGCAAGCTTCTAGCATTGCACCAGACGAGACTGTTTTAGTTAGTAGCTTTCCTAATCTAATCAGCACCTTAGAAGCTATTTCCATGATGCTTTTCCATACTCGTCCATGTTGATTTGGAGATGGCAGCTCCTTTTCCACGCTGGATGGGAAATGCTGGCACCCCTTAGCACAGATCAGTGCTGTTTGTTGCAGACTTGGGCCAGGCAGGGCCGACAGATTGCTCTTGATGGCGTTAGTGTGAAATCTCTAAAGCAGGATGAATAGGAATTGTTTGTTCTGTTTTCCAGAGGACACTTTCAGCCCAAATGGATTTATTGTGTATTTGCAGGTTGGTTTTTTTTTTCCTTTTTGTATGTCTGTAGTTGCAACAGGGTTTATTGATGCATGTGCAGGTGATAATGAAAAGCCACATTTCAGATCATCTTTAAGGGCCTTAAAGTAGTTCACTATCCTAAATGGAGTAGCTCAGATCACATTAAGAAAAAATGCTTTTTTTGGGGTAAAACCTAGGTGTACTTTAAATCCTGAGTAATTGTAAGAAATTCCTGCTGTGGAGGAAAGCCAGTAACTCTGATTTCTAGTAGAAGCATCTTGCACAGTTTCTTTCTCGAAGGAGCTGGGCCAGGCAGGTGGCCAAACACCCTCCCTCCCTGTGCTATACTACCAGCCCATGCTGCATATGCAAGAGTTGACCTGTGGAAAGCTCCTTTCAGGAAGGAAATGGCAGTGACTTTGTGGCATCCTAAATCTCTTTTCCAGGAAAACACAAGGAGTAATTGGTGGCCAAACCAGCTAATGTTAGCCACTTGCCATTTCTGCTGGCTTGCTCTCTCCCAAGATTAAATCTAAAATGTTTTAGATTCCCCTGTGTCTGCATAGCTCCAGCACAGGGCTTGCCCTGGAATTGCTTGTGGGAGGCAGTTCATCCATAGTTTCATCCATACAGTTTAGTACATATGAGTATTTTGTGAACTTCCTTTGGCTATGAAAACCTGCTCAAGAATGGGCCCCTGAATCTCTGTTCACTTACAGGCTTTGAAACCAAGAGTATTTCTGCTGAACTTGGTGTCACCCAGGAGGGAAAAGTTTGCTGGGACAGAAACCGAGTGCAAAATGCCATTCAGCAGTGTATAGGAGCACAAGTGTGCGTGAGGGGCTGGGCTGTCAGTGTGCATCATGTGCCGTACGTGCACGGCTGCAGTTTAGACTTACTCGTCGTTGGCACACCCATGTTGGCTGTGCATTTCGGGCAGTGAGTCAGGCAGAGGCTGGCATCGTGCTCAGCTTCCAGGGGAGGCAATTCCAGCATTCAGGTGGCCCTTTCTCCACCAGTTTTCACTGAGATGTTTCTGTGCAATTTCTGCTATTTGGCTGGTGCCTTTGAAGTCCCATCACAATACAGATGGCAGGAAATCCAATGTTCACAATGAACAGGGCTTTTGAAATGTTTGTGGCCATCCTGAGAGAAGAACAATTTTAAAAGAGAACCTCTCTGGCAATCTGTAGATACAACACTCAAAGCAAACAACTGCTAGTCTGCAGTTGGGGCTTGGGGCATTTTTCCATGTCTTTGAGGGTTTCAACTATAGAAGTTTGTTTTCTTCCCAATATATAACATTCATATCTAGAATAAAGCAGAATGCAGAAGCATTCACATTTTACACATGTAATAATGTGAGTGCTAATTGTCATTGGGAATTATATTTTTAGTCTGTTTTCCCTGGTGCCTGTCTAAAGTTGAGCATAAATCTTTTTAGCCCTCTAAATTTGTATTCATGTCAGTTTTATTCACTGCAATTTTGGTTCTCTTTGCCTTGCTTTAGATTGCAGATGATGCCCAATAGTGGAAGAGTGGATTTTGAAATTTTTTTACGTGTCAGATTTCCCTGTATCCAATTTTATCAAAAAAGCTGTCACCAGCTTCTTCTGAAACCAGCAAACCTTTTTCTTTCTAATTACATTTTTACCATATGTTCATCCAGATGGCATATGCCAAACATTTTCTAGGGTGTTATAAAATGACCTGACTTTGGAGGATTTAACTGTTGAAGAAGCTTAAAAAAAAAAAATTACACCTGGGCAAAAAAAGTAGTCCTAGAAAGAAAGAAAGAAAAAAATCTGATCAATATTCTCAGCTGCATTTTGTGTCTGTGATACTGAAATCCTTAAATATACACCTGTACAAAAATAGTGAAAATGTAGGGAATGTTTTCTTGAAGTGTTAGAAGTTGACTCCTTTTTTAACCACTGAAAGTAAAATTTTTGTCTGTTGAATATGTCTAAAAAAATTCTGGAGCTGTGAGCGACTCTCTGGTTTCCTGCAAAATGGAGCAAAAAAAGGTTTGTCAAGCCACCAGAATCTCTGTCAGGGCAGCAGTTTTACTGAGCAATGTAATAACTACTTGTGCACTTTTTTCTTGAAATACCATTTTCAAGTAAAAGGCAGTTGATACATGATTTTGACACTTGTGTCCTAGTTCTTGATAATTCTTGGGGGATTTCTTAGAGAAAATAAATTAACTTGTGGTATACTGAGAAGTGCCAAGAAGAAAGGAAGGAAGGAAATTATTTTTCATATTTAGCTACTAGTTAATATAAATAAATGAAGATCAGTTTTTCATTTTCTGGAGGGCTTGCATATTTCTTTGTCTCTATGAAAGTTCTCTTTTAACTGGCATTGTTGTTTTGTTAGTCTTTCCTGATTATCAAGCAGAAGTGTCTCAAGTCTCAAGCCATTTTACTTAGTGCTAATTCCTGAAGAATAGTGAATCGATGAGAATTAAATTTACTTTCTTGTGTTGCTGCAATAGCTTTTCCAACTCCCAGAAGAAAGGGAGTGCACAATCCATTCACAATCCTGAATAGAGTATGAAAAGGTAGTTTTGGGGCAGGATGGGCAGAGGCTCATGGCAGGGACTCAGATGGACAATTGTAAATGGAAGTTTGTTCAGTGTCCTTAACTTGCACAGATCTTGCTGAAAATCACAACTGCAATCAACAAAGCAGATCCTCCACCTCCTCCAAATTAATGAGACAGGATTTTAACAGTACTCAACAATTTGAAGTGGCTTTTTTATTTCTGAATTAAATCTTTGATAAAAAGTCCTTATCTCCATCCTCCTTGTCCACTTCGACTCATTAGTCTATGAGTGGTTTGACATTTCCACAGACTCGTCTCCATCATTGACCAGGTTTACACCTGCTGCTGTATCTCAAGTGAAAAAGAGTCTGTTTTGTAGGTAAATCAATATATATAGCAGAGATACTGTAACTATTTAAAAGCTAAGGATTAAATGCCCCAAAAATGCAAGCTGGTGTTAATTTGTGAAGTAATTGAAACAAACCATAGTAGGGGAATATGAAATGAGACACCAAAAAGCAGCATGTCTCCACCCTGTCAAAATATGAGACAACAGCCAGTTGATTACTGTTGTTTTAGAGTTTGTGGGTGTGCAGCTATATTCAATTCAGCTTGAGGTATCACTTTTTCTGCTCTCATTTTGGATGTCTTTGTAGAATGGAGGTAAAGTTGTTCAGGTGCCGTTGTTACGTATTTCTAAAATAATGTTTATCATAACCAGGGTTGCTGTGTTCATGCCATAGTTTTCAGTTTCCTAGAAGAGTTAGAGCTCTAAGCATTTTTCTGTGGAAATACAAACTCAATTTTTTGTCAAAAAAACCTTTTGACATGTCAGGGAATGACATGTCAGAATCCAAAAGCTAAAAAAGCATTGTACTCAGATACTTTGCTTTTAATTACTAGTACACATTATTAAATCAAACTCTAGATTGCAGTATTTGTTTAGCTATTCCTTGGATTATTCAGACTGTAATTTAAATAAGAACAGTGCTAGGAAGGTTTCAATGGAAGATATTATCAAGTTAATAATTCTGAAGCTAATTATGTGAAGATTCAAAGTGTCAGCCTTAAACCACACCTCTGACTAAGCCAAGCATGAATTTGGGTATACACACATTAAATTAGGTTCCTCATATTGTCCTGGGTTTCTGAATTGTGTTTGCAGGTGCTAGCTGCCATGATGCAGCTGATCAGAGCGCCCAAGGTGTTTTTCCTCTCCTAACTTTCCTCCTCCTTTGCTTGCTGTAGGCCCCTTTGTGGGTAAGTGTGCACATGAATTTTATGCCACCCTGCAGTGTCTGTTCTGCTCTGCGTGTTGGTGCCTGCATGCTCACATGCCTTCTCTCTCATTTCCCCTGTTACCTTCTCTTTTGAGTAGAGCAGTTGCCACAGAGTTTTTGAGAGTAAGTGCTTATGATTGCACTTCTGCTATGATTTTCCATAGCTGGTAGTTTATCTCTCAGAAGAGTCTGGTATATAAAATCTCTGTTCAAGAAATTCTCTAGGAATTATTCTCCTTAATATGGCAGCAGTCTCCTACTGCTGACAATGTGAGTGCATCAGAGAAGATGGACTTTTGTAAAGCAGGCATTAATCTCAGCCATTGAAAATGGGAGGAAATAAGTGTCTCTCTTTGAAAAGGCAATCTAAGGGCAGCTTGCATTTGTATATGTGGAAAGAACAGTTAATATTTAAAATCTCAGGCTTTTTCTTTTTCTTCCATTTTTCCTTGACAGAAGTAAATCTTTAGGTATGATGTAAGAACCGTACCATCTAAATACATTTTTTTATGATGTTTGAAGCAAATAGCAAGTTTGTAGTGTTGCAGTTATTCTTCTAGGATCTTTCACAGTGTAAGGGATGTTCTGGGTAGGATTCCCCAAAGTGGCTTTTTTGAGTCCAAGCTTATTAGATTCTGGTTTAGAACTCTTAGCATAGTTATTCTGCAGAAGTCAGTATTTTCCATAGCTTAGATGGAGATCAAATACCTCCAATGAATGCAAAATTCAAATTAGTCTTGAACTGTGGTACTACAACTGGCATCTCAACAATGAACTAACCACAGGAGGAAGTGGGTTTGTCAATGTACCATCGTAAAAAGCTTTGAGCATTCATCTAATCTCTTCAGGGATCATATTTATATATCCTGCTGCTCTCTTGAAATACACCCCCAATGTACTGAATGGCACAAGAATATCTGATGCAGCAAGCTGGGGAAGTGTGAGCTGCAGAGTCTTTTTAGCTGATGTATTTCAAGGTGGATAACCTTAAAAATCAATAGTGTCTGCTGTGCCAGTCAGAATCATGATGGACTGTTCCTTGCTGATCCTCTTGCTTAGGCTGTGAATAACTGATGCCGTGCTGCTGCAGATCCTCAGCACCAGCCGAGGCAAGGGCTAGAGCATCCAGTAGCAGGGCTGCTCTTTTGAGCAAATCTCTGTCTGCTCTTAGAATTTGTTATGCGAAGTGCAGCTGTTGGTGGGGGGTTTTGGGGATTGTTTTGGGGTTTTTATTTTTTAAAACAGACTACACAAGTGCTAGATGACAGAGTAAGTACGATGACAGGGAAGTGGGTTCCAAAGGCTCAAGCAGTATTTTCAAGTTGCTTGTAAATATGGCATTTTCTCTATGGAGACAGAAGGAAATTTCTCTTTGGGCTTGTAGTGCCCCAATTAAAAAAATGGAAACTGCTATTAGAAAAAAAAGATTAAATAGATTATCTTAACTTTGTGGGAAGTTAACTTTGTGGGACTATCATCTAAGAGAGGTAAAGAATGCAGAGTTTTGTCCTCTACCAAAACAAAGTTCTCAAGTTGAAATAGAAAGTTTTTAAAATGCCAGTGACACCTCAGAAATTGTCTCATTAGAAAGCCAAAATGTTTGACTATCTAGAAGCACAAACCATAAATAGGAATTTATGGGGAGGAGGTGCTTGGGAGGTCTTGAAGATGGATTTGTTAAGGGGTCTGCTGTTGCGGTTTGCAGTTTCCTGCGTTGGTGTGGCATGCCACAGCCTGCCCGGAGAGCGCTGTGGGGGTCTCTGAGGGAGATCAGCCGTGCTGCATCCCATGGCCTCTTCCAGGCTGCCCCTCACACGCTCCGGCCGGCTGTGGCTCCGCAACACGATGATGATAAAGGAGGTGAGAAGGCTCCTGCATGGGGCTGGAGAAGGTCTTTATTCCATGGCCCCCAGGAGCCTGGCACTGGCACATGTGCTGGCTCCCAGAGGCTGAGAGCCAGCACATGGCATGGCCAGGCCAGGCAGAGAGAGGCTGCCCCAAGGTGGAGAGGGGCTGGTGCCCCAAGGCAGAGAAGAGGCCACATGGCACAGAGCCTGGGTTTGTCTGGGGCTGAGGGGGGCAGAGAGATCACAAGGACTAATGGTCTCAGAGTATAGGGGTGGTACATGGGCAGAGTTGGGGTAACAGAATCAATGGGAAAAACCCGAGGGAGTGGTCAGGACTAGGGGCAGGGGAGAGCCATGTGGAAAGGGCAGACGTTTAGTAAGAGGAGGAGTGGGGAAATGCAACACCACAGTCTGCATATAATTCTCTAGGTTTTCCAACAGTTCATTGGAAAAACAAAATAGAAAATTATCTTAAATAATCTGACAAAAGCTGAAGGAGCAGGAGGAGGAGGAAGAGAATGAAGTAACAGATGTGATGCTTTAGCTAGTAAAAAAGCCAAGTACTTACTTTGCTGACCTCACCTTATGTATACAGTAGGAGAGCACAGAGATATTCTGTTGCTCTCCTATTTTTGTAAGGAAGTAGCTTCTGCTGCCTCTGATCATATGCATAAAAGGACAGCATGCTACTCTTAGGCAGACTGAATCTAGTGATAGGGATAGAAAGCTTCTTTGAAGAAAAGCCCTAGAAAAATCCAGTAACAAATAGATTCCCACCGAGAGTTTACTGAGATTTGGCTGCTGTGTATCAGTAATGAAGCAGACCATGGAGAGAAAGTAAACTGATGCCATGCCCAAGGTGTATGTGTTGGGGAAAGATCAGAGTTTTTTGCATGTCATTGATGCTGTAAATAGATCTCTGAATGACATCTTTCTCCTTATGGACTGCCTGTTTGGAGTTCTTCAGGGAGTTGTATTTGCAGATGGAAAAGGGACAGGAGAAAAACAATGCTGGTTGCATGGTATGTCCCTTAACTCTTATGTTATAACATGTTATATGTAAAATTATCAAAGATATGTGAAAATTACTTAACTTTCATATTTTTAATTAATTATGAGGATACCAAGTGATGATACTGCCTAGTGCTGTAGGGATATCTGCCTCTCTGATGTGCATTTCAGTGTTCTTAGGTTGGGCATCTGGTTGTTACCTTTCTCAGAGCCTGTGCCCTCTCTGCAGGTGGGGTTGGGACTTGGCTCCCTCCGTTTGTCTACTGCATTTATCTACCATGAGCTAGAGTTAGTTCAGCACTTGCAGATTTACAGTCTCTTGAAAGTAATGAAAGAGTTGACTCTTGGCCCAGCAACTTAAAACAAATGTTATCTGAGCTCTCTCAGGGCTGAGAGAGCTGAAGCACATGAGTTCAATGGATAGTGTTTGGGGAATGACACTGGAGTGGTCTGTTTGTCTGTCTGACTGGCACAGGGAATTGGTAGCTGCGATTCAGTGGGGAGCTCCAGGCACTGGGTGGAAAATGCAAAATATGTTTTGGTTCTGACTTTGTACAGCATCAGCCACATTTCAGTGTTTATTAACGTTAATCTAGAATCTTTATGCTTTTAAACCATTACCTATTTCATGGATATGTGATGTTGGATAGCTTTCATCCTTTCTATTTTCTGCTTGAAAAACCAAGATCTTTTCCTCCAGCCATGAGAATTTTTCTTCTAGTTACAATAAATAGGCTTTGTCATAACACCATAGAAGAAAGTAAAGTATTTAGTAATTCCATGTAAATATATTTTCTTGATATATTTTGTTTGTTTGTTTGTTTGTTTGTGCCCTGGAATATTTTGAAGTGATTTCACATTGTTTATCCAAGTAGCAAATACAGAGCTGTTATGTGTGCCTTAGGAAGGGAGAGGACTCAGCTCAGAAACTTGTTTAACATGTTAGATCCCCAAATTTAAATGAGTGTCCTCTTTATAAAAAGGCTGAAAGACTCTAATTGTTGTGGTTTATGCTATGAGTAGGTCACTACTATTATTTTTCCTTTCCAAAAATTGAAAGATGAAAAATTCAAACACAGATGACAAAGGCTTTATTGTCAGGTTATTTTTCTTTCATTTATGGGGTATGATTAAATGTGTGCTGTCAAAAAGAGGCCTCCTTAAAGCCTGATACTATTGATTACTATTTGAGACCTGCCAGCAGCGTTATTACTTAATGCATTAAAAAAATCTAATAGAAAATTATTAAGTTGGTGTTTTAGTTCCTCTAGTGAGAACGTTTCAGGTGTTCATCTCATATCGTTGCACAAATTTCTTGGCTCAAGCAGATACCACAAAATCATGTTTTAATGATTTTTTTCCTTTTTCCATCTTTTATTTTTTTTTCACAGTCACATGACACAGTCAGCCACATTTGAAGACCCTCGAATAGAGAGCTGCCAAATAACCCCTCCAGCCCCTCGGAAAGTGGAAATGAGGAGGGATCCTGTGCTAGGATTTGGGTTTGTGGCTGGTAGTGAAAAGCCAGTTGTTGTACGCTCAGTAACACCAGGTATGTTTTCCCCACCTGACTCCAGAAGAAAACTTGGATTTAGCCTACCAAGATGAAATGCAGCTACAAATTTGAGAACTGTTGAAATATTCAGGCAGACAAAGTAATCACAAATACTGGATAGGATTTTGAGTCTTGTATTACCCAGTAATTTCCTTCCTCACACTGGTTTTTGAACATTACATAAATGTGTTAGCAGAAAGCCAGTTTGGAGTTATTTCTCTGAGCCATTACTATTGTTTGCCTGAAAAATGTTAACCCACTTCATTCAAGGAAAAAAGGTCTTCTCCCTGGTATCTTTATATTGGTTTGCTGTCACCTTCATTATCATTGAATCAGCATTTTCAAGAGGTATGTTGAGTTCTGAGATTAAAACTTGCATATTTTTCATTCTTATTATCACTTTCCCATCACTTTCCCAAGGAGAGCTAGGTTTCTAAAAACAATATTTCTTCTCTTTCTGAGAAGAAAAGGATGTTATTGATAGCTTGCCTTTTTTGGGGTTTGGTTTTTTTTTTGTTTTGTTTTGTTTTTTTAAATGAATGCATCTGTGTAACTATATGGTTAAAAAACAGGTCAAAATATATCCCTAAATATCTTACCTGCAGTGAAGATTAGTCAGGTTTTTGATATTTCTGAAGTTACGAGAGACCAGACCTGGGACTAATCTGTCTCCCAGATAGCGGGCTCCTGCTCTCTATGCTTAAAAGTTCAGTTGTTATGTAAAAGTGCCCTGGAGCCAAGGGCAGGGATTTGACCTTGCTCTTGTTCAATACGTTCTCCAGAACCCCACAGAGAGCAGAGGAGAGGCAAAATCGACCTTGTGAAGTTCTGATGTCATTTACCCACGTGTGTGCATTGATTACATTTGTATTGCTTTCACATGAAGTGAGCAGTGTAACTAATATTTGAACCAGATCCAGACAGCTTATTTCTCTCAACTTGACGTTATAATGTAGTTTTATGTTAAAATTTGGAAAATGTGTTTACTATGTTCTGTTCCAAGTGAATAGGAGGAAATACGAGCTCAGGATAACATTCTCCTAGATGGATTTTTAACCATTTATGCGTGATGTGGAAGTGGAGTAAAGTTTTCAAAGCAAACAGAGGAAAGGATCAGCATTAGCTCAGTTGTTGAATGAATGGGCTTTGATGCTGAAATATCTTATTTTAAGACTTTATCTTCATAGCGGTAATATTATTCTGTTTTTTACATACCATCATTGCAGAGTTTAAAGAAAAAAACTAGAGAGGACATATCTTTTCATTAGGAACTGTGATGTCACATCATCTTCTGCACATGTAATTGTGCTGAGAAAGAAAGTAATATGTGCATTTTATAAAGTACAATGCACTCAGTATGCATTTCAGCAGTGCCAGAATCCAAACCACACAGACATATACATGAAAGTGGCAGTGCTTTTGGATGTACCACGGATGTTCATCAAGTGGTAGGAATCCAGCAGAAAAGAGACTCAAGAGGCTGGAGGTATAAAAACTTAATGCCTTCAACTGAAGAGAACAGGTTTGTTTTGCCTAGAACAGAAAAGTCAGAGGAGAGACCTGTGAAGGACATTCAAATATGTAAGTGATGTTTCATAAGAAAGAGGATTAAGATGTTCTCTGGTGTTACTTTGCATGGGACAGGAAACAATGTGTTGCAACCAGGGAGATCTGGTATACTTACCATGGAAAAAGACTTCCTGGTCTTAACAGTAGATAAACGGGATCATTTATTCACAGGAAAAGGAATCCTTCTCAGGGTGGTTTTACAAAATATCAGACAAATATTGATCAAGGATGAGAAAAATATGGTTGATCACACCTAAAGGATGTGTTAGTCCTTGGCTTATGGGTCCTTTTGGCCCTTCAGAAAACCAAGCCTTTATTTTAGGTGGTTAGACATGGGTTTAGAACTTGAGGAACTTCATGAGAAGTTGCTAAGCCACTAGCTTGCAAGATTTGCCTGGTGAGGGTGTACTGGTAGTGTTAGAGGTAGTGTAAAAATGTCATTAGGTGAAGAAAAAATACACTTGTAGTATGTGAACAATAGTGTGTCTGTGCATTTACAATGGTCTGCTAACCTGTGCTCTTTTTTTTTTTTTCTGCATTTGTCTGCAGGCGGCCCCTCTGAAGGAAAGCTTATACCAGGGGATCAGATCATAATGATTAATGATGAGCCAGTCAGCACTGCTCCAAGGGAGAGAGTCATCGACCTTGTCAGGTAGTTGATGTTCTGTCACTTAAACTACAAACCCAGTGACTTATTGCCTGTGCAGTCATTCAGTAGTACAGCAAGTCTTGCCTTCTCGTGGCTGAGAAAAGGGAAAATAATGTTGCTTTAGTTATAATGAATAATGATGAATTATTTTAGTATTGAAATGAAGTGTCCTCTTAAAATGTCATCTGGGTAGCTGAAAAAGTATAAAAAAATCCAGGAACAGCTCCAACGTACTTGGGTATTAAAAGAGGAATAGTATTCTCCTGTTATTTTTTTTTATGGATTGTTGAAAAGATGATTCCTGGAGCATGGCAGCTCCAGCCACTGTTGCATTACTGTTCATTTTTCACATGGAGAAAGTTAAGTCAGGTTTTTCTTATGTGAAGAATAAAAACAACTTGGTAGGGTGATTTTTGAGAGTGAATGAATGCGTGTAAATATGTAGAGAAGCTCAAAAAGGGTTTAGGTGGAACGCAGGTGGGTGAGCTGCTGTGAAAAAAGCAGGCAGGGAAGAGAGAAGAAGACGGAAAATGAGACCAAAGAAGTGACTGTGGAGAGTACAGGAAAGGAGAAATGTCAGTATTTGTAATGGGATATAGAAGGAAAGGAAGAACAATGACTGACAAATGCTAAGGATGAAGAGAAAGATGTATTGCGGTTCATATAATAAACTTTGCTTTTGGACTAGCAAGAAATGTTAGTGCGTTGCACAGAAAAATGGCAAGTAACTAAAAGATTAAACATAAAAATTAGTAATTTAAATTTCAGTAATTGCTCTACACCAGTTTTGTTTCTCCTTCCCATTGGTGTAAACTCTGAATTGGTGGCTCTTGTTGATTCTTGAGAGACGGTCAGGTTTTAACGGTACAGGTACCTCTCCTCAAAACTTGTAGCTATCAGTGTTTTCAGGGTTACCCATCTAATTTTAAAAAGTCACATTTGTTTACAGAAATTTGGGCAGGAAGTGCCACAACAGTCGTACTTCTCCTGCGGGTGACAAATTGAGCAAATGGGTGCTCACTTGCTGGCAATTAAGCTATAAGGAAAACTTTCAAAGATGATGCAGAAATGGTGTAAAAATGCCAGCAATGCTGATGCCTTCATCTGTGTTAGGTGGGATTAAACAAAATACATTTTCAGATTTTTTTCAAGCAGGTGTTAACCTGCAAGTCAACTAACAAACACAATTTGCTAAGAGCTTCTTGTGATTAGTAGACTACATGAACTGAAGGAACTGTCCTGCTCCTAATAAAGTTCTTTCTTGTGCTCTGTGTTGACCACCTGTATAAGCCTCAAAAATGGGTCTTACACTCATTTTTTATGTCTTTGTTTCTTCATAAACCAATAATATTGCCTTCTTCATTCTTTCCCTGATTCTTTGATATTGAGCAAAGTTAGGATCTCTATCTCATTTTCTGCTTCCAGCAATATGTAGTAATAACAGCAAGGAAAATAGACTGATTAGACCTGAGACAAACTGAATTTATTGTGTAGCTGATTCTCTGTCTGCCCTCAAACCAGAAACTCAATAAGAATGTCACCCTTCCCAATTACATTGACTACATAGGTAATGTCAAATTAAGTGTTGTTTCATTCCAGGGAAAGCTTTAGGTGATGCTTTTCTTACACTGTAATTCTACCTTTTCTCTCAGAATCTGTCTGCTGTTGGGATTTTGACAGACTCATTCTTTGATTAAATTTGGACTGAAATATATTGGGGTTGTATGTTACAGCATTTGAAAGTAAGAGCTTTCTTTTCATGCCAGTGGGGACACCTGAAATGGTTAGACACTGTCAGTGTGCAGTCCTGACACCACAGCAGAAGCAATTCTTTACATCAATGAAATAGTGAATCTTTTCTGTATAATTGAAGGTTTTCATATGTGTTAGATACATCTGCAAGTTTTCAATGCATCTGCGTTTTTCAGTGTGCATGGGAGGAGTTTTGAAATCTTGTTTTCCTGCAGGTAGCAGCGTGTCAGTGGTCAGCAGTGAGTATGTTTTAAATGCATAGGGTATGCAAATGGGCATAGTCACAAAATCATAGAAGACCTGAGAGGAGATTTCTGGAGGCCATCCAGTCTAACCTCTTGCTCCAGGCCAGGTAGTGTCAAAGTTAGATGTGGCTGCTCAGCACTTGCCAAATCAAGTCTTTAATATCTCCAAATATGGAGATTTCCCAACCACACTGGGTAGGTGTTTCTGTTCTTAACCAGTGGCCTTTCAAAAGGACGTGAGCCAGCTTGACATCAGCCTTAGATGCATCCCATCTAGGCCTATGGACTTGTGAGTGTCGCTCTTACCTAAGCAATCCCTAATTCAGCCTTTGTCTACCTTTGTTCCCTAAATTCTGTCGCTGAGGACCAGGGTGGCAGACCTTGCCACTAAAGGCCAGACCCAAGAAAGTGTTGGGCATCTGAGCTTGTTCAGTGTCCTTCATCAGGTTTCCCACTCCATTTAGCACCAAATTCGTATTTCCCTTGGCTTTCACTGCTATTGTAGTTGCAGAGACCCTTTTTGTTATTCTTCATCCGTCCTGGATAATTTTCAGTACCAGCTGAGCTTTGCAAACCCCATCCCTGCCTGGCCAGGCACAGCTTCTCTGTTTCTACTTGGTAACATGTCTCTATTTCCATCTCTGATTTCTTTCCGTTCTGCACTGGGTCTTGTTCAGGCTGTCCGTGTCAATCCACACTGGTGTCCTGCTATGCCTGCCTGCTTCCTTGCAGATTGGAACAGACCATTCTGGCACCTGGAGGTGGCTCTCTCTGATCACCCAGCTCTACTGGACTCTGGCCTTTCAGAGCTGCATCCCACAAAACCCTGCTTGCTAGTGCCCTGGAACAAGCTTCAGTCTTATATTAGACTGGACTCCTCTTCCTCCTTTCCTGTATCATCTTGTGGTCACTGCAGCACATTAATAAGAAATTCATATTCCAACACTATTTTTTTCTGTGATTACATTGTCTCTCGCTGATGAGGTATAACAAGGTATATTTTATATTCATGATGTGAAATTCAGTGGCTATTTTCATGCAGCTTTCCCTCAAAGCTTTTTGTGAAGACAAGAAACAATTTGTTGTTGTAACTGCAGAGAGTGTGGAAAAATTACCCTACTTTCAAAATACTGACATAAAGATCATAGCATGTCAAATAGAAAAAAACCCCAAATTTCATGAGAAAAGAAAAAGGCAGATTTCACAACCAGGTGAGCACCGAACTTCACCAGAATTAGGAAAGCCCAAAACTTTCAGGCAAAATTTACACAAATGTTAGATATTAAGTCAACCTTAAATGTTAAACAGAGTTTTTAATGTAACAGAATATTTAATTGTTTTCCAAGAAAACATTGTCAGAACATTAACTTACAAAAAGAGTTATGAGACTGATGGAAAAGAAAACGAAAGAGGTAATTTCTGCTGCAATCTATCTAAAAAAAAAAAATCAAAACTGTCCACCAAAAAGGGTATCTGAAAAATGTCAGATAAATCTTTTTTTCATTAGGAAAAAGCATATTCCTAAGCAATAAATTTGCTCTATTTCTAAATTTCCCACAACATAAATCAGACTAATTTCTTTTAGATACTTTGTTTTTCTTCAGGCCTTTTCCTATCAGCTCCAAATTCATTGTCTAACTGTTACTCCTACAGGATTAGAAATAGATAGACTGGTCATTCAAGAAAGTCCCTTTTGTATAATGGTTTTACTACAGGAAAATCAAGAAATTAAATGCAATGCCAAATACAGAATTTTTCCCATCGCCTTTTTATTGCATTGTAATATTTTCATTATGTGTGGGCTTTTTAAACATTCATTACTGAAAATAATCTTCCTTAAGTAGAAAATTGTTATTGCCACTTATGCTGACTCTGGGAGGTACTGAGCAGGAACCTAGTGAAAGATTTTGGTTTGTTTTTTAAGAATTGTGGGATACTCTTTTATCCTAGGAAGTCTCGGGTCTGGAGATTATCAGGGATATTCACTATAAATATCCCCTGTAGGTCATTCTGATCCATTGAATTCTTTTGGCTCTGCTTTACTGGCAGCACTTAATTAGTGTTCAAGTCATCCTTTGAAAGCCAGGGTTGCAGAAATATGAAAACAGTATGGTTTGCAGAAAAAATCCATTTGGACTCATTATTTCTGGGTGCTGTTCAATGGCTTTTGCACCATATTATGTTCTCCTGAGCTATTTCCAGCGCAAACTCAGAAGTCATGTTTATGGTTTCCCTTACAACGAGAGGTCATTTTTATGAATGTCACTTACGGCTGTGGTCGAGATGTATTCCTTTCAAGACAGAAAGTTACAGAAGTTCAAAAAAGAGGAAGAAACAAGATCGCTTTTCTAAATGTAAGCTTCAAGTCGAAGCAAGGAGCAAGCTAACAGAATACAAAAGATGTATTTGAAGTGCAGTCAGGTCAAAATTTATCAGGAGCTATTTATGTTGGTTTTATTTTGCTGCTGATACAGATTCTGTGAGTTAAAGCTTTTCACACATACTTAACAATAAGTACTTTGAGATAACATTAAAGTCATGGCACAATGGAGCAATTTTTTCGTTTTATGAAGGTGAGCAACAATGCAACACTGACATATTAGAAGTTACAATAATGTATGGTATCAATTAATTTGTTGCTCAGAAGTGCTTCTATCTCATTATCATTGGTTAATGTTACATTTGTATCTTTTTAAGAATCAGCTTAACCCACCCTTTTTGTTGAAACAAAGAAATGCATCTAACAATTTGCCTTATTAGGTTTATAGGCAATTTCTATAATATGAATGACTTGTTTATCTTAGATTGCACTGAGTAGTCTACAAGGATCCCAATGTACGTAAACTGCCTTTTTCTTTAGCAAGGTATTTTACTGAAATTTTGAGTGACACGCAAGTGTACTGCTTACTCCATAAACCAAACAGTGAGTAGGGCATGGTAGTGGTATTTTGTTCACACTTTAATTAAAATAGTTATCCAGGCAGCCATCCAGGAGAAACTGGCATCTGAAGAGGGTGATCCATCTGAGATACTTGTTTTGGAAAAAAACTACCATGTTGCTGAAAGCTTTATTTATACACTGACTAAAGAAGAAGAACAGAAAAGTATTTTAGAGTAGAAACCTAACTTCTGGGTTGCTAAATTAGGCTAGATAAGTCCATTCCTTGCAACTGTAACAGAAGTAAATTAGTATTGATGTCCTGTGGAATTCTACTAAAAAACTAAAATTGCAAAGCGAGAAAGGAAAAAGGTGAAATTCATTAAGGGCTTTTCTTTCTTGTTGGGTCTATTTTCTCTTTAGGAGAAATGACTCAAAAATCTCTCTGAAATAACTCTTGCATTGGCAAGTTAATGTCACAGCAAGTTCTCATCAAGAGGATCTAGAGGATCTTTCAATTCTGCAGTAGAATTTATGTTTTAATTGTGTATTGCCTTAAGACTGGAGAGAAGGAACCCTCCAGGATTTTAGGCTGCATGTTGCATTTTAAGTGCTAACATGAATTTAATCAATACTGACCCTACTCACCACCGTCGCGAAATGGATGAGGATTCTGTCACTCCCATTAGACTCTGTATATCAGGGAACCACTTTTCCTACTCTGCATCCTCAGAGCTAAATGCAAGTGTAAAAGGGAGCTCAGTGACAGTGCCTGTCATCATCACCGTCTCACAGCAGCTGAAAATGCCGCTTTTCAAATGTTTCTGGATCTAGTTTAGACAGTTTGTTACATTGGATCAAGTAATTTTGGTGGACTTACTATTAAAGATATTATTTCTTCATCAACATCATAGAGAAAAAATCAAGCATATTCAGTTATTAGCTATGATACTGCTTAGCAACCATGAATCTTGAAAACTGCTTTTTCTGAAAAACCAGTACTGCAGACATTTTAATTTGAAGGTACTCCATTATACTCCCAGTTCAATATATAAATCTGGAGGCTGTGCCCACTTTGTGTCAGACCCTGATTGATTAATTGCTAGTGTTTTTGGTTTTAAACACCTAATGATGAACAAAGGGACAAAATGTTGGACCAAGTGATCTGTAAGAGTTTTACAAGTGCCATTAATAGAGATAAGCTTTCTGCCAGGGCATTTAATTAGCTACATCTGATCAGCTAGCCCATGCAGGGAGCTCAGAGGCAGGACATTAGCACTCAGTTCCTGTCTGTCTTGAGGGGTGTTGTTAGAACTGTATCTTCTTCCTTTTGAGGTGTTTCTGCAATGTAATACAGAGATAACTGAATCACACTTCAAATTAGCTCTGAATCTGTGAGAGCACACATTTAATATTGTCTCATCCATCGTCTTTTCTTGCCTGTTGTGGTGCTTCTTGTTCTTGAGCTAATATATTGAGGGCTAATTCAGGTCTCTCCAGATTTTAATTACTAATCTGCAATAACATTTCAGAAATGCCTGCCCACCTTTTCAAAGCGCTGTAAGAGCTGAAAGCTGTATAGAGATATTACTTGTTATTGTTAAAATCAATACCGTCTATGGACATTGTTCTCTTTGAAATCCATTGTATCTCTGAAAGCATGCAGTGTCATATCCTTCCTTATTCTTAGCAGAAGGTTGACTGACATGGTTTAGAAAGGCTTGGCCTTGATAATTCAACTGTTCAGAATACTGAGATCTTAATTTGTTGTGTAAACTTAATTTTCTCTTTGTGTTAATCATGCTGAATGGCCCCCAGAGCTGCTAAGTGTAGGCCCTTTTTGAAATTTCAAGGCTTGATGCGTCATCTGGTTGAAATGTTGTGTCATCATCTCACTCTGTTCTCTAGAAAAAGGAGTCAGCAGTGATGAATTTCAGGTCAGCTGTTCCCTAACAAGTTGCTTTATGGAATGCAAGGGTATGAATGGAGATGTGGAACAGCTGTGCCAAAAACACAAGTAACTGTACAGAGTGCCTTCTTCAGGTGTGAACCAGCAAATGTTGCTCTCATTAGCTTGTTCTGATAAGCTTATTGCCTCTCATCCAATTAAGAAAAAGTGCTGGCTTGTCCGAATGGAAGACTTGCTCTAAAGCCAGATGCACTGATGTGTGAATATTTCAGAGTAATTGCTTCCATGTAAAGTCATATGAATGAACACCCAGCTTTGACTTTATTACGAGTTAATGCTTCCATGTGATGGATTACCTCTATATTGCATGCTCTGCAATAGATGTTTATCCTTCTTTGTGCTGTTTATGTGAGCCGCAACGCATCAAAAGATTACATCTGGTTGGAATATGTAGCAGGAGGTACCTAAAAATCTCATGTCCTGCATTTGGGCTGGAGAGGGTTATAGAGGAGGTGTCAAACAACCGAAATCTCATGGTTTCCCTTCCTCAACTGCATGATATGTCTCTTTTGAAATGACATTTCCAAATAGTCAAAGACAATGTTGGGCAAGCCAGCCCTTTACATTGTGCTGTTTGTACTTGAATGTTCTGTGGATGCCTTGAAGACATTACAACAGGACAGCTACACTTACACAGGTGTACACACTACGAAATTTAATCAGTATAAAGTAGAAACCAGGGAGAAACACAAGCCAGAGACAGTTTCAGGAGCTGTTTGGGAAACGCCAGTCTGCATGGAAGAGTTTCTAAGACTGGAGAAGCAATATAGGCTGACAGGAGAGGATTGTGCCATGCACTTGGGGCTGCCAGCATGGAGTGGCTGTGAAGTATGAAAATGAAAGAGATGCCTTCACCACTGCATGCACAGAGTTCACAAAGCAACTCTGTCCTTCCAGAAGTGTCTGTCTGCTCTCACTGGGAAGCTTACAACTGCCTTAACCTGCTAGTCAGTTGCTGACTGATTCAGCAAGTACACAGCAGCTGACAAAGTTATCGTGAGGGCAAAACATAGCCATTTCTGAGAAGACATTATGGTTGTGGGCCTGTGATGCTTTGGGAAGGCTTTCACAATGTGGCTTTTCACAGTGGTGGCATCAGCATTCCCTGTTATCCTGAGCCACTGCTGGCCGTATGAATCACAGAAATTAACTGGTTTTTTTCTGATACCTAAATAGCTTCAGGATGACAGAGAAATAGTTCTTTAAAATACTGAAATGTAGATTGCATTGTCAATAAGGTGGCTTGTAGTTGCTATGAATTATACTAAAATGTTGTGTTGTGATAGAAGGATAGCAAAGGTGATGTCAAGAGCTGAGATGAGAGGCAAACATGATATTGTTACTGTTTTGTAAGTTGATCCTTGGAGATCTCTGTCAGCTGCAGGTGCCTTGTATGAGGGAAAGGTAGAAAGATTTAAATCGCCTCTTTTTAAGGAATGCTGTTTTGAAGGTGGCAGTTTTACATGCACCAGTGTTCATGGAAGGTAAAAGGTAATTTAAACTGTTGAGAGAGAAGAGTGAAAGGACTGTGACCAATTTGCAATGTCTTGTATATTTCAATTAATTTGAAATATCTTTAGTCTTTAGTTGTCAGGTTTTTTCCCCTGTCAAGGTGGAAGAAGCACTCCCTGGGATGGGAAGGAAATAAGGAGAGTGACTGTAAATGAGTAAAACCCTACTCAGAGCGAAATATCATGGAGAGGTCTTGGTACTTCATGGCCCATTGCTGCAGCAGTGTAATTTTAATGAATTGTGTAATGGGAAGCTGACTCAGGAGTCCCTGAAGACGACAAGATCTTTCTCTAGCTCTGTGGCATGCTGATGCTCTGTCTTCCTGATTCTCAGAGTCAGTTTTCACTTTCACAATTCTGTTTACTTTCCAGATGACATCTAGTCTATAAAGTAAAATAAAATGAAGAATGGTGCCTCCTGAAGTTGTGTGCATCCTGAAGGTGGCTGTCCCTCAGAACATTAGGGCCCACTTTCAGTAGTCCTCTACACTTCTATTTCATATTCCTGCTCTGATGGCAGTGTTGCCTTTCAGTCAGCCAAAGACATGTTTCAGATGTCAGTGCTTGAAACCTGTAACCTGTAGTTTGTCTAAGAAACCCACAAAAAACAGTAGAAATGAGAAAGTGAATACTTAATATTTAAACTAGATTGGAAGGGACAAAGGGACAAAAACAGGCTTGCTAGTGATAAGCAATGGGATGGCATGCCAGAACTTGAGAAACTGAGTGCTAGAGAGGACTCTTAATCTGTTCCACGAGGTGTTGACTACGGTGAACCACACCTGAAATGTTTCTATACCAACACATGCTGTATGAGGAACAAACAAGAGGAGCCCAAAGCTTTGGCCCCATTCCAGAGTTATGACATCATTGGCATAAGTGAAACCTGTTGGGATGTGTCCTAGGACTGGAGTGTCATGTTGGATGCTTACAGGCTCTTCAGGAGGGATAGGCAGGGCAGGGGAGGTGGAAGAGGTTGTGGATGTCATGGAGAGGCTGAAATCTATGGAGCTTGCAGTTGGCAGTGGCACAGTTGAGAGCCTCTGGGTAAGGATTAAGGGACAAGTAAATAATGTGGATGTCATCATGGGAGTCTGCTATAGACCACCTAACTACGGTGATGATGTCAATGTGTTATTCTTCAAGGAGCTTTGGACACTTCCAAATTAACTGCCCTTGTCCTTATGGGTGACTTTAACTTGCCAGATATTACCAGGGAACATGACACAGCTGACATAACAGGTTTCAGAAGATTCCTAAAACAACTGGATGATAACTTCATGTACAGATACTTAGCTGACCAAGAAAGACACCTTCCTTGATTTGTTGCTTCTTAACAGAGAGGGTCTCATGAGCAAAGTAATGATTGGCAGCCATCTTGGCCACAGCCACCACAAAGCAATTGAGTTTAAAATCTCTGTTCACAAGAGGAAAAGTGCCAGGAAAACCTCAACTCTGGACATGAGGAGAGCAGACTTTAGGCTGCTTAGGGAGCTAGCAAGTAAAGTCCCTTGGGAAAATGCTTTTGAAGGTGCTAGGGTCCATCAGTGCTTGTCACTTTCCAAGCACCGCCTCCTAAGGGCCTGGGAGCAAGCAGTGCCAAAATGTTGCCAAGTCAGGTAGGCAAGGCAGAAGGCCATCTTGGCCTTCTGAGCAGGGATTGTCTTCTGAAGCTAAGGCAAAAAAGGAAGGTGTATGCCCAGTGGAAGCAAGGTCACGTGACATAGGAGGCATGCAAAGATGCTGCTTACCACTAAGAAAGGACAGAGAAAATCTGTTCAGCCAAAGCTCAGTTGGAGTTGAAGCTGACTAGAACTGTGAGGGACAAAAAAAGTTTTTTAGAATACATAAATGGCAAAAGGCAGTGTAGGATTGACAGCAGCCTGTTACAGGAGGAGGATGATCACCTCACAAACAGGGACATGGACAAGACATTGATATTTAATGTTTTATTTACCTTTGTCTTCAACACGGATGACTGGCTAAGGGGCTCCTAGTGCTCTGAGCTGGTGGGTCACGTCTTTGAGAGTGATAAACTCCCAGTGGACCCTGAACTTGTGTAGGATCTGCTGCTCCAGCTAGATGCCTATAAGTCTATGAGGCCTGATGGGACTCATTTGAGATATACTCCAGGAGCTGCCTGATGTCATTGCAAAGCCTCTTTCAATGATTGTTGAGCAGTCTTAAGAATCCAGAGAGGTCCCAGCTGACTGGAAGCTGGCTAGTGTTGTTTTCAGGATGGGCAAGAAGGATGATCCTGGAAATTACAGACCTGTCAGTCTCACTTCAGTGAGTGGCAAAATTGTAGAGATTATTTTGGGAGCTACTGAAAAACACCTGAAGGACAATGCATTCATAATTCAGTCAGCATGGCTTCATGAGAGGAGAGTTCTGTTTGTCAAACTTGATTTCCTTTTATGACAAGGTAACCCACCTAGTTGATCAAGGGAAGTCAGTTGATGTAATCTATTTGGATTTCAGTAAATCTTTTAAAACTGTCTTCTCACAAGATCCTCCTGGACAAATTGTCCAGGACACAGCTGAATAAACACATCATTTGATGGGTGAGCAACTGGCTCAGGGGTCAGAAGCAAAGGGTTATAGTTAAGGGGGTGACATCAAACTGGTGACCTGTCACTAGAGGGGTTCTGCAGGGCTCCACCCTTGGCCCTGTGCTCTTCAACATCTTCATAAACAACATAAGGACTAGAAGGTATAGCAAGTTTGCTGATGATACTAAATCAGGAGGAGCTGTTGATTCCCTGGAAGGCAAGGAGGCCTTCAAAGTACGGACAGACTGGGGAAGAAGAGGGTAGAAAGAAGTTCCAGGAAAGGGGCCTGGGGGTCCTGGTCGATGGCAAGTTGAGCATGAGTCAGTAGTACCCTGGCAGCCAGGAGGGCCAACCCTGTCCGGGGGAGCATCAGGCACAGCATCGCCAGCCGGGCAAGGGAGGGGATTGTCCCGCCCTGCTCTGCACTGGGGCAGCCTCACCTCGAGTGCTGGGGGCAGTTTTGGGTGTCACAATATAATGAGGACATTAATCTATTGGAGACTGTCCAAAGGAAGGCCGGGGAGATGGTGAAGGGCCTTGACGGGAAGCTTTATAAGGAGCAGCTGAGGTCACTTGGTCTGTTCAGCCTGGAGAAGAGGAGCCTGAGGGGAGACCTCATTGCAGTCTGCAGCTTCCTTGTGAGAGGAAGAGCAGACACTGATCTCTCCTCTGTGGTGACAGTGGTAGGACCTGTGGGAAGGGCCTGAAGTTGCGTCAGGGGAGGTTGAGATTCAATATAAGAATAAAGTTCTTCACTCAAAGGGTGGCTGGGCACTGGAAGAGTCTCCCCAGGGAAATCGTCACAGCACTGACCGTGACAGAGTTCAAGAAGTGTTTGGACAACACTTTCAGGCACCTGGTGTGACTCTTGGGGTGGTCCTGTGCAGGGCCAGGAGTTGGTCTTCAGTGGTCCTTGCAGATCACTTTCAACTTTGGCAATTCTGTTTTGATGATTCTCTGAATACTAGTCTGATAGAACACTCTCTGAAAAAACTTCTTTTTTATTGAGAGATGTCTGGATTTAATTGTTTTGTAAAATACTTGGATATTGCTCTCAGTGCAACTGACTTAGAATTTTTCTGACTTTTTCTGTTTTTGCAAGGCCTAATTTTTGATTTTTTTGAAGCTTTTTAAAAAGTCTCATCAAAAGGCTTAAGACTGTCACTAGCAAGTCCTTTCTCTTTCCTGTTTCTCTCCAGTAAGAATAATTTTATGATTCACAGTCTCTCTTAGCAGTTGATAGATTAATGTAGTTGGAATAGAAATGTTATGGGGACTTCTGTGTTGGTTGATGGACTAGAAAAGTTCGAACACAGAATTAGATCGTATTTTTAATTTAGCAGTAGTGCAGCCAACAAGGACTCCCAAAATTGCCAAGAGGTTGAGTATCTACTTCTGACTCTACCTGATATGCCCAATCAGAAAGTTAGTTAAAAGGGAAAGAGAACAGTTTTACATATTCTGACTCATTAGTCCCCAAAGTGAGATTCTTCAGTTAAATATTATCACTGATTGGGATGACTCTAGGTCACAGTGGAACGTCAAAGGAGAAAAACAGTTTCTCATTAATCTGAGACAAAGACTAGTAGATACTAGTAGAAAATAAAAATAGCTAAAAATAAATTCATTTTTAAAACACTGAGTGCTTCAAAAGGCAGCTTAATGTGATAGATTTCTCTGGGATTTATTAGTTAGGTTTTCCTTGATTTCAGATGTGACAGTTGATCATCTGTAATTTATTACAGGCAACACATGAAAAGTAGTGTAAGAGAAGCATTTTAGCTACTGCTTTAGCTTTTTTAGGCTTTTTCCCATAGATATCATTTTCTGTTTGACTTTTTGCTTGACTTTTAACAACCAAATCTTCACAAACCTGAAAGCAGCAGCAGGAAGAGGGGACAGATGAATTTTGTATTTCAAACCAGGTGCTTCCAAATGATGTTTGTCTTAGTCTTGCTTTGGCTTAGTTTGAGAAACAAAGAAGCTGGTTCTGAGAAGCCAAGAAGTTAGAATATCAAACTAGAGCCTGCAAATACCAAAGGAGAGACTGCAGAGATAAAACCAGATTGCCATCAGCCTACGTTTCCCCAAAGGCATATTTCTTACATATTACGTGCTGAAGTGTTAATTGTTCTTTTAGCTCCTGTTCCTCCTCATGCAGACTAAAGCTTCGTACATTTTACTTACTGCACAAGAGAAAATCCCTCCAGTCCACTGTCTATATTGTTAAATAAGGTGATTCAGTTTGATTGGAGGTTTAGTTAAAATCACATTTGTTCAGCTTATGAATCAAGCAAGACTCCAGGAGAGGCAAAGGTCTTGTCATCTTGTATCATGGAACTTACCCATTTTATGATCACTTCAGCTTTTCAGCAGGTCTGTTACTCAGAAAGCACTGTGCAAAAAAGGCAGTTCTTTTGTAGGAAGGAATTGATTGCCACAGCAGTTTAAAATCCTTTAGGTCATCTGTATTTCATAGAAAACAGGAGTCATGAGATTTAGTCATTGCACTGAAATCTTTGTTTCATACTTCACCTTTTCTGCTCAGTATTAATTTCTATGTGTCATTACAGTGTGCCAGAGACTTAAAAGGAAAATATCATCTGCCTGAGTTTATCAAGAGTAATAGCAAAAACTCTGTAATAGCAAAATATCAAGAATAATAGCAAAAACTTCCATATTGGAAGACAGCAAAAAATTAAAACAATTCATTAATTGAGTTTACGGTCCAGTTTCTTTTTATTCTTTATCTTGTGTCATTGTCCTTACTGCTCAGTTTTACATGGAAATTATACTTTGATGACCAGAAATACCCTTTTGTTCTGCATTTCATCTGAAATTCTATTTGTGTTCAAAGTCTTTAATTAAATATTAGGACAACTGCGTTAGTAAAGATACTGCTTCCTTTTCCCCTTAAAAAGAATTGAAACAATCTCTTGGTGTTCTACACCAATTATAGTCATGTTGCAGTGTTCAGCAGACATCTTGAGTTCATTAATAATTCATACAAACTGCCATGGGTTTAAGGAAGGAACTGTACCACATACTGACACATGAGAGAGGAAGAAAATTCAGCACACACTTTTGCAACCATATTTCTTTGGAGAAAGAGGAGATTGCATGATTTATGCTCCCAAGTATATAGATGCAGTTTGCTAATGTAAGTCTCAGGGCTGTTTATTGGACAAATAACATGCCATAAACACGCAGTATTGTCTTGGTTTGAGACAAATTAAGAGGAAACATCTGAAATGAACGTGTATTCTACATTTGTATGTAGGTATTTGCACATGTTTGTATGTATGTGTGGAGAGAGAGAGAGAGGAATATGATTCATAAGGCTCTATTATAATGGATTTGGGATTTGTGCATTACTTAGAAACAAGATCCTGAGGTTCTGCAGCTCGTGTTACCCATAATCTTCTCTTGACATTTTACATAGCTTGTCATGACCATTTTACATGGTTTGTACAGCCAACATGTTACAAGAAGAGTTGTCAGACAGTTTAAAAATATTTCTTTGAAATATTTCCTTTATCTCTGCCTGAAAGTGATAAATAAAAGGTGCAAATTCTGTCATGTCATTGTGATTCTCTCCAGTGGAAAAAAAATCATGTTTTATTTCTATTTTACAAGGAAAATACATCTTAAAATAGAGAAAGATGTGGACATAGGGGATTTTTGTAACACCTGCAATTTTATGAATATTGCTATTTTTATGGGGTTCACAGCATAAACAGGTTGCCTATGGAGAGAGAGAGAGAGCGATGCTGCATACATTTTGCCAAAGATACATAAACATAATACACTTAATTTAATCCCTTTGGAGATTGCCTCACCTACAGAAGAGGCTGTTGGTGTCATGAGGCTTTTGTAAGTAAGGCAGCAACAGCTGGAACTCCATTTCCTGTGAGATGCTGAGGAGTTCAGGAGGGCAGAGCTGGAGGTCATGGCAAAGCTGGTACTTAGGGATGACAAAATCAGCACGTCATAGAACAGTTTGTGTTGGAAGGGACCCCAAAGATCATCTAATTCCAACCTCCCTACAGTGGGCAAGGACATCTTTCACTAGATCAGGTTGCTTAGAGCCCTTTCCAATCTAAACTTGAACACTGCCAGAAGGAACTTGCCCTTCTCTGTGCAACCTGTTCTAGTGCCTCACCACCCTGACAGTAAAGAATTTCTTCCCTCTATTCTAAACATATCTTGTCTTAGTTTAAAAACTCTTGTCCTATTGCAGCAGGCCCAGCTAAAAAGTTGGTCCCCATCTTTCTTAGAGGCCTTGTTTAATATAAAGGTGCTATAGAGTCTTCCCAGAGCCTTCTCCTTTCCAGGCTGAACAATCCCAATTCTCTCACTCTGTCTTCATAACAGACGTGCTCCAGCCCTCTGATCATTTTTGTGACTCCCTCTGGACCTGGGTCTTTGCACCTCTAGCTGATGGAACCACTGTCATGTGGCAATAGCTGGTCAAAGTCCAGAAGTTCAGAAATTTAGGGAAAGGAGCTTTGAAAGTCATGTTCTGGAATTACAAGGGAGGTGCTATTTCCCAGTGTAGTGTGCTGAATATGGCCTCTGGTAGTAAAAACTTTGCTTCAGAAGAAGCCTGGCCAAGGTGAAGTGCAGGGTGACTGTGCCTGTTGCTCGGAGCAGGTGGATTAAAGCTGGTATTGAGACCATTCCTCTCTAGATCCCCTTGGCTCACATAATGAAGCTCAGCCTAGGGTGAAACTACCAGAGACTATTAAGATGCAGCATTTTGTGCCTCAGCTTGCCGTGGCATTAAATAATTCATTGAATCTGACCTTTCAGAGGAGTACATTGTAGCTAATAGAATGAATATAAAATAGATATAAAAAGGATAAGAATATCAAGTGGGAGTAGGGAGGCAATATAAATTTTATATATAACCATAGAAGGTCTGCAGTGCTGTCCGTTCCTGAAAGTGTGCTGGTAATTGGATGTCATTTGGGAAGAGCAGCAAAAATTAGCCACAAGTTTCCCCTTTTATGAGATACATAAGAAACTCAGCCTAGTTAGGTTACTGCAGGAAAGATCAAGACAGGTTTATCTGAACAAGGACAAACTGGGATAGCAGTATCTTTTCAGCTTGGTAAAAAAGTCCAGTTCATTCCTAAGAAACTGCAGCTAATAAAACTGCAAGAGATAAGGCATAGAGAGAGCTGTGGTCATTCCTCATCATTTCAAGCCTTTAAATTATAATCTTCTGTCTGTTGATAATGTATGCTATAGCTCAAGCATAACATAAGGCCTTGACAAAACATCTACCAACAGCACTTTGCCGGGAAGTTTGTATTTGGACAAAGTCAGATACAAGTTGTGTGTTGGTCTTGGATCTGTGTAGTAAGATTGCTCTGTCTCATACCTGAATCTGGACTTTGAGGAGTTGAAGCAGCTGTGCTTACTCCCTTGGGACTATCAGCCCTTTTTGGGAAGATGTGACTTCTCCAGGAAGGTGGAAAAATGAGTAGCTCTCTCTTACAGCAGTAAATTTCTGCTCTTGGGCTCTTGTTCACTGTTGTCCATGCCTGTGTTCTGTCTACCTGCACTTATTGCTGCACAGAGCCTTTCAAAGGCTTGCCCACAGCTGGATGTCTTCTGACTTGCAGCCCACCAGATACTGATGCTACACAGGACATGACTTTTTAAAATTATTATTATTACTTTTTACTTTCTTTCTTTTATTTGATTGGTGTTTTGTTTGGTTTTTGGTTTTTTGAGGTGTGTGTTATTTCACTGGAGCTCATGACCTGTTTTGTCAGTGGAAGTCAAACACGGTATAACATGGAGTTACTTTTCTGGTACACAATGCTGAGCATACACAGTTTACAGTGTATTTCAGTACTAATTTTTTTTTCTGCACTGAAATTCTGTTTTGGCAATTACAGCTCTGAATGTCAGAAACAGTAGGAAGAAGTAATAATTTGGTCTGGTTGTAATGTGGTGAAGATTATGGCATGACTGCCTTAATCTGATAGGATTTACTGATCTAAAACTTAGTTTTTATTTAAGCAAGAGTTTATTTACAGTGGGATTTATTACTCCTAATCCCTTGATTAGAAAGATGATGTTGTATCAAAGGGCAGTGTGCAGTCACTTCTTTGAATGGCTACTGTACTGTACATTTTTAAAATATTTTCATATCTTAGACTTCATATATTCCACAGAAATTACAGTCTATTGACTTAATACTAAACTTTAGGGAACTATTCTAATATATGCTTGTATAAGTATTTGATAGATGCTTTTAACAGTTAAATTGTTTCAAAGAATATTTGGATTTTGAATTGTCTTTACAGTATTCTCCTCATGACAGATTACTGATATCTCCATGAGAGTTTTTCTTTCAGTTGCTGTTTTAGAATAATTATAGTACTTTTTTATGTCTGTCATTAACAATGAGGAGGAAAAAACATTGTTATCAAGGCTGTTCATTTAGATATCTGATGCATGAGGCAGGATACCATGAATTTCCCAGTAGGTGCTCATAATGCACCACCCACCAGTGGACTGTTTTGTTATTTCAAAGAAGGTAATACCATTATAAACATGGACTTTATGACTAGCGTAGTTTATAAAGACAAACATCAGTGGCTCTTCCATCAAAAATACATTTGTTATCATAATTGTTTAGCAATACTCTTATTATTGTACATGGAGCGATAAAACACAGCATTTTACAATTACTAAGCATGATACAGAGATAGTGTTGTTTCACCCTATCCTGTCAGTGCCAGGTCTGTTAAAACTCCTGAGCATTAAACAGTCAAGTGCAAATAAAGCAATTCTACAGCTTTTTAAATTAACTATTTTTTGTATTTATCCACCAAAGATACATGGTGGATTTGCTTTTGCAGGCACAGAGGATAATGCCTTTTTTTGTTTAGGGACAGCTCTAAACATGATGAGTATTTTGTATGTTGAACCTATAAATGATGTGTCCATAACTATACATGCTAAAATACATACTGCCTGCTTCTAGAAATACTTATACTTTGCTTTATGGTAAGAAGTCCCTACTTGCTTAAGGCTTTGTTAAAGGAAAATTTGACAAAGGTGTTTTGAAAGTGACAGGAAAGATGTTGCTTTGCCATCTGTCATGCTTTTCTGCATCATCTTCCTGGGAACTGTGGAGCAATGTTCATCCTCCAGCAACATGACTCTGATCCAAAGCCTGCTGAAGATGATGGTAGTCTTGTGGAGTTTGGATCAGACTGTTTAATGAATACCCCATGGATTGCTTGTAGTGGTTCTACTTGTAGCCTCCTTATTTTAAGATATAGCTGACAAATGGTGGAATAACATGCTTTAATAAAATATTTCCCTATTTGATCTAGAGTAATTCAAGGGGTAGCTTTGTGACCTGCCATTCTCAGTGATAACCCATTCCAGCCTCTGCAGGTCTCTTTCCCATCACTCCGCCTAATTCTCTCCTTTCACTTTCCCATCACTCTCCCTTCTCTGAAACTCTGTGCCTAGTAAGGCAGTGTTTGGTTTATTCCGTTTTTTTTCAACACAACATGAAAATTAGATATTTCAAGTAGACCAGACCCATTTTTAAGATAATGCTATATACTGCAAAAGAGAACCATAGAGGAGACAGGCACTGGAGGAGTCTTTAGAGCATGAGATTTTATGACCATAGAAATGACAATAAATTACAGTTGTAAATAAATCATAGAATCATAGAATGGCCTGGGTTGGAAGGGACCTCAAAGATCATCCAGTTCCAACCTCACTTCCATGGACAGGAACATCTTTCCACTAGACCAGGTTTCTCAGAGCTCCATCCAACCTGGCCTTGAACACTTCCAGGGATGGGGCATCTACAGCTTTCCTGGGAAACCTGTTCCAGTGCTTCACCACCCTCAGAGTAAAAAATGTATTCCTAATTTTTAGTCTAAACCTACTCTCTTTCAGTTCAAAGCCACTGCCCCTTGTTCTGTCACTGCATGCCTTCTGGAAAGTCTCTCTCCAGCTTTCTTGTAGGCTCCATTCAGGTCCTGGAAGGCCACAATTAGGTCACCCCAAAGCCTTCTCTTCTCCAAGCTGAATAATCCCAATTCTCTCAGCCTTTCCCTGTAGGAGAGGTGCTCCATCCCTCTGATCATCTTGGTGGCCTCTTCTGGACTTACCCTAACTGATGTCCTTTTCTGTGCTTGGGGTCCTAGAGCTGGATGCAGCTATCCACGAGAACAGAGGGGCAGAATCCCCTCCCTCGCCCTGCTGCCCACACTGCTTTTGATGCAGCCCAGGACTCGTTTGGCTCTCTGGGCTACAAGTCCACATTACGAGGTCATGTCCAGCCTCTCATCCACAGCCCCCAAGTCCTTCTCATCAGGGCTGCCCTTGATCTGTTCATTCCCCAGCCTGTAAATGAAAACATATAGAGGATTAAAATGTTTGTGATTGTTCTGTGCCTCAGTACAATGGTCTGTATACTGACTTTCCTACCATTTTGTCACTGCATCACTGTATGTTTGAAGCAATTTCACATCAGCATCTCTGGGGCAGGGTGCAGAGGCCTGGGGACTGCAGCGGAGAGCTACCATAGTTTGCAATAACACCCTTCAACATTACTTGCTACTGATGCCTTTTCCTGGTCTTAAAATCAAGAGGCGAACACGGTTAGAAGGGGAAAAGGGTATTACCTTGGTATTTATTGTAAGGATCCTTAGGTGCACCAC